>JASPKZ010007679.1:0-439612 GCA_030220185.1 Diploptera punctata | reverse complement strand
GCGGGGATGAGAGAGGAGGGGGAGGGGTTGGGGTGAGAGAGGAGAGAAGAGGGATAGAGAGAGGAGAGAGAGAGGGGGTGAGAGAGCGGGGGAGAGAGGGGGAGAGAGAGAGGAAGAGAGAGAGGGAGAGAGAGAGGGAGGGAGATATAGGGGGGAGAGAGAGGGGGAGAGAGAGAGAGGGGGAGAGAGATAGAGAGAGGGGGGTTATACTACAGTATGTTGAATCTTCGCCCCATGACCCGACTTAAACAAACCATATTTCGATACTTATATTTCTTTCATTACTACTTGAATTTATTTCCTATCCTAAAGCCCCAACCTCCTATTAAGTATAAACATGCACAGACTTACCACAGCAGCTGCTTGCTTTAACAACTACATCTTCACCCACTGACTGTCCATCCACACTCCTCTTTTATTTATCTCTCTCAAAACTAGCTGTAAATCTCTGTTCAACCCCTTCGTTCTCCCCCCTCCCTCTTCAAGCATGGCAAGTTCATGTCCCTAAACGGTCTTGTTCTGACTGTCTTTTGGAATGTGAAAAACCTGACTTTCTCATCCTTAGTCTACATTTCGTTCTGGATGTTTCCAGATCCTCAACTTGTAACTGTATATTATTTTGATATAGACCTAACCGTATCTTGTCAAACGTAAATCTGATTATCGAGTAATGTTTTTCCCAGTTTCCAATATAGTTTGACATTCTTTCTACATCCTGTTACTATACGAATAAGGATTCCAACTAAAACTAATATTTCCTATAATATGAAAACTATAATATTAAGACTATTTAAAATAATTAATTAAAAATATCTAGTCCTAGTTATCCTATTTATAACAGTCCCGTTAGAGAACCGTTCTGGCCTTAAATTTTTCTGCTATTTGTCTTACAGATGAGGAAAACCCCTGAAAAAACTCATCCAGGAAACTTATCCCGATCGGGGATCGTGACAAGGAAGCACGCTACCTCGAGACCACCACGATGGACAACGCATAAAGGTACGTACACACTTGCGCGCCGCGCGCGCACACCATGTTCGTCAGATTTGGACGGGGTTTTAAGGTGCGCGCGCGCGGCGCGCCACGATCCACTCATTGTCGGTTTTTTCCACGAACACTTTGATGGTTCGCTGTTTAGATTTGGACGAGTACTTGAGAGGTTTGTTGTTTTCGGCGCGCACCTTATTATTATCTGAGTATGGAGTGGTCAGAGGGAAACATGTTAAAACTTATACTTTTTTTAACATTATTTTTCACTTAAAGTAATTAATATTATAATTACAAAGAAATAAACGTTATCTCAATCAAAACATAAATTTATTGTGTCGACGTTTCAATCTCCTTATGTGAGATCATTCAAGACATGGTTGTTTATAAATTTACATGTCTTGAAAATGATCTCACATAAGGAGATTGAAACGTCGACACAATAAATTTATGTTTTGATTGAGATAACGTTTATTTCTTTGTAATTATAATGTTAAAAGTTATTGATCTTTATAGAAACAAACAATTATTGTGGGATCCTCAACATAAGGATCATTTTAAAAAAATCATTGAAAGGAGATGCCTGGAGGGAAATAGGAGATAAAATGGATATATCTCCGGATACATGCAGTAAGAAGATAATTACTTTACTTTCTTCCTACCGGCGAGATAAAAGTAAAATATTGTTATATTGTTGACACATAACTTAGTATTGTTGGTTTAGCGCTACAATAAATAGTGAAGATCGTCAGGTCAATTTGCACGTTGATGTCTATCGATATTTTTTAATCTAAGAAATAAAAAAAATGATTTCACAATATTGTTACAGCATGCCTGTTTTTTTTAATGTTTTTTTTTTCGTGTGTACTAAACACGTTAATTTCATAGTGTTATATATGAAGTATCACAAAGCAATAGAATATATAAACACATACCAGTAATAAGCGTATTGTGTAAGATGACCAGACGTTTCGATTTTGGCCGGACAGTCCCGATTTTTAACAATTTGTCCCGCGTCCCGCGGCATTTTAAAAAAAAGTCCCGATTTTTGGGAAATAATGCACGACAAGCTAGGGACCGGCGGGAGAACGGAAAGGGAATATAGGCCTACGGTTTATGGCGCCCATGAGTTTTATATTATTTTTGTTAATTTTATAATGTTACACTTTAATAATAACAAATCATTGTTGAGAACTGCTTATCAAAGTTTACATTGTTGATTCGACCACCATTGTTTGGTAAATAGAGCGTGGACATAAAAAAATCGCAATTGAGTGTTAAGATTTTGAAAGTTATTTTATATGTGAAATATAATTTAACAAATTCTTGTGAATAAATTCACGACCTTTTAAACGACAGCAATCTACTTAAAAAATTCACTCAAATGAGAAATATGCCAAAGAATAAAATAATACTGGTACTATACATAATTTTATAATGTATTACATTTACAAATTGTACTTATGTTGATATTAAAATTAATATATTATAATACTATTTTTGCGTTCTATAAAATTTTTTGTTGCTCCATAGAGTATCTTTACATTTTATAATCTATAGAATCAAGTAAGACCAACATATTTTTTTCCATATTTCATAATATTTTGGCGAAATGTTCATATTTTAGTAAAAATTTAATATTCCTTCATATTTTTCAATTTTTAAACAAATAAAATTTCAATAATTAGTTAAAAACATTTCTGAAGTGATTGTAGTTTTGAAATTATTTGACAATGTATTGTGGTATACAGGTAAAAGTTCCTCAGTATCCCATCCAGAACAAAATAATTTTGATAAAAGAAAATAATTGAATAAAGAGACATGGAATGACCAAGTGTAGGGCTTTGTCTCTGCAAAATGTCTACTGAAAGTTTGTCGGTTTCCAATGGATCGCAGGAGCTTCGTTGAAATTAATAATTCCGACGATCATAACACGAACGGCGCGCGTGTTCGTAGCGCGCATATGTGTACGTATCTTAAGAATAATATTAATAATTCAGTTTTCACCTGTGCATAAAACATTTGTGTTTATTGTATAATTTGTACTTTACGTCGTAAAAATATGTAAAACTAAACCAATACAAATGAAATCAATTTTTGAAGAAGGTACGGTTCTATAAAAATGTTATTTTAGTAAACTATTTTTAACAGTTTACTATTCATATATATATATATATAATTATAATGAAAAACACCGGTGAAAGTCCACATCCCTGTCTTACTCCAGTGTTGATCTTTATCCAAGAAGATAGTTTGCCATCTTGTTTAACAGAGATTACATTATCTTTATAGGTGTTGAAGATATTAGTAATATATTGTTGTGGAACGTTATCATAAGCTAAAATTTGTAATAATATATTTCTGTCTACTTTGTCAAAAGCCTTTATGAAGTCAACAAAGGCGATATGAGTTTCTATTTGAATTCCTTGTGCTTTTCTAATAGTAGTTTTAGAGCGAAGAATCCATCTGTACAAGATCTACCCTTTCTGAATCCATTGTGCTCTTCTCCAATTATATTTTCATATTTTTTTTCAATTTTCAATTTATTTTCAATTTATTTTTTCACTGGAATGGAGGAAAACACAACGAGGATATATACCCATCAATAGGAACCTCAAACTCGAGCTATTCTTTTTGCAGACGATTTAGCTCTTCTGGCACTTTCCGAAAATGATTTGCAACGATCAATTTATAATTTACAAAAAATAACTGCCAAATTTAATATGGAAATATCAATTAACAAAACTAAAATTATGGCGTTTCATGGGAAGCACCCCATACAAAGTAAAATCTGTCTCCAGAATAACATTTTATAGATAACTAATCAATTTAAATATCTTGGATATTATCTCTCTATCTGGGATGAAAAGGATATCCCGAAAAAATTACTAGTTATAATACAAGTTTGGGAATTATTAATCATTCCTTGTACAAAAAAAAACACCAGATTACGTTTATATAACACTGTGGCTAGACCAGTGTTGACCTATGGTAGTGAAGCATGGACACAAAGGACAACATAAAAGCAGAATAACGGCTTGTGAAATGAGATTCATGCGCAGAACAGCGGGTTACACCAGATGGGATCAGAAAAGGAACACCGAATTGAAGACTACGTCAGTTTTGGAATATATTAAACAGTAGGGCCTATCAACTAAATTGGAAATACTATCTTGAAAGAATGAATTCAAATCGGATCCTCAAAGCTGTTTATAATTATATACCAAGAGGACGAAGATCTCTGGGCCGTCCTATGAAACGCTGGAGGGAAAATTTTCTAGGATCGTAACAGGCCTTGGCCTAGTACAGAGATAACCCACTATAGCGCCTAGTACTTGGAAGGAAGAAGAAGAAGAAGAACTATTAAAAATCCTCCCATGGACTCAAACCAGCGATAACGGGGTCAACCTGGACCAGACCAGAGATAACCCACTATTAGAGATGACCAGCGCCAATGTTATGCTGTGGTTTATCTATGACGCAACGCGCCAGCGCAAAAATTGCTCCCCATGTATTTAAATGGAGGTGGTTTATCTACAACGCAAATTGCTGGCGCAAAAAAATTTGCGCTGACATGTCGCGTCGTGTTTTGGAATCTCTTGAATCCAGGACGCAATTTGCCAGCGCAAACAAAGAATGTAGAAGATATTACCCGTACTCATTGGTGTAATTGCTAAAAACAAACTAAGATTTTACAACAAAATGTCGGAAATGCAGTACTTGTTTTATAACTTTCCAATTTTAACGACGAAAGTTAGATAGTTTTGTTGCAAATCATCGAGTTCTATATATGTTTTATAGAATATGAGCATGAAGGAGTACAGAGATGTACAGAAAAAAGTTATTATGGCTTGAACTTAGTCAAGAGATAAATAAAAGCTGTTACTTTTTCTGTCTTTACTAATATTTCGAACTATTAATCGTTTTGCAACGACACTTGAAACTTTTTAAATGAAGAATTTTAATATGTTTATCTATGTACACAAATTATGATTTTTCCTCTCAATTTATTTTCAAAGTTCTTTATTAGAATTGAAGTTGGCATACGTGAACGCTCATAAAATTAAATCCACCAGATGGCAGGACATATATGTGAATGACCAACATTAGCATTTAATTCCAAACCATATTTTAAGAAATAAATGTTCAATCACTTCATTTTGTTAGATTCCGATGGGTCAGTTTAGTGTACATCAGATTAATTTATAGTTTACTAAATAGTATGTATGTAATTTATTGTATTAGGTTACTTTTTGTAAACACATTTGGAAATTTATTATTAACGTTGGTCATTTTGATTTTCCATATATGTGGTGCCATCTGGCGACAATTCCGTAAACATATGCGCTGTAACGTATGCGCTCCATGCTGAACCAGCATCACGCCGAGCGAAACGCGAATTCTCGTCACGTCGGCGCGACACGCTGTATAATAAACCGTAGCATTATTCAGTGATGCCTAGACTCCAGAGACCTCAAGCGTTGGCAGAAAACACTAACCGATTACAGCTTACTGTATTATCGGCAAAACAATTTGCGCCATCTATCGACAAAAGTATAACTAATCAGTGTTGACCCCGGTGGCTCAGTCGTCATTTTCGGCGTTTCTAATACCACATTTTAAATAATGCCTGGAATAATATTAATCAATCAGATTTTACAGCTCACCACATATTATTGAAAAACTCAGAACTAGTTTCGAAAGGGAAACTTCTTTCGAAACTGGTCCTCTGTTTTACAAAAGTATGAGGCAAGCTGTAAAATTTGAGTAATTATTATTAAATAAAACCTCACAGTGTTATGAATATATCAATTCAGAACTTCATCTCAATTTCCAAGACCTCAACTTACTCTTTATTCAATACACGGAATATATTCCTAACATCAGAAAAACAGTTGATTAGTTTTAGAAAACTGGAAAAATATTTTATGATTCAATTAATTCTTTTAAAGTATTCATTTAAACTGTTTTTTTGTTCAAATTTTTTTTAGAAATAACATTATTTTTTGCATTACATTTTCTTAGAATTAAAGAAAGGATGACCCTGATTATCAAGGAAAGGTTCAAATAAAAATAAAGATATCATTTAATAATCATTTATTTATTTTAGACATATGAACAAAATAATAATAATAATAAACAATAAGAGAATTTAAGTAATTATGAAGACTTAATGCATTGAGATTTTTTAATTTCTTTCCCTACATATTTTACCAACAAAATTTGGTCCCTTACAAAAAAGGTAATTAAAAATTACAGGTATCTTACTGTTCTTAACATATGATAATCTCAATCAACCAATGCATTAAATCACAATAAACCATTCATTTCACTGTGTTGGTGGTGAATTCAGTTATCAATGACCCCTTTCCAGATGGAGGTTAAGAGCAGCATTACTGGACATTTGCACATCTGAATAGAAAGAAAAAAAAAGTTATACAAAGTACGTACTGTAATGGATACTACATAGTTTTTGAATCTTTATAAACATACTACAGTTATATGAACATGAAAAAATACAGAAATCCTACGTATTATTTCAACAGAACAACCATAAAATAAGCTATAAAAGAACTGGTAGAAAATAAACATTCTCCTATATAAAAATATCAGTTCTTTTGCTGAAAAAAAAATTATAAAACAAGTACCGTACTTATAATTAAATATTCCTTCATAATTTTTTTTAAAGTTTTAATTAATGTAATATGTTTTCAGTCTCAAGTACACATTCTGGGGTTCAAGTTACAATATATATATATAAATTCAATATATGGTTATCCTTCGATAGCAGATAGTTATCTATTATGGCTTACTATATCTTACGTAACTTTACTCACTCTATTAACACCGTCTTTCAGAGGTTGACCAAGATATAGACAAGGTCTGAAGATCAAGTTAAGGAGAAGGTCTAGAAAAGGGTAATTCAATGGATGGAAATTATGGAAGAGTAGACATGGAATAACCTAGATAGATAGAGAATCTTATCCAAAACTTGATCCCAGAACAATGATAGGTAGCTAGATCAAGAATAATAATTCAATATAATTACGTCAAAGATATGGCATCAATGTACCTATGACTAAAAAAATAAGTTACTTAAAATCGTATTATTTCTGACATTATACAAAAGCATGTTTGCCCCCTAAAATTTCTGTATGCACTATATAGGCTAACAATTATACATAGGAAGATTTTCCACTAGATCACGTAAGTAATGGAACAGTCGCATAAGAATCTTGTATTATGCGCAGGAAAAATATTAAGAATTTTAACAAGCATTAGAAATTTTTTTTATAAAAGTAGGAAATGTAAATAAAAAAACCATAACCTAATAATTCCGTAAAAGTAATTTTAAAAATTCCGTGACCTAATGGAAACATGACCCAATTCATACATTTTAATGCATTTACGTATTAATAATACTTACTATAAAATATTCTTTTAACAGAAAATTAATTCCTTCTAATTAAACAAACAAAAATTGATGCACGATACTCCTACATTTTAAAATACGCAGCCAACATAATAGAATAAAATATACAGTTTATTATGATATAAATAAAAGAAAACTAGGTATAAAAATTATTCAAAGCTAATATTACATGGAATAGTTTAAACAACCGTTTTATCAAGATAATGTTTCTACTTAAATTAAGAGTAGGTCAGCTCATTTCAAATAATAAAAAAAATATTTAATTCAGAGAGTCTGTTGGCTACACTGTCACTGTAGACGAATTTGCTTTTCGACATAGCGACTGAAGCGCCTCCAAGCGTTGGCAGAAAAAACTAGACCAGGCATCACTCTCTTCCGAATTTCTCTATGACTCTCTTCCATTTGCGTTGCCCTGGGGGGGGACCAGACCTGGACTCGATGGGTTATCGCTTACTTACTTACTTACTTACTTACTCACTGGCACTATCGAACCCGTAGGTTCATGGCCGCACGGACATAAGCTCTCCATACATCCCTATCCTGAGCTAATGTTTTCCAATCATTCCCTGTATAATCTACTTCCCTCAAATCATAGTTAATGTTGTTCTCCCACCTCATTCTTGGTCTACCAACTGGGCGTTTTCCCTCTGGCTTTCCTACAAGAAGTTTCCATGCACGTCTTTCATTCCCCATACGTGCAACATGTCCTGCCCATCGCAGTCTACGGGACTTAACTGTTCTTATTATATCTGGCTTCCTATAAAGACCATGTAGTTCATTGTTATGTAGTCTTCTCCATTCACCTGTCTGTTCATCTCTCTTTGGTCCAAAAATTTTCCTAAGAACTTTATTCTCAAATACTCGTAATCTCCTTTCCTCCCTTAAAGTAAGAGTCCATGTTTCGCACCCATATAATATAACTGGTAGAACAATAGTTTTATATATTTTCAGCTTAACGTTTTTTGAAAGGAGTTGGGACATCAAAAGTCTCTGCAATGCATAATAGCATGCATTTCCAGAATTGAGCCTATGTTTAATTTCTTTGTGCATCTCATTCCTATTTGTGATTATTGTTCCTAGGTATTTGAATTCAGCCAATTCCTCAAAATTTCCCTCATTTGTCATTAGCTGTCCATTTCCATTATATAATGTATTTCTACGTGTGACCATATATTTAGTTTTACTGATATTTACTTCTAGTCCTAATTTCTTAGTGTTACTCAATAGTGTGTGCGTGTTGGCCTTTAGTATCTCCTCGCTATCGGCCAGTAGTACTACATCATCAGCATAAACTAACAGCTTATTAATACCATTGAGTTGTAAGCCTTCCTCATTCTCTAAAGATTTAATGGCATGCTCTAGTACAAAATTAAATAGTAGAGGAGATAGTGCATCTCCTTGCTTCAACCCATTCTGGATTTCAAAAGTGTCTGAAAACTGTTTGCCTACACGCACCCTACTCGTTGAGCCATTTAGACACATTCGAATAAGTCTAACTAACTTTTTAGGAATTCCAAACTCCAGCAGGATACTATATAACTTCTCCCTCTTAATTGAATCATATGCTTTTTTGAAGTCTACATATAGTTGATGTACAGTACCATTATATTCCCATTTCTTTTCTAAAATCTGTCTTATACTAAAAATCTGATCTGTTGTAGACCTGTTTCTTCTAAATGCACATTGATGATCTCCTAGAACGTCATCAATATAGGGAGTAAGTCTGCTTACTAATATATTTGTTAGAATTTTGTACGAAGTTGAAAGTAATGAGATGCCCCTATAGATGTTGCAATCAGTTTTATCTCCTTTCTTATAAATTGGTACGATAATTGATTCCTTCCATTCGTCTGGAAGAGCTTCTTTTTCCCAAATCATACTAAGCAACCAGCGTATCTTGTCTATCAATTTTTCTCCCCCTGATTTTATCAGTTCTGCTGGGATCTCATCTGAACCTGATGCTTTATACATCTTCAATTTTTCAATTGCCATTTCAACCTCTAATGCACTTGGCACTGCGACTAGCATTTCTGCTGTCTGTAAATTATCCTCCTCAATGTCCTGTTCTGTATGTACATTTAATAGCTGATTAAAATAAATTTTCCATCTATTTAATATACTCTTGGAATCTGCAATCATATCCCCATTTTCATTCCGAATTATGTTTGTTCTAGCCTGAAACCCTTTCTTCTCTATACTAATTCCCTGATATAATTCTCTAATGTTCCTATTTTTTGCATTCATTTCAAGATCATTAATCTTCTCTCTCAAATATTCCCTCTTTTTACTCTTTAGTAACTTGGTGGTTTCCCGTCTAACACTACCCAATTGCTCTAAATTTACCTCATTTGGCTCGTGTAACCATTTCATTTTTGCTAGCTTTCTTTTCTTTACAATGTCAGCACATTCCTCATCAAACCATTTCTTGTTTTGCCTCTCTTTTAAACAACCAATGCTTTCTGATGATGCCCTAATTTAATAGTATCTTCTTATTATAGCTCCCATTATTTATTTATATCAGTTTCTTCTTCGTTTGCCACATTGTCATCTGAAGATTACAGTGACTTCAAATCTATTAGCAATTGTTGAGTTTGGTATTCCTTGCCGCATTTCATCTTTTTTAAGGTTTTTTAATTCATATTTTTACAGAATAATCTTTAGAGTTTGTTCCTCTCATAAGCGATAGCCGTTGTATGAGTTTCCGACCCGGACCAGATGCATGATCTGAATTGCAGTCTGTACCTCTAACTGATCTAACATCAATGATGCTAATGTGCCAGCGTTTATCCACTAATACATGATCTATCTGGTTCCGAGTTTCTCCATCTGGGGATGTCCAGGTGTATTTATGAATATCCTTATGCTGAAATGTTGTGCTCTTAACAATGAGATTCTTTGATGTGGCAAATGTGACTAATCTAACTCCGTTGTCGTTACTATCTTCATGAAGACTGAATTTGCCTATTGTTGGTTTGAATATATCTTCCCGCCCCACTTTTGCATTAAAATCTCCTAAGACAATTTTCATATGATATCGTGAAAGGCTATCAAATAAGCATTCTAATTCTTCATAGAACTCATCCTTGATCTTGTCATCTTTATCTTCTGTGGGGGCATGTACATTTACAATTATAAAATCATGTTGTTTACCCTTTAGAATTATGTATGATATCCTATCACTAACAAAATCGCTGGTCGTGTAAATGACCTTTGGGAAAATATACGGTGGAAGGTTGTTGATTTATCATAGAAATTTAACGATCTTGTATTGGCTACACTGATTGATAAAAAATGTAATGGTGACAACCGGAAAACTGCATTTTAATAAAGCTTAGCCAGAAGAGTTTTGACATGAGCTATTCCGCAATGGGTTAAGTTATTTGTTCAGGTAAATGTAATTTATTAAAATCGATAATGGTTTAGAAGGTTTTATTTTGGAGTGACATCCAGTCACTGCAATAGGCAGACAGTTTTTATGGTACGCATACAATTATTTGCTATTCGTAGTGATACGTATTCGTTCGTAATGCTATTTCTACATACACAGAAATAGTGTGTTTTTCTGAAGTTTTATATTTGAGTCTCCATTGGCTGTAGTTTCCATTATGCAACATTATACGACAGTTCTTATGGTACACATACAATTATATGCTATTCGTAGTGATACACTAACACTATGACACTGTTAGACAATATTGTGATGCTGACTATTTTATCCACAGAATATATTACTTAGTCTATGATTTTCAAATTTCACAGCGACATGCTGCCACCTAGCGCAAGCTGTATAAACTTCAGTACAATATTTGGAAAAACTGCACTTAAACTAGCGTGAAATATTTTCAAGTCCTATAGAACAACAGTGCGCATGCGCCAGAATTTATAGAGCCAGCAATAACCCACAATCGAACCACATCGATTATCATCCTCGATTACTATCCGTCATCCTGCGCCGTAGCCGAGCGGTTAAGGTAGGAAGCCTTGGTGCAGAGCTACGGGACTTGCGCTGGTTCAAGTCTCCATGGGGGAAGAAATTTTCTCATGGTATTTTGGCCAGTATGGGACTGGTGCCCACCCAGCATCGTGAGGCAATTGGGTAGCTACAATAAGTAGCGGCTCCAGGTTGAGGAACCAGCTATAACGGCTAACCACATGTCACCCCTACACTGGCTGTTGATCATCTACCTCTGTGATTGACACATGTAGATGTGAAGGGCCAGCAGCCGGCTGGTCAAAGGGCAACCGCTGAAAAGTGGAAAGACCCTCAATCGGAATCGGACTACTATCCGTCGCTATGAAATTTAAATTACCAATATATGCAATAAATCTCCAAATCTATGTTAAAAAAATATATTAATCATATTAAAATTACCAAACATTTATTAAAAATGGGTGTACACTTACTTATCACTCCCTAATGCTGATCCAACCAGCGATAACCCTACACAGCGATAGAAAAATCATAGACTAAGTAATATACTCTGTGGAGAAAATAGCAGTTAGCATCACAATATTGTCTGTCATAATATTGTGATATGCATATTTAAATAAATACTTCAAAATTGTCTAATAATGTTAGTAAATACAAAAAAGAGAGCTATAGTTTACAACAATACAACTGAAAAATCAAGCGCTAGTAGAAGTGCAGTTGAGCCCAATATTTAAAATAGATTTGGGGATTTATTGCAAAGATTGGTCATTCGGAAAAACAGCACTTTAGGTTACCTGATATGTTTTCAGTCCTATAGAACAACAATGCGCATGTGCCAGAGTTTATAGAGCCTGCGATAATCCACCATCGAACCACATATCAATTATCACTCTGAAATTTAAATGACCAATCTGTACAATAAATCCCCAAATCTAAGTTAAACAAATGTATTAATAATATTAAAATTACCAAACGCTTATTACAAATGGGTGTACACTTACTTATCACTCCCTAACGCTGATCCAACCAGCGATCGAGAAATCATAGACTAAGTAATATACTCTGTGGAGAAAATAGCAGTCAGCATCACATTATTGTCTAACGGTGTCATAATGTTGTGATTTGCGTATTCAAATAAATATTTAAAAATTATCAAGTAATGTTATAAAAATTGTTTGAAAAAGTTAAAAATATTAAAAAATATTAGTAAATACAGAAGAATAGCTATAATTTACAACAATAATCTGAAAAATCAAGGGTAAATATAACTGCTGTTCAGCCGGTCATTTAAATTTCACAGCAACATCAGCCATCTAGCGTAAGCTGTATAAACTTTAGTACAATATCGATAATAATTGATATGTGGCGAGAAGCGATAACCCACTAGACAAGAATGATAATCAATATGTAGTTCGATTGTGGGTTATCACTGGGTCTATAAACTCTGGCGCATGTGCACTGTCTATAAAGTAGTGTTAAATTCCCAATAAATGTCTTCTTAACTAAGAAGCTACCATTTGCAAAGATAGAAGCAAAGGCTTCATAGCACTTGGTGCTGGGAATTACAACGTATGTAAGAGAGAAATTTGCATCTAGATTGGAACTCGCCTTGGTAGCTCAATTGGTAGAGCATTGGTCTAGAAAGCCAAAGGTCCTGGGTTCGAGTCTCGGTCTGGGCAAAATATTTTCTCTTCAAATATCAATAAGTTTGTTTGGATGGCTAAAGGACTGCAATTGTAAAGATACAATTTTACAACAGAATTGCATTATGGATGCTGGCATACAATTTAATATCTATTTATTTTATTTTGTAAAATATAGATTCTACTTAAATGAATATAATTAATATATATTTAATGTATTCATGTTATTGATTGAAGCACCATTTACTTATGTTTGAAGAACGTACAGTTTTTTCTAGCCAAAAGTATTATATTTTATATCATTATAGTGCTTCAGGTCCACCACTATGGTCTCGAGGTAGCATGCTGCCTTGTCATGCAGCAGGCCCGGGTTCGATCCCCGGTCGGGGCAGTTTTTCTGGGGGAGGTTTTTATCGGGGTTTTTCCTCACCTGTAAGACAAATGTCAGGAAAACTTTAAGGCCCAAACGGTCCTTGAAATCATATGGCCATCATCCTTACCATTATCATTATCATCATCATCATCCTTCACCGGTGTGGAAAGCAACGGGAAGCTACCACACCTACACAATTCCCTAGTGAAGCTGCAAGCATAGCATGAAAATGCTATGATTGTAGTGAAGGACCTGCCTTCGGGCAGAATTACTATGGATGGATAGTGCTTCAGTTGGGGGGATTGGGGTCCCTCCAATATATATATATATATATATATATATATATATATATATACACACAGTAAAACTTGTTCAAAGTGGAATTGCGTGGGACTAATTTTTTTTTCACATTAGACAACATTCCGCATTATAAAAAACAAAAAAAAATATTAACCAATCTTAGATTATAGAGCACCGTATGTCTTTTTATATACCTTGGATTAATTGTAGTTCTGCTGCCTTTGGAAAGTGAAGTATAATATGTACGAACAATTTCGATGATAACACGCAAAGAAACAGTTCCATTTCGTCAGCGTTAGAAATGTCTCTTAGGTGCGTATTCTGAAATTAAAGTATGCAGTTTCAGTTTCCACTCACTAACTATACTTTTATCCACATCCTTTGATTCCCTGCAAATTTCACTCCATACTACATTGTGTCGTATTTTAAAACTGTCCACAACCAACCTGAAGATGCCTTGAAATCCTTATTCCCTAGGGATATAGGAACAGCTAGAGCTTGAATTTGGAGATTCAGACCAGAAATTTGGAGATTTTTTTATTGTGGACTTGTAAATCACTCCCACACTCTTTTGGTTTTTTTTTTTTCTCTCCATTTGACCATTTCCTTGCATCCATTAATTCATTATTTTTTCTTTGTGTTTTAAAATCTCATAAACTTGGGTTTTTCCACATTTATATTTTGTCATTATTTGGCATAATGAGAGTTTGTTTCTCTTTATCTTCCATCACTTTCACTTTTTTGTTTAATGACAATGATACATACAATCTATCTGGGATGAAAAGGATATCCCTGAAAAAATTACTAGTTATAATAAAAGTTTGGGAATTATTAATCAAGTTTGAAACCATCCCTTGTACAAAAAAACACCAGATTACATTTATATAACACTTTGGCTAGACCAGTGTTGACCTACAGTAGTGAAGCATGGACACTAAAAAGACAACATGAAAGCAGAATAACAGCTTGTGAAATGAGATTCATGCGCAGAACAGCGGGTTACACCAGATGGGATCGGAAAAGGAACACCGAATTGAAGACTACGTCAGTTTTGGAATATATTAAACAGTACCAACTAAATTGGAAACACCATCTAGAAAGAATGAGTTCAAATCGGATCCCCAAAGCTGTTTATAATTATATACCAAGAGGACGAAGATCATTGGGTCATCCTATGAAACGTTGGAGGAAAAATTTTCTATAGGATCGTAACAGGCCTTGACCTAATACTTGGAAGGAAGAAGAAGAAGACATATAATTTAGTCATTTTTATTCCGTAAATTCAGAACGCTACCTGTGAAAGATACGTACACAATCTGTCTCAGATCTTAAACTAATTTAAGATTTTACATCCACTGGTTATTTGTAAGACAGATGTCACACGCCAAATATTTGTTAAACGAACCTGTACTTTGGAAAATGGGTGTGCAGTTAGGCCAACAGAAAATTCCAGATATAGGTAAAAAACTCTACTTCACCCAGCAGCAGGAATCATCACTTATTGTTAATTCGCCTAACGGGAATTCAATGAAGTGGAAACTAATTTATTTCTGTATCAATCTTTTCGCCTTATAAACTTTTTTCATGAATTGTGTAGAATATCCTTCTGTTTCCGCATTGGACAGATTCCGTTTTATACAAAATAAATACACATAAAATTACTATTATTTTGCCGGGACCAATAAATTTCTTCACATTGAACAACTTACCACATTCAGTACCAGGCACTGAGCATGGCATTTAAACACACAGGCCAGCCATTTAAATACCCAAGCTACCCTTTTTGTGTCACTTCAGATAATGGACCATTATTCACAAACTGTTAGTCCTAGAAAATTCAAATTTTGTGGATACCTAAAGGAGATATCCTAGTAGGAATTGATAGTGAAATAACTTGGATGATTGACATTACATGGTATCGGCGTATCAATTTCAGGAAGTGGAAGTTCATCTTCACTTTCACTTTGTGAATCTTCTAATTCAGGAATCAGTTCATCACCTGAATCATCATTATACAAAATATTCACTAATTCTTCTTCAGTGAGATATTTTTCTTTCGCCATGGTTTCACTTACGCACAAACAACAGCGCGATAAAGAGAAACATATACGACTGCGTTGGAGCCTGGAGTCAAGTTTGGGTGAACAAATTCCATGTGTTGTTTGTTTTAAAAATAAAAGTGTATTCACCAAGGTTAAACGTGTCGAATGGGAATAGAAAATGTACATTTACATGCCATCTATGATCTCCAAGACATACTAAGCCAACACAATATTTAGGCGCCGAATATAAACACGGTTTGTTTGCGCCCACTCTAAAGCGAGTTAACTGACCGACGGCCCATACACGATAGTCTCTTTAAATGCCTTAACTGATTTAAGGTACTGAATGTGTTAATGCTAAAAAATTTATTTTCCTCCTTCCAATATTATTTCAATAATATAATTACATGTAAAGATGGGGGCAAATTGCTGACTCATACAAGAAACAACTAATTGTATGGTAGACGTGATATATCCATTAACTCCCTTAATGTGTTTTGCTTGCCAATGCCTTGTATTAAAATACACATTCTGAACACTTTTCCACATTGTCGACTTAATGGATATATCATGTCTACCATACAATTAGTTGTTTCTTGTACGAGTCAGCAGTTTGCCCCCATCTTTACATGTAATTATATTATATATGGATACGTATATGCGAGGGATGTGACAATAAATGAGAGATGGGGTAAAAAGCAAATGACTGTCTCTTATTTGGCTTATATGACTGGTAAACAACAGATCAACATCCCTGAAACTTTCCTCGCTTAAATCACACATCCACCTTTAAGATTACAAAAATATGGTAAAAGAAGTGTGTGAAATATGCAAGTAAATGTGGAAACCTAAAATTAATCTTCATGTTTTACTAAGATGTTAATGTGAATTCCATGAAAATTTTAACACAACACATGAAAATTAAAGTTTCTTACCTGCTTCCCAATGTGGTATATGGACTATTAAAAAGATTTTCAAGTGCCAACATCCCAAAATACTGTAGAATATAAACAAACTCATTTGTAACAAAGACTTATTTATTTTAATATAAACTCGTACACTGCAGAAGTATCATTTGTTATGTCAGTTACCTTTATTTTGTATAATAATGACTAAAGTATATTAGAACATAAAACTCAGAACATGTATTTTGTAACTCATATATATATATATATGTATGCTACATTCACAATTGCTTGTCGAATTAAAATAAAAAAGTTCACAGATTATTATTTTACTCTTATACTATAAAACATGATGTCATTATACAGTTACATCAGATACCAATATAGAACCATACATTTTAAATGCAATTATTAAAGATAGGAACTCCAAATTCTCTGTTAAAGAGATTTAAAAATACACACATATTAGGGTGTCCCAAAAAAAATTGAAGTCTTTTATTTTTAACGCATACCCTCTTAATTTATTTGTATAATGTTAAAACAGTTGCAAGTATAATTTGGTGTATGTAGGCCTACAGCAACCTGTGCTGACTTGCTTCGAAAAATGTTAGTACTTTCAAACTTTCAAAAGAAAATTTGAACGATAATGTTTTTTTATTGTAAAATAGTAAATAGTTATATATTTTGGGCACATTGATGTTTTATTATTAAATAAACTTTTAGTTCTAGGATCCTTCTATACTAACCCAATACAAATTTTCATGTCTATGTTTGGCATGAAGTCAGCATGGGTTGTCATGATCCAATCACAATAATATTTATATGAGTTATTAAGGCTAAAAAAAAAAAGAGGATATGCCTATTTGATTTTGTGGAAAAAAAAAAAAACCTTCTTTATGTCTGTATGTCTTGGGACATCCTAATGTATATAGAGGAACCCCCGTTTTGAATTTGTTTTTTTTCTTCTTTTAATTAAGGAATTTGAATTTTGTTTATTTACAGTGATTATCATTAGTATTGTAACTATGAAATAACATTGTTATTTTATTCAAATATGGAAACATCTTCATAATTTATAAACTTTTTTACATTACAAGAAAGATTCACTTTAATCTCCATATTTGGATAAAGTGGACCCCAGAGTCCACCTTAGCTTTTAGTATATTTTTAAGTTTATTTACTGTATTAATTTATACAGACAGGCACAGATTAATCTGAAAATATTTATGACTGATCATAATTAAAAGGTGTCAATATTTATTTAATGTTTTGAAAAATTATTGTTGATAATAACATTCACGCGTCATTCAACTGCAGAAAGTGACAGTCTTTGGGTTTAGTAAAATTACAAGGATATTAAATAAAATTAATTAAGTGAATGGTTTTTACAGATAGTATCCTCATTGATAAAATATACGTATTTGTGTAAATTGGACCCAGAGGGTCCACATTAACCGAATTCCTTTGTTATGTTTAATTATTTTATACAGCCACCATGTCACATAATATTAAATCAAACCCATCAGTATATTAAAACAGCATCTACATAATATAATATATGTAGGAGTTTTTTCAACATTTGTAATATTCAATAGCAGAAATTAAGAATTGATTCTTAGCTTGAAAAACTTTTAAAGTGGCAATTTTCATAAATATCACAAATAAGCTGTTCTTTGCACAAATAATAAAATTAATTGGCCTTGAACATGTCAAAGTTGATGAGGGGAAGAAGTTTAAAATATTTTATGTTCGAGGGCAGCACCAATTAAAGAAGATACTAACAGAGTCCACTCAAACAGAAGGGTCCACATTACCCGAACTTCCCTATATATATATATATAAATATGAAAGTTTTCTTGGGTTTTCTGTGTCTTGGATTCAAGTTTGGCCTCTGGCCACTGATTCCGACGTTTCTGCATGATCCCACATGCATTTATCAAGGAATGATAAGTTTGAGTCACAGGTTCAGGTCTTATATAATAAAATACAGAGTTTTTGCTGTGGTCCATTTCCGACGACGTACACCCATCCAAGGTTTAGTTCTTATGTTGTTAAATACCTTCAGTTTTTAGTGTGGTCCGTTTCCGAAACCATACACTTATCCAAGGTTTAGTTCTTATGTAGTTAAACATCTTCAGTTTTCAGTGTGGTCCATTTTGGAAGCCGTACACCCATCCAAGCATCGACCACACTCCATGTTGCCCAACCATGTTTTTTTTTTCATATCTTCTTCGCTGTTCTGGGGATGACATGGTGGGCAGCGAGAGCAGTTTTCCATGTAGATGGTAATCTTTGGGCATCATCTCGGGTGTTCATGGAATGTGGCCTTTTCTCAATCTCTATTGCTTCTCTGTAGATTCTTGATTTTTCATTATCTATTATAACCAACGTTCTAGATCCTGTGAGGTCGATCTTGTGACCCCTCTGTTTCATATGTTGCACCAGAGTTGATGTAGGTTCTTGACTATTTATTGCAGCCTTATGTTCTTGTATTCGGCAGGAAATTTGTCTGTTGGTACATATATATATGTTTTAAAGAGAAAAAATAGTGTCTTATCTAAAAACTAAAAAACAATTATTTTGTTGCAATTATGTCAGTTATCATGGAATTCACCTGCATAAATGAGACAATTAATGACTTTAATTACACCTTTGTTTGCAATGTTCTTATGTTACAGTTCTTTTTGAAATAATGTGCTTATTATGAAATTGTAATAGGAAGTAACATTATGAGGCTCTTGTTAATAAATAAGTTGAGTGGGTTGTTACCTTACCTCATAGTAGTTGACAAGCAGACTCATCTTGTTTATTAATGTGATAGACATTTGAAATAATGTGCTTATGTTACAGGTATATTATCAAACACACATTGTTATCAGAAGTGTTTCCAACAATTGAACAAATAATATTACATACATATTATTACTTGGTAAGTACTCTACAGCTTAATTGTGTATACCATATTTGGATGAAGTTATGCATCAACTGGCTAAGTGCCATTCTTTAAAAAATATTTATGTAGCCTTATTATTGAAGAAAACATAGGCTCAATTCTGGAAATGTGTGCTATTATGCATTGCAGAGACTCTTGATGTCCCAACTCCTTTCAAAAAACGTTAAACTGAAAATATATAAAACTATTATTCTACCAGTTATATTATATGGGTGCGAAACATGGACTCTTACTTTAAGGGAGGAAAGGAGATTACGAGTATTCGAGAATAAAGTACTTAGGAAAATTTTTGGACCAAAGAGAGATGAACAGACAGGTGAATGGAGAAGACTACATAACAATGAACTACATGGTCTTTATAGGAAGCCAGATATAATAAGAACAGTTAAGTCTCGTAGATTACGATGGGCAGGACATGTTGCACGTATGGGGAATGAAAGACTTGCATGGAAGCTTCTTGTAGGAAAGCCAGAGGGAAAACGTCCAATTGGTAGACCAAGAATGAGGTGGGAGAATAACATTAACTATGATTTGAGGGAAGTAGATTATACAGGGAATGATTGGAAAGCATTAGCTCAGGATAGGGATGTATGGAGAGCTTATGTCCGTGCGGCCATGAACCTATGGGTTCGATAGTGCCAGTGAGTAAGTAAGTAAGAGTATTATTGAAGAAAAATGTAAACAACTCAGTCCTATCAGAGATTCTATGTTTTGCATCATGCAGCTAAGCGCCAAATGTTCCCGCTCTTAGATTGTTAATGCATAACTATCAAACAAGGAAAATAACTTGCAATATACAGTATTGTTAGTTTGGTGCTGCAATAAATAGTGAAGATTGACTTAAACATTATACTCATTTTTCTTGAAACTTAGATAATGGCACATAGCTGGTTGATACATAACACCGTTCATTTATGGATGTATAAGCTGCACCCTAATTTTGAAATTGAAAAATTGGTCTCAATGGACTAATGGTTACCATGCACACCTCTGGCTTTGCAGTTCGGGGTTTCAAATTCAGCCCAGAATTAATAAATTTTTTGGGCATAAAATTCCTTCCTTCAGAAAAGAAGTAAAGCTGTGAGTCCCGTATTATAGATTTATGGCATATAAAAGAAACTGAAGCCTGAAATAAGAGACTTCTGAACAAAATTGATTGGCCTTTTAATGGCCAAATTTGAATTGTGATTTGATGATCTTAGTTTTTTAAGAGTGTGGTTAAATAAAATAATTATGCTAATGATTCTTGCTATTCACAAAATACCTACTGTAAAGTTAAAAGCCCACAAACAATAAATTGAAGCTACTGCATACTATCTACCATGAACAGTGTTTTCAATCTTAACCAAAGGACTAGAAGGAAGTAAAATTCCTATCCTCAGGTTTAGAGGCCAATTTTACCTCCAGGAGGGTTTCTATTACTCATTGACCCCAGATACAGACTGTGCACAAAATAATAAAAATATATATATATCCAATGTTAAAGATTGAAGGTGGGCCAATTAATCTATTATTATTATTATATTATTATTATTTTATTATTAATTATTATGTGTGTATGTGTTCTAATGCTACCTACTGCACTTTATATGCTTTGTATATATTAAAATGTATACCTGGCTGGTGTTGTCCTCAACTAGGTTAAAATTTTAAAAAAAATTTAAGTACTGTAGGCCTTTCGGAAATCGACTTCCATCATCAGCAGACGGATATGTGCTACTAATTGTTGTTGTTTTGCGACACTTTTGACATCAGCGGCCTTCTGCTGATGATGGAAGCCAGTTTTCGAAAGGCCTACAGTTTTTAAAAATTGAAAAAAAAAATCAACCCAGTTGAGGACGATGGCACCTGCCAGGTATATGTTTTAATATTTTACTTTTTGACTGTTTACCTCAATGGAATTTTAGTATGAATTTTATTGGTATTGCTTCGGGTTTCATGCTGGGCAGATAGATGGCATTAATGTGGTCTATTTTTTCAATTTATGCACCACTTTGCAGACCACTTATGTAGTTAATATTACACTGAGCAACAAAAAATAAACTTATTTTTGTCTCAGAAAGAAAAATAGGTGATTCTGATAGTATTTTTTCTCCTGAATTCAAATATGATATTGGTTTTACTCCATCATGCAAGGTTTGAAGAAAATTCCATCCTTTTAGCTGGGAACCAAGCATTTCAGACTGGTTTTTGGATAACTTTAAATCTCGTATGAGATCGTTAAGATCTTCATGAGTCAATAAATGAGGCTCAGATGAACAGCTTTGTTCAAAAGTTGTATCACCAAAATCTGTTTCTTCTTCTTCCTTACTTCTATCAGAATCTGAGCTCTCTTCATCTAATGTCATGTTCTGGAGGCTTTGGTATGGGCAATTCTTTGCAGTGTGGAGCTGGTCTCATTGCAGATTGCAAGTAAGGGTATATCACTGTATGTTTTGATTTTGACGTAATCCCTTTAATGTTTGTTAAGCAGAAAATAATTATTTAAATCCATTAATTGAAATTGAAATAAAAAAAGCTGTGGGTGATGGAGAAATTCCGAATACATATTTGAAAACACGATAAAAAACTGCATTAAGTACAACTATCGGTACTCATGAGACAAAAATCATGTTGACCAGTATTATTATTATTGTTGTTGTTGATAGGATTCAACTCTCTGGTAATTAATGCATAACAAACTGTAAATACTCTAAATGCATAGATACTGGAATTGGGAGTATTAGTGATTGACAACAAATACAAACAATAGAGTTCCAAGTATTAGTGAGTAGTGTGGTTTTATTCAAACCATAACAAATTTAACAACAAAGCACTTTGTGGCTTAATACTTTCCTTTTCTTATTAATCTTAGAGCAACATAAATGTGTGTTTTTTCACGAAATTACACTGTCATTGAATTAAATGTATTACCTGTCTCCTCAGGGGTCCCCATCTAGGGGATATATGGATGGCGACCACAAGGTGCCCAAGCTGAGCAAAACTTTTTTTCCACTTGTGTTTTGCTCCTTACTTTTATCTTTAATCAATCCAGTATTTCTTCCTTTCCTAGTACCAGATCCCTCTTTTTACTCTCCTATCCAGTCTCCCTTGCCTGACCTCTTGTTTTTTTTACCCTGATGGTATTAGAGTATTCGAGGTCGAAAGGTTAATTTCTGTCTTTCCTATATCTCTTTCTTTTAACCTCATGGACACTCGCCTTGAATGCCCACATAAGCTGCATGTTCAAATGCAGCCCCATTGCAACTTATAGCATAAGTATACAATGGATTCGTGTCATCAGTTATGGCTGAATACACGTAATGAAGAATAAAATGTACTACCCGTATTTCTATATCACACAAATTATTTAAACTTGAGATTCAATGATCTCCACTTGTGCCATCATGGTAAACGAAGCAAATTGATTTAATATATGTAGGAAATAACACTATGAAGTTTCTTTTAATTATTAATGAATTGGATATTTTGACTCACCTCATATTTCTTGATTTTTATGCAGACCTAGGTTTCGTTGCTTTTGCGTGACATTGTCGATGCTTCCAACTGTTGTTTGGCAGTTATTGATCCTGATGTACAAAAAAAAAAGAATAAAAAATTTAAAACATAAATCAAGTAAAGTGAAGAACTGTAAAAACTCATAATAAAAACCACTAATTTGGGGGGGAAAAAAAGGAAATAGAGGAAAATGTAATAAATTTGTCATCAGAAAACTTCACAAAAAAAAAGCAGAAATCAACTTACAGGATGAACAACCGCAATATGGCAGTTGGAAGCAACGACACAATGTCGCATAAAAGTGATGAAACCTAGGTTTGCATAAAAATCAAGAAATATGAGGTGAGTCAAAATATCCAACTCATTATTAATTAAAGCAAATTGACTTTCTACAGAGCAGCACATCTGCCCTCATAACACTTTCTCAAGAGAGTGAAGCCATGCCAAAAGACGCGGGCAATAATAATGAGCACCTGCATATATATATATATATACATGAATTTGACAAAACAAAGAAAGCAGTTTTCACAATTATAATTTCTTCAGCAGAAATGCAACTTACTGCATATTAAAGATTATGCAACAATATGAAGTTCTCAATGAAACACATATACAAAAATTCATTAATTGTGTAAAAAATTATTGTTATTATCAGAAATGTCATAAAGACAATCTGGTGGCAGGTAACAAAATTATTATTATTATTATTATTATTATCATTATTATTATTATTATCACCACCATCACATCACCATTGCGACCATCACCAACTACTCCAGTCGGCCTCGGTTCTTTGAAGCTATTCTGCCATTGATTTATTTTTTAAAATTATTTTCTTCTCAATCGACCGTGGTGGATTAGTGGTTATGCCCCTTGCCTCTTGTCCCAGGTTCAAACTTGGCTGGGGTCGATGGATTTTTTAGGATGGAAAAATCCAAGGGGCAAGTCCTCTGGGAGGGACTTTAAGCCGTTGGTCCCGAGTCTGAAAATTTTCAGGCTCGTAAAAGATCCTTAAACCTGAATGAAAAGGCCTCTAAGCAAAATTTACTGAATTTTCCCGTCCTAGTACTACCTTGTTTTCTTAGATGTCAGTATGAGGCAGAACGCTGACCACAGGCCACTCCAATGACATCTATACGAAAACAAGTGTAACTAAATTAGTATGGTTCAATTTCTTCCCTGTAGGGGGAGAGCGCCTAAATCTCATTGAGGGAAACAAGGGCTTATAAGAAGATTATCTTCTCATATATTGATACTTTACTGTTCTTTTTCTATAGGATATTTCCGTTGCCTCCTCCAGACATCTCTATCCTCCCAGCTTTTTCGTTCATGAAGGTTCTCCATTTTACTCCTCACATCTTTTGGTTTTCACATGTCTGATGTATGCACTTCAGTCTTTGTCTTCCCAATGGTCACTTCCTATTTTTTTATTCTCATTTCCAATGTTCTTCCTGACAGTCTCTAAAGCCATTCACTTAATATGTCCAAAACATTATTCCTCTTTTGTCAATATATTCTCGTATTGATCTAATACCAACCCATTTTCTGATTTCTGTCTTACCTTCTGTGTGTCTCAAAATTGTTATCTCTTCTTTTATCTATCTTTCTTAATACCCATGCATAATTCAATATAGGTATAAAATGTTTATGTATCAAAATGTTCAATTCTTTCTTATTTTCCACAGAGTGTCTTTAATTAAATCACTTAACCTAACACTTGTTTTGAATACTTTGTGTAATTTTCTTTTGATACATTCCTTCTTGATCAATTTTACTTCCTAAATATCCAAACTCATTGATTTCTTTTATTACATGGCCATCACATTTAATTTTCTTCATTTCTGAAGTCTGCTTACTAATTTTGATTGCTACATGTTTTTAAATATCTGTGAAAGTTTGAATTTGTCTAATGTTTGTGTATTTTCCTCTTTCTTTTTTTCTGAAATTGCGTGGTTTATGCATGTCTAACATGTTTCTGGAACATACCAAATCCATATCAATAAAATTTACAGGAAATAATCAGATATGTGGTATATTTAGGTATAAAATTACATTTTACAAGCCTTCTAGTAAAGAAACTTGATATGTGTTGGCAATTATACCCTCAAAATATATTAATATGGCTACCCTTGAATGTTACTGCTGCTCATTTACTGACATGAGATGAAAAAGAACCTAGGATAATGTTAAATTAGAGCTTATATAGTATATTAATAATCTGCTCAAAATGCCTACTTATATTGTTTAGTGTGTACATTTTGTTTTCCTATATGTCTGAAATAAAAAAATAACCTTATAAATAGTAAATCTATCATTCTTATTTTGATACTTTGTAATTCCTTGTAATATATTTTATTTTCTTCGTAAGGTGTTTAAAGTTTTGATGTAACAAGAACAATGGGAAAGCTTCATGGATATTTCTTGTAATCATCTTGTTTCTTCCACTATATTAAAACTGACTGCTGTGCTGCTCTGGAATAGGATGCAGGGAATGTTGAGCCATTTGCAGCCTAATAAGGTACAAGCTAATTAATACCCCATGAATAACGATGCAAGTATAGAAGTTTCAGTATACTATATCTACTTACAATCTTCTAATAGAATTTCTGTAATAGATTGCCTGATTACAATTTTGTTTGGTCACTAGAAAATTTAAATGTGTTTTGAAATCAATTCTGGGGTGGTATCTCTCTAGCTCAGAAGTAAGAGGAAAGTTTCAAGGCATTTCAAAAAGATCTGGAACTCCATTCCGCTGCATCGTATCCACCTTTTGTCCTGCTGCCATCTATAAATCATTCTTAAATTTTATATATATATATATATATTTTTTTTTCAGTTCCTCTTCAATTCAAAATGGAGTCAGGATACCAAGCTGTAGATGCACCACTTCTTGATTCAGGAATTCCATTGTTTGGAGATTCAGAACGGACTTCAAGTGTAAGAACTTGTGTTGGTACCTCTTTTATTAAGTATGTGTTGTAGCATGAGCTGTTGTAATGGTTTTGCATTATTCCCCTATTCATTTATTATTAGGACTGTCAAATGTATGTTGTGTTATTTTACATTGACAACTCAGAGTGATATATATCATCCATCTTTAACCTTTAGAAGACTTGTGGGACATATTTGTCCATAAAATGTAAAGCCTTAAAGGACTTATTGGACATATTTGTCCATTGATATATTTTGCATACATTTTGATTTTTTACATGTTGTATCTTAGACAATTGTTTAAAAATAAAAACTTGAAAATCGGCTGAATTAGATTGTCATATGTGTCCTTCATAACAAATTTCATCGAAATCAAACTGGTGATTGATCAGACATAGAATTGCTCATTCATTGCAGGAGATGGGCTGTTATTCACAGGGGAAATTTTGACTTGTGCACAGCTGCCCATTTTGATAGCCAAATTTCTTTAACTCATGACGAACAATCATGGTGCTAACTTGGTTGTTGATGGAACTGTTAAGTTTTTGGGTGATTGATTCAGCTGACAACAAATGATTTTTAGACATCACCTTCTTCATAGATCGACAATCTCTTTCAGACATAATGTGCTGCCTAACAGGTCATTATTTATTTAAGGTAGTATTATCATATTTTGCTTTATTACAACATTTGTAATGGTTAATTTTGGCAACTTTATGGGGGCTGAAATCTCTCTGATAGACTTACTACTTATGTGGGAAACTATGATAATGCTATATTGAAAATCATTCAGTTCTGTAGATCTAATCATGTTGCTATTATTTGTAATACTGATAAGTACCCGACATCCTACCATTGTGAAGTTCATCTTCTGACCATAGAATTACTATCCAGAGGTTTCTCCAGTGGTGTGTATCAACCCCAGCTACCCCAGCACTGCTGGGGTAATTAGTATATTCATATTTTTAGATTAAAATTAACTAATAGAATTACCAAATTTCAAATCAATTACGCATGTACGTTAAATTTCAAATTTTCCATTGTTGCCAACAGTCATCTATTGCATTTGGCTTGACGGAGCTTCCTGTGTTCACATTACCCCTTTTAACATCAGCTACTAAATTACAGATGAATTCACGCATGCGTATTTCGATTTTCATGGCTGATAAACCATCAATAACCCACAACCCACATTAGTGGGTTATTGCTGCACTAGACAAAGCTTGTGATAAAGTCATTGAATACCAACTAGCTGAACCTGATATCACAACTCGAAAACGAAATATACAAGTTGATCAATAACCATAAGGTCAAATGAAGTTTTGATCTATCGATTCTTGAAACATTCCTTTGCTAATGCAAGACGAGAAATGCGATTGGTTGATTTGAAAAGTACAAGTATCTCAATAAACCATCTCCTCCGTTGTCCAGCTTCTGTAGAAGAGACCAGCCTTTCTGCTAAATATTGGAGTGCAAGAGAGCGAATGATTTCATTATCAAGTGCTCGACATTAGATACCAACCAACCAACCATAATATAATTTTTTGAATTAATACTTTTATATTCATAATATTTGATATATGCAAGTTATATTTTTACAAAACACAGAGAAACAATATAACATCAAATTATATGGTATACTTTGTCAGCTATAGCAACTTGTTAATTTAAGAAGCTTTATTTACATCATCTAATTGAATAATTTAATGCTTGCGAACGTGTATGTATTATTTGTGGAAATCAGCAGTTGAAATAATTTAATATCGGCACATAGTTTTTTCAAATGCGGTATTAATTTTCTTACACGAGTTTTAGTTAGTGTTACTGATAAATATGATTTGTCAAATTACTAAAAATGGAATTGAGTGATTGTATAATATAAATTACAGACCCATTTTAAGTGAGTGTTACTTCATGTATTATTGAATTGTGCATACATGGGTATGAATTGTAAAATATCCTTTTTTTTATATACTCTATTATTATGATAGGTTTCTTGAAGCCCCATTTACAATAATAAATGTTCATACTAAGAATTAAATTAATGTTTTTATTACCTCACCTCATATCCTTTTTCTTCTATACTGCAGTTTCGGAGCTTATCTCCATCGTCAGTAGCTTCTGGTCGACCGGTGTTATGTCGTTTCTTGGCGGTTTCCTTCTTACTTCTATCGGTGGACCGATGAACCTCTGGATCAGGTCAAAATTTGCGGGAGTTTCAAAATTCATGAGTTTTTCTTTCTTGTTTTTTTGGATGTGGATTTTTTCCCAGACTGTGAGTTCCTTTAGTTTATCTGTTTGTTTGATTAGGCTAGCTTCTGTATCAATTTTCAGACCAAGCATGGGCTGCTACGGCTGACTTGTCCACTTCACCCTTTTTTTACATTTCTAAGGTGTTCCTTAAATCTAGTTTTTAAATTTCTTTTTGTTTTTCCTGTATCGATTTTGTCGCAATCTTGACATTTGATCTGATATATTCCTGATTTATATTCTTCTCCAATTTTTTCATTTTTGTTGGTTTTAATTTCTGGAACTTGTGGTGTTTTAAAGGATGGTAAGTGAATTTTTTGAATCTTATGTTCTCTTCTGTTTGTTTTTTAAGTGTGCTTTCATTAATTAGTTTTTGCCTTTTAAACTTATTTATTTTCTTGTGTACATGTTCTCTTCATAACCATTTTCTATTGCTACTTTAATTATGTATTCTTTTTCTTTTTCATATTTTTCACGGTTCAGGGGTACATTCACCAATCTGTGTGTTAGCCTATTGAATACAGCTTCTTTGTGAGCGAAATGGTTGAATCCTGATGCCTTAATGTAGTTATCTTTATGTGTGTTCTTTCTGTATATTCCAAATTCTATTTTGTTTTTTTCGTTTCTAGTTAGGTTTAGATCCAAAAATGAAATTTGTCTGTCAGTTTCAGTTTCCATTGTGAATTTTACAGTTTTGCTCTGAAGGTTCAGGAGTTCTTTCCCTGTGAAAGTTAAATAAATGTTCATACTATTTATAAACTGAACAATTTGGAAAAAAGTTGTTATAAACAATTAAGATACGAGTAAATTTTCGTCATACAGCTGGGGTAATTGATATGACCACCACACACCACTGGGTTTCTCTATACCTTTGATCATATAATGTAACAATTTCTTGTTACAGAGATGTGCAGCATGTTATGGAAGTTATGGATATAGCAAACAGGTGTAGATGAACACTCTTTACTTCGTGATTTGTCTCACTATTATTTAAACAAACAAACTAATGTCATTGTTATTGTTCTTACTGACAACCTTGTGGTCTAATATTTAATATGTCTGACTAACATACCAAGGACCCTGGATTCCCATATTAATTGTAATTCTTTTATGTTAGCCTAATCAGTCCCTTTGTATTATGTATATGAGATTTAATTTTTTTCACAAACAACCCAACATTGCTGCAAATGGTTGTATAAAGATGTTAAATATCTGAGCTTCATTCTCATATTTTCATTTTATTTCTAAATGAAAGATATAGGGGAAAAACTAGGTAAGTCACTTTCCCAGGAAACCCAGAAAAAGCGCTTTTAATTATACAAAGTACCTGCTTCTTTACCTGTAAGCCAACCTTCAAAGGTAAATAAACCCATGACTAAATTTTTTCTTTTACTATTTCATACGTATAAAAAATACTTCTTTCCATGGAGAATTAATGGTATCTCAAATTCCATTTTATTAAACTAACAAAATATTCCTGTTTCAAGCAAACATTTTTCTCTTTACAATTGCTGTTTTCCGGGTATCATATATGATTGAACTATCTAACTATTAAACTATTGCAATGACAAATCAGTTGTCAGCCTTTACCTGCTGCAAAAAAAAATATTCCATAAACCAGCAAAATGGAACCATAAATTTGATTTGCTGAGGAATTTGCTTAGTTTACGTAGTTCCTGTGTAATGGACTTTTTATTTTCTTATCTATTACTATTGTATACAAAATGAAAATGTTAGTGCAAACGAAACCGTACAGTTTAATAAGGTTACTCCAATCAGGAAGCCCATACAATTGTTCCTTAGTGTTTGAAACCATTTTGATGCTATTTCTTTGATTATGTCTTATTAAGTCAGTCCTGATGGATTAGTGATTACCATTGTTTATTTTTTATTTCACTCACCTCATACTTCATAAATGTGATTACCATATTTTAATATATTTTTAATAAAGTAATGGAGAAATTAATCTGTAGTTACTGTTTAAATTGGTGTTAAATTATACAACAATATGCAAATAAGTAATAACTTATGGTTATGCATTATTTGTTTTCACTGCAGTCTGACACATTTAAATAAGCAGGCATCAGAAATTAAACTACATAACTTAATCAGAAATTAGATTGAGGTAAGATGATTACAGACTCAAAAAAACTTGATTGATCAGAAATTGAGTTTCACCAATTTCACAAAATTGTCCCACAGATTTATTTTTATTGGTTTTACAATTATACTATCCATTATGATATATGTATTTTGTTTTGCAGGGACGATTTATAAATATTATAGTTGGTTTTATAACAGTATTCATTGTTATCTTCACACTGCTGAGTGCCTTCATATTAGACAAGAATAGCAGAAAAGGACTGAATATCACATTAGCATTAGTCATTGTAATGATTTGTGCTTCACATCTCATTTTAGTAAGTAAATTATAGCATTTATTTTTTTACTAGCCAATAAGATAATTCTTTATGTTAACAGAAATATGCAAGTTGTTCTGCGAGGATGGGATAGGCCTCCAACCCTCGCTTGGCAACTATTTTTTAAATGCTACCTGAGCTGTCAGGAAAATATTTTGTTAATAATAATGATAGTGATGATGATGATATTGATAATGGTGAATAATAATAATACAATTTTTTCTCCCAATGCCACCAGGTTGTCTTTATGACATTTCTGGTTTTCTCTCCTGGCATATAATTGGAATTATAATGCAGTTCTGAAATTGGAGTTGCATTATCCTGATGATATGATGAATGGTAAATAATAATGAAGCACCAGGAGAGTCCTTAAACCTAAACTTAACCTAAATTCCAGACCTTGGACAACCATAGGAATAATTTCCTTTAAGGAAAAATTCCTGCGATCTGACTGGGAATCTAACCTGATACTTTATGAACTGTAATTAGAATGTCTGACCACAATACCATAATAATATAATAATAATAATAATAATAATAATAATAGGAGGAATGCAATAGTGTAGTTCATAGAAGAGCAATTGCTGTGTCATGACTCAATTTGAGTCTCTGTATCAATCACATTACTATGTGCTAAAGAGTCCTGTGCCACTGGTTGCTGTACTTTGTGTTGCAGGTAGCCCAATTTTGGCATAGTTGGTTAAAACAATATGCTATAAGTCTAAAGGTCGGGGGTTCTATTGTGGTGGGGGTCAGGATTTTTAAACTGGCTTAAACCTGCAGGCATCATAACTCTGGGGTCTACTGAGCCTCTAATGGAAATAAGTAGCAGATGTTTGTTCTGGGGGTAAAGGCAGGCATCATGCAGGACAGACAACCCGGCTGCATCTTGTGCCAATTGTCTAGAAAAGTGGGAGCCTTAATCTTCTTCTACCCCAAGACCTCTTAAGGCCTATAGTGGGATCACTTCACCTTTATTAACAATAATAATAATAACAGTAATAGAATTTTTAAACTAACAGAACATTTTAATATATTTTTAATAAAGTAATGGTGAAATGAATCTGTAGTTATTTTTTTAATTGGTGCTAAATTATACAACAATATACAAATAAGTAATAACTTATGGTTATGCATTATTTGTTTTCACTGCAGTCTGACACATTTAAATAAGCTGGCATCAGAAATTGAGTTTCACAAAAGAAATATATATATATTGCATAAACCAGCAAAATGGAACCATAAATTTGACTTGCTGAGGAATTCGCTTAGTTTACATAGTTCCTGTGTGACGGGACTTTTATTTTCTTATCTATTACTAATGTATACAAAATTAATGGAAACGGAACCTTATATCTTAATAAGGTTACTCCAATCAGGAAATCCATACAATTGTTCCTTAGTGTTTGAAACAATTTTGATGCTATTTCTTTTATTATGTCATATTAAGTTAGTCCTGGTGGATTAGTGGTTACCATTTTTGTCTCTCATTCTGAGAATTGCAATTTCAAACCCGGTTGGGATCAATAGATTTTCAGGGCTTACAAATTTTCAGTATGATTTCTTTTTTGAAGGGAAGCAGAACTATGGGTCCAGTATTTTAGATTTATTGAACATAAAAAGAACATCAAGCCTGAAATAAGAGGCCTCTCATCAAAATTTCTTGGTCCATTTTCATCCAGATTTGAATTAAAATGCTGGTGATGATTGAAGAACTTCATTACATAAAAATACTGACTATAAATCTCTGAGCCGTATACAAATGGGGTTCCTTCTGATTGCTTCATGTATAAATAGAGATAGAACTACTCGTATTTTGCAGTGTTGCCTTACAATTCAGAGGGCGGATCTTTTGCACTAATTTCAAATGATTGTCCTTCTTGAATAAGTGTGACTTGTGATCAAATCTTTTTATACATTTTATACAAAGTTACTTCATCTCTATGTAATGAAGTTTGCCCTTCACTTATTATTTTTTTCAAACAGTTCTAGTCCTACCCCACATGTGCAGTTGTAGGAGCTTGAATTCTGGCAACACTGATATGCATAGTACTTGTAAGATAACTGACTCATGGGCCTCTTAAAGAAAGAACCCTTGTACTTTGTATACCTGATTATCACAAACTTCAACCCAGGTTTTGGTTTTTCATTTTACATGAAATTATGGACACAGCATTTTTTTAAAATAAAGAAATTACTGATTAGAAACACAGTCAAATCCCTGACTGATCAAACTTTAGACAAAAAAAAATCTCATTGACTGGAGAATAGAGATGGTGAAGTCACTTTCTTCTACTACTGTGCCAACTACCCATATTCATATAGCTTGGCGACTGTAACTAACTACATATAAACTTGTCAGAATATATCTGCTGGAATGATACAGGTAATCGGGAGCAGTTTATTTTAAACTACATAGGAAGTAATATTAAAAGGTTTATTAAATTAATATTGGGAAGCTAAAGCTATTACTATGATAGAAAATAAGTAAATTAATAAACACAATTCAATTATTGTAAATCAATGGTAAAGAGAAAAATGTTTGCCTGAACCAGGAATCGAACCCCGAACCTTTAGCTTTCCGTGCTAATCCTCAGACCACTGAGCTAATCCAGGCTTCATTCCCATCCAAGCAAGAATCCTTCCTTTACCTTTACTCTACTGGCCCCACATTCAATGCAATGAATCATCATTCACAAATACACAATGAATGGCTTCTACCTGAAGAAGACATGAAGGGACTCCACACAGCTATATCAATATTCTTAAATTAATATTGGGAATCCTAAAGCTATTACTATGATAGAAAATCAGTAAATTAATAACCACAATTAAATTATTGTAAATCAGTGGTAAAGAGAAAAATTTTTGCCTTATCCGGGATCCGAACCCCGACGGCCCATCTCTAGCTTCCCATGCTAAGGCTCAGACCACTGATCTAATCCAGGCTTCATTCCGCTCTCAAGCAAGAATCCCTTCTTTACCTTTACTGACGCTAACTGGCCCCACATTCAATGGCAATGCATTCTATCATTCACAAATACACAATGAATGGCGTCTTTTCTACCTGAAGAAGACATAAAGGGACTCCACACAGCTATAGCATTATTTATTAAATTAATATTGGGAATGAAGCCTGGATTAGCTCAGTGGCCTGAGCATTAGCACGGAAAGCTAAAGGTTCGGGGTTCGATTCCCGGTTCAGGCAAACATTTTTCTCTTTACCATTGATTTACAATAATTTAATTGTGTTTATTAATTTACTTATTTTCTATATCATAGTAATAGCTTTAGCTTCCCAATATTAATTTAGTAAATAATGCTATAGCTGTGTGGAGTCCCTTCATGTCTTCTTCAGGTAGAAGCCATTCATTGTGTATTTGTGAATGATGATTCATTGCAATTGAATGTGGGGCCAGTAGAGTAAAGGTAAAGGAAGGATTCTTGCTTGGATGGGAATGAAGCCTGGATTAGCTCAGTGGTCTGAGCATTAGCACGGAAAGCTAAAGGTTCGGGGTTCGATTCCCGGTTCAGGCAAAAAAAATTTTCTCTTTACCATTGATTTACAATAATTTAATTGTGTTTATTAAAAGGTTTATTTATTATTAAGACATTTAGTCTGTACATTCTTACCTCTTATGGTTGTTTTTTGTTGAACATATGTTTCAAGTTTATGTAATAAATTCGGGAATTTTTGACATTATGAGGTTTTATTAATAAGAATTAAATTAATCATGAATTCTTCTTACCTCATACTTCTATGTTTTTTTAAACACAGCACTGCAGTATCAGCGACCATTGTCAGCTGTTTGCCGCTAATTATCCAAACTGCCATCTGGTATTCCTTTGAAAGAATTATTTTCTAAACTGCCATCTGATGTTCTTTTGAAGGAATCATTTTCTAAACTGCCATCTGATGTTCTTTTGAAGGAATCATTTTCTAAACTGCCATCTGTTGTATTTTTGAAGAATTTTGTAATCAAGCTCGGTTCGTCTAGAATCTCAAAGTTCTAGTATGGTTTTTTTTAATATATATCTTTTCCCAAACTGTTAAATCCAAAGGTTTGGATAGATGTTTCAAAAGTTTTGCTTCTTTTTCAATTCTATGATGCTCTAATAAACTATGTGCTGCTATAGCTGATTTTTCAATTTCTCCATGTTTCTGAAGTTTTCTTTTTTACGAGTTTCCAAGTTTCTTTTTGTTTTTCCTATATATATATATATATATATATATATATATCCTGTTGCAATCTTTGCAATCAATTTGATAAGTTCCAGATTTTTTGTTGTCTGTGTTTAAAAAACATAGAAGTATGAGGTAAGAAGAATTCACGATTTATTTAATTCTTATATGTTTCAAGGCTTCTGGGCCCCATCGTCGGCGATTACAGACTCTGTAATATGTAAACTTCTCTATGAGAAGACACTGGATACCATAACAGCCAACTTAGGTAACATTTTAGACACATTGAACATTTTGCCTTTCCTTCAAATTTAGTAAATAAGTACACATGTTAACATTGCCGATTAAAATAAACAATTGCGGATGACGAATGCTGTGTTAAATCTGCTGCATGTTTTGTGATGATTACACTGAGAATCCTAGCAAACTGACATTATTATAGACTATTTTACTGCATCATTAATGTGTCACAAAACTCCCTATGATTCATTCTTTCTTTATTGTGTCTTTTAGCGTTCTGCTCTTGAGTCATGCACACATGCTGGGATGAGTACTCTTGCACGAAGAGCATGGGCTGGGCACTGCTGAGTTTATGGTGAAATTGTCGCTTAAAAATTATTTATGTTATATTTATGCTTTTCTGAAGGGCATAAATGCAAGTAATATGTATAATTGACCTTCCCAACAACCATTTTTATAAAATTAAAAATTACCGTGTTATTCCGTGATGACCTGTTAATTGTTTGTAATTAGTTTTAAAATGGTTAGATGAAAGGAACTTCCAAAAATAATTATTCCCTAGAATCTCCTATGTGTAGACTGCCCGAAATATCTTTCAGCACTTCTATTCTTACATTTAAAAGTTTAGACTAGAATCAATTGGTGTCACGAACAATAAATTAAAGTTGTTTGATCACAGCAGCAATGCAATTTCACAAATTGTTTTGATAAAGTCCTTTGTAATGAATGTTGCCACCATACAATCTGCTCATGTTAAGTGAGGGATTGATGGAGGTCGGTTTTTTTGTACATGAGGAGGTCCAGGGACTGTCCATTTCAGGGAGGTCCAGGAAGTGTCAAATGTATAGATATTATTGCTATAAAAAACACGATCCATGATTTTGACCCCACTATCAGATTTGAGATATGTGTGGAACAACTATTTGAAATAAATGTTGAAAAGCTAAATGTCTATGAGCTGACTCCATATTAAAAAGAAAAATACAACCTATCAAATAATGATGTTATTGATCTGATAGTGGGAGGAAGAGAAAACTGTCCCTCTTTCTTTGCCGAAATATGTAAAAATTTTGGCCTTAATAGAAAAATTATAAGAAAATAATTACCACTTCTTGAAAGGATTCATTAGAATTTTAAGAAATCAGCAGCATTGTCACTGAACACTTTATGTGTATAATAGAAGAATCTTGTTAATCCCAAAGTTTGGTTAATCTGAACTGGAAGGTGAAAACTGATTTTAATGAAATTAAAGAACATATTACAGAATGAAGATTAGTTGTGTATTATAATTGTTGTTGTTATTATTGTTATATAAGTATATATATATATATATATATATATATATATATATATATATTCAATGTTTTTATTATATATATATGACATATGGATCAGAGAATTGGACCATGAATGGATCAGACAGAAGATTACTAGAAACATCAGAAATGAAGTTCCTCAGATATTTAGGTAAAAAAAAAGTGATACCACTACAGGCCTCAGGAGGCCCTTTGGGGTAGTAGGAGGTTAAGGCTTGCACTTTTCTGGACAATCGGCACTTGATGTCAGCCCTGTGTGACGGCCGCCTTTACCCCCAGAACATGCATCTGGTACTCGTTTCCATTAGAGGCTGAGTTGACCCCAGGGCCATGGTGCTGCCAGAAGGTTTGGGTCAGTTTAAAATCCTGACCCCACCAGGACTCGAACCTTCGACCTTTTGCCTTAACCACTATGCTACGGCATGCTAGATATTTAGGTAGAATTCCTAAAATAAGTAATTCCTCAGATATGTTGCAGGATATATTCTAAGAGACCACATTTTTAGAGAAACAATTAGGCAAGAACTCAAAATTTTTAATGTAAATGAAAAAATTCAAAACTATAAACAAAAATGACATGAACATATTTTAAGAATGGACTCTTCTAGGCTAACAAAACAAGCACTGTTGTACCAACCTCAAGGCTATAGAGATGTGGGACGTCCTAGAAGACGATGGGAAGATGAATTCTGAGAGTGGAACAGCCGACAGCCTACCATGAAGATGATGATATGTGTATGTGTGTGTGTGTATTGTCGTGGATGGTGGTAGCATTAGATATAGATGAAATTTCTTTAATTTTTTACTAATGTTTACACAAAATTTTCAAATTTTCTTTATTTCTTTCACAATATTTAATCATATTCTCACAAATAATTTGCTGTTATAAGAGTCTCTTCTTCACCATTTATAACCAGTTTTTCACGCTCGCTGACGACTTCACTCAATACATCTAGTTGTTTCCACACTTGGGTAATTTTTACTTGTCTACACTTTGGACACAACTGACTGGCCAGGACCTCACAATCCCTTAGATATACGAGGGTAGGAACAATCTGAAATCTCAGGTAAACTCCTTTCAAATAGAAGGTCCAAGAGATTAATTCTTTCAGAATGGAGGTATAGACAAATGTGGAAATTCCTCTGTGGGCCCACCAATTCATGAGTCACCAAATTTCAAAAATACCTTTTTACCATACTAGGCAAGACCTGACTCTCCTTGCCGCCCGCAAAATCCAAAAGTCAGCCCAACAATGATATATGTACATACATACAGTAAAAGCTCCTTATTCACAGTTCCCTTATTTGCGGGTTAAAAAATTGTGACATAGTTCCTGTATTCACAGCTAAAAATCTCTTTATTCGCGGATCCAGGTGGTATATTGGAAGGATTAGTATTCTTTATTAACACATCGGCAACTTTTCTTACTGCAGGCACGTGTCAAGGCGGCTTTTACCAAAGAGAAATTTAAAACAAATGGACAAATTAATATCAAAGTAAAACAAACTTTTTTGTCACTAAGCCAAAACTTTGTTGTTAAAAGCCACCGGCACTGTATTTCACATACCATTATATCTGTTGATAAGTGCCGCCCTCACTACGATCAGTATTTTACTGTTTCAACTGTTATTTGTTGTAATAATTTTTATTGAACAACATGTGTGTCTTCTGCTTTGTTGCCAATTTATAATGTTGAGTAAAAGAAAATTAATTTTGAAGCGGAAGAAAGTAGTGTTGACACTTAAAGTAAAAATAGAAATGCGCTAACCATGTAAGCGTTGGTGAGTCATTTACATCTATATCATGCTGTTTCAATGTTAATGAATCAACTGTATGATTTATCGAGAAATCTGAAGAGAAAATAAGGAATTCTATTGAACTGTGCATGCGTAATTTTTCATTATTTTTGGTGACGTTGCTGTGATTACGTTGATGGTGCGTTGTTTAGGTCTGTCTCTCCTTGTTTCCTTTGTCCTTTATTACCCTGTTTTTCCAAATACACCCTTCCCACTCCTCTCTGCTAGCCTGCATTGCACGAGAGGAGAGGTCCCTGTAGCGACATGAAAAGTTAAGATGGTCGGCTAGGGCTGCTTGGCCAAGACAGTCGGCCAAAGGCAGTCTTCCAAGAGATCTGGAGAAATCTTCTCCAAGTTTGGGACCTTTAGTTTCGGCAAGGAATTCGGAGAAGTGAATCCCTCGGCCAACTTCAACACTTTGAATATTTTTTTTTGTTAAGGCTGTATAATCAAGAAGATATTTAAGTTAAGTAATGTTTTCGTATGAATTGTAACGTATGAGTGAGATTATTATTATCAATGGAGAAGATAGTTGTGAAGTATGTTAATTCTTTTATTGTTTGCTAGTTTGGCTTACAGCCGTTATTTTGTTTATTTCATATCATGACTACTTTTATATTAAAGATAGTTTCTTTTTTTTTAGTTAATGATTTATCTAATAATTAAATTAATGTTTTTATTACCTCACCTCATATCCTTTTTCTTCTATACTGCAGTTTCGGAGCTTATCTCCATCGTCAGTAGCCTCTGGTCGACCGGTGTTATGTCGTTTCTTGGCTGTTTCCTTCTTACTTCTATCGGTGGACCGATGAACCTCTGGATCAGGTCAAAATTTGCAGGAGTTTCAAAATTCATGAGTTTGTCTTTTTTGTTTTTTTGGATATGGATTTTTTCCCAGACTGTGAGTTCCTTTAGTTTATCTGTTTGTTTGATTAGGCTAGCTTCTGTATTAATTAAATGTTTTTCAGACCAAGCATGGGCTGCTACTGCTGACTTGTCCACTTCACCCTTTTTTACATTTCTAAGGTGTTCCTTCAATCTAGTTTTTAAATTTCTTTTTGTTTTTCCTATATAGATTTTGTCGCAATCTTGACATTTGATCTGATATATTCCTGATTTATATTCTTCTCCAATTTTTTTCATTTTTGTTGGTTTTAATTATCTTGTTTAGGCTGTATTCATTCTTTGGGGCCAATCGAATGTTAAACTTATTGAAAATTTTCTGGAACTTGTGGTGTTTGGAGAAGAATATAAATCAGGAATATATCAGATCAAATGTCAAGATTGCGACAAAATCTATATAGGAAAAACAAAAAGAAATTTAAAAACTAGATTGAAGGAACACCTTAGAAATGTAAAAAAGGGTGAAGTGGACAAGTCAGCAGTAGCAGCCCATGCTTGGTCTGAAAAACATTTAATTGATACAGAAGCTAGCCTAATCAAACAAACAGATAAACTAAAGGAACTCACAGTCTGGGAAAAAATCCATATCCAAAAAAACAAAAAAGACAAACTCATGAATTTTGAAACTCCCGCAAATTTTGACCTGATCCAGAGGTTCATCGGTTCACCGATAGAAGTAAGAAGGAAACCGCCAAGAAACGACATAACACCGGTCGACCAGAGGCTACTGACGATGGAGATAAGCTCCGAAACTGCAGTATAGAAGAAAAAGGATATGAGGTGAGGTAATAAAAACATTAATTTAATTATTAAATTAAACCTCATAGTGTTCTTTCCCTGTGAAAGTTAAATAAATGATTTATCTATTTTGCAAGAGATTCCCCTTTCAAACATGAGTCCAGCTAACATATGTAATTTAATATCCTCTAATGTCCTCACTCATGATCTTATTCAGAATCACATTAAATACGTTAAGTCAATATTTGAGTTTGTATTCTTTAACATTCTTACCCCATATGTTTATTCTGTTGGACGATTGTTTTCAAAGCTATTGCTCCATCTTCAGCTTGTTCACAAACTGGTTTTTTCTTTTCTTCAAGTTGTTGGCCCTGGATCTGTGTTCCAAAGAACTTGATAATGAGGGCCGACAACTTGGAGAAAAGAAAAAAACCAGTTTGTGAACAAGCTGAAGATGGAGCAATAGCTTTGAAACGATCATCCAACAGAATAAACATATGAGGTAAGAATGTTAAAGAATGCAAACTCAAATATTAAATTAAGCCTCATAATTGTAACTTCCTAATGATTTTAAAACGTTAAGTCAAGTTAAAGTATTAAATGTTTGAGTCTAGCAGATGTATATAATGGAAATGAAGCATGTCTGTGTAACTCAGGCCAGCGCTCAGTATCTCTGCTCTCATAAATGTATAGTATTGTTTACCGGTTCTCTCTCTCTTTGTTGTTTATGTTAGTGTCGTGATATATATTGAATCTCTATATTGAAGTTGGAATGTTCTGGAAAGCTATAATCATACCTCGTAGATATTGTAATAAATGCCCTTGGAGTTTGTGTATATTATTTTTGGTCTGGACATCTTACCTCAATATTAATGTTGATTTGTTCTTGGACATGTTTCAAAACAATTCTCTGTTTTATCTTCAGCTTTCCCAGACAGGTAAGATGTCCAGACCAAAATAATATAATTAAAATAACCTCAAAATATAACTTCCTAAAATTAAATATTAATGCCCTTGGAGTTTGTGTAATGGTATTGTATTTAAAGTTTATTCATATGATAATCCACGGAGAGCATGCAATTGGGCAAGAGTAAATTAATAAATGGCAGAAAAGTCTACTCGTAATAGTAGTAGAGTCGATAAATAGATCACATAGTCTCTCACAAGTAGTACACTATCACTGAATTCACAGCTGAAATCCATTTGAATTGAAGTACCTTTTAAAAGCGGCAAAACAGGAAAAAAATTACCAAGTTCTTTAAGTCCTTGCCTAAGCCTAACCGTAATAATTAATAGAAATTGTTCAAAATCTCTCATTAATTGATTTTATTTTGATAATTTTTATTTTATTTTGGAACCTTGGAATGTATCCCCTATATACCCATACAAATTACCATTCCATATTCGTGGTTTCTGTATTCGTGACATATTTGCAGAACATATTCCCTGCAAATAAGGAGCTTTTACTGTATATATATATATATATATATATATGGTATGATAAGAAAAATAAATGCCTGGATGGGATTCGAACCCGGATCTCTGAGTCTGTACCTCAGCGTGATATCCATTACACTACCAGGCGAATCCAATTCAAACACTTATTTTTCTTATATATGTATTATACTCTCCATTATTACTAGATGTCGCGAGAACACTGTCTTCACTGCCATCTAGTAGCTGACTATATCAAGTAAGCAAATTAAAGAGAATATTTATTTTACTATTTATTTATTTTATATATATATATAACAATACAAATAATTTAATTATTAAACAACAAATACCACTTGACCACCAGAGTAATTTAGTACAGACTCCCAATTAAATACTACAAACTCATATATTCAATTACGGTATAGCCATTTTATGAATTTTAAGTAAATTACTAATCAGAAAAACTCTTGATATCGCTGAGTTCATCGTGACATTATTTAATAGGACTTGTGATAAATTAACAAATCAGTGTGACTCCGGTGACAAATTTTACATTTGGACTAAGTAAAATGCAAAGGCTGTAAAGGAACAAGGATTCATTAACCCAATGGACTCTTATTTAAATGCCTGCTAACTTTCCCCTCCACTCAGATTTAAATGGCCACACAAGACAGGAGGTGTCATGCTCTTTACATGCAAACACAAAAATGCTCATAGAATGGAATTTAGTAAATATTTTTCTATAGAAATTTTAGTGAAGGCTTCTGAATAAATCTTACCTAAATCGATGTTTTGGTGTGGTAAATCTCGAAACATTCCGGGACATGAAGTGGAACTTCACACTTTTTGCACTGAAATGTAGTTTCACTTCTTTTGTTCTGTTTTGAACACACGTTTGTAGGGTTTCTTTTTATTAAGTTATGTAGATAGGAAATAACACTATGAGGTTCTTTAATATTGTTTATTTTTTATTATTTCACTCACCTCATAATTCATAGCAGACCCTGGGTTTCTTCACATAATTTGTGACATTGTCAATGCTGCGTCACGTTCACAACTGACATCCAACGGCCTTCTATCCTGCAGACTGACCTCCGCGCCATCTGGTGGCCGACCGAAGAATTTCCAAATCAGTCCTCTTTCTTTATAACCGGGTATTTCAAAATTCATAGTTGTATTTTCATTCTTGCATATGTAAATTTTTTCCCAAATTGTGAGTTCCTTCGGTTTTTCCAATTGTTTAAGTAATTTTATTTTGGTTTCTATTCTATGTTTTTCTGACCAGGCATGTGCAGCTATTGCAGATTTTTCGGTTTCTCCATTTTTAACATTTCTGAGGTGTTCTTTTAATCTTGTATTTAGATTCCTTTTTGTTTTTCCTATGTATATCTTTTCACAATCTTTACAATTAATTTGATAAATTCCCGATTTTTGCAGTCTTCAATCTTTTCATTTTTGTTGGTTTTTATTAAATTACCTAAGCTGTAATCATTTTTCGGTGCTAATTTAATGTTGAATTTGTTGAAAATTTTTTGAAACTTGTCAAATACGAAAGGATGGTATGTGAACTTCTTGAATTTTTTGCCTATATTTTTATCTGTCTGAAGAGTACTTTCATTTCTTTTTATTGTCTATGCTGGGGATATACAATGGAAAGTGAGCCCAGTTCCTTGCCTGTAAACCGACAGGGGTTGTACTTGATGATGGGGGCCTCTCACATTGTAGGATGGCAGCTGAATTGTCTCCAATAACTGCTTGGCGACAGCTATTCTGAAGGTCGAATATGCTGTCTTGCGATCTATGAAATTATTGTAGACCACAAAAGAGTTAAACATACATATGTCCAGCAAATAGAAAAATAATTTTCTGTATCCTTTTACAGTGCGATGCATTATAGGGAAAAGGGCAGTGATCTGGTCTTGCAAGTCAACACCTTTCATTGCATCCTGGCAGAGTCTTGGTTTTTTTATTTCTTCCTAGGTCTTTGCCCTTTTACCCTCCTCAGTTTTCCTGTCGGTGTTATGTCTCCTGTCTGATTTTTTGAGGACAAAACTCTCTAATAAACTCAGAATCCCATCACGATCGTCACCACACACCCCCTTAGATGCCATTTCAAAGACTGAGCACTACAAATTTCTTCTATATATTTCCAACAAACAGACAGCTTCTAATTTCACAGTTTCTTACAAAAAAAGGTGGGTCGTCCACCACACTTTCTCTCAGGAACCTAGAAAAGCTAACACATTAGACATCTATGGGGTAGTTTGGAATTTATTGCAAAATATATGAGCTCATGCGCTTGATGTGAAAGTCACGTCATTCGAAGACTGGGCCTCACTAGAGCGTGCGTGTACGTCACGTCATATGAGTTGAATGGGTTAATGAGAAGGCCATGCTTAGGATACCTCAAGATGTCTCAGCACAATGCAGGATTCTATTTTTTTTTTTTCGATGCCACTGGGTTGTTTTACAATATTTCTGACCTGTCTTGGCATTGGCAGAATTATAACGTTTCTTAGGCAAATTTTTCTACAAACCACAAAGAAAAGTTATAAAATCTCAATTATTGGTTCACTCTGTCAGGTATGGCAATCACCTCTAAATATATAAATAAATAATGTACTTAATTGGATAAATCATATTTAAAGAGAAAAATTATACACTCAGACCGGGACTTGAACCCGGGACCCTTGATTTTCTAGTCCAAGTGCTCTACCATTTGAGCTACCTGAGCAAGTACCGATCTAAATGCAAATCTTTCTCTATATACGTTGAAATTCCCGCCCACCAAATGCTATGAAGCCTTTGCTTCTATCTTTGCAAATGGCGGCTCCTATATTAAGAAGACATATTTGGGAATTATACATTACATTATAAATGCCAGTACGGCTATTTTCGATGTTTTTATTATTAATTTCATACATCTCAATGATGGATAAATCATATTTAAAGAGAAAAATTATACGCTCAGACCGGGACTTGAACCCAGGACCCTTGGTTTTCTAGTCCAAGTGCTCTACCATTTGAGCTACCTGAGCGTATAATTTTTCTCTTTAAATATGATTTATCCATCATTGAGATGTATGAAATTAATAATAAAAACATCGAAAATAGCCGTACTGGCATTTATAATGTAATGTATAATTCCCAAATATGTCTTCTTAATATAGGAGCCGCCATTTGCAAAGATAGAAGCAAAGGCTTCATAGCATTTGGTGGGCGGGAATTTCAACGTATATAGAGAAAGATTTGCGTTTAGATCGGTACTTGCTCAGGTAGCTCAAATGGTAGAGCACTTGGACTAGAAAACCAAGGGTCCCGGGTTCAAGTCCCGGTCTGAGCGTATAATTTTTCTCTTTAAATATGATTTATCCATCATTGAGATGTATGAAATTAATAATAAAAACATACTTAATTGGAGTTGTATTTTGACTCACCTCATATTTCTTGATTTTTATGCATACTTAAGTTTCTTCACTGCCTTTGTGACATTTTCAATGCAACACCACGATCATCACAACTGCTGTCCTGCGGTTGTCTATCTTGTAAATTGAATTCTGCACTCTAATTAATTAAAATAAACCTCATAGTGTTATTTCCTACCTACATAATTTAAATAATGTACTGTCTTTCAGTACCTGCTTTAATTTAATATTTCACATTGTGAAGGGATGATTGTAAAGTGTTACTTTCATTTTATGCCATTACTATATTATTCTCTGATTTAAATCCTTTCTTAGTTATTCTGCGAGTCTTTAATAGAACAAATTAATTTTGTCTTCCAAAATTTATTTTTTAGTTTCACTGTAAAGTATAATTTAGCCTTTTTTTAGCTCAGGATTCATACATTTAGATCCTATGGATACCCTTACAATTTTCTTGTTAAGTAAATAAAAAAAAATGTACCATTTATTTCTATAGTGACTGAGAAAAAATTGTCAGCTTAATGATAAAAGTAACCAGACCTATATTTAACAACTATGAGATTTTATTAAGTTATGTAGATAGGAAATAACACTATGAGGTTTTTAATATTGTTTATTTTTTATTATTTCACTCACCTCATACTTCATAACTCCTTGCAAACCCAAGGTTTCGTCACATCATTTGTGACATTAATAAAAACCAACAAAAATGAAAAGATTGAAGACTGCAAAAAATCGAGAATTTATCAAATTAATTGTAAAGATTGTGAAAACGTATACATAGGAAAAACAAAAAGGAATCTAAATACAAGATTAAAAGAACACCTCAGAAATATTAAAAATGGAGAAACCGAAAAATCTGCAATAGCTGCACATGCCTGGTCAGAAAAACATAGAATAGAAACCAAAACAAAATTACTTAAACAATTGGAAAAACCGAAGGAACTCACAATTTGGGAAAAAATTTACATATGCAAGAATGAAAATACAACTATGAATTTTGAAATGCCCGGTTATAAGGAGAGAGGACTGATTTGGAAATTCGTCGGTCAGCCATCAGATGGCGCGGAGGTCAGTCTGCAGGATAGAAGGCCGGTGGACGTCAGTTGTGAACGTGACACAGCATTGAGAATGTCACAAATGATGTGACGAAACCTTGGGTTTGCGAGGAGTTATGAAGTATGAGGTGAGTGAAATAATAAAAAATAAACAATATGAGATTTTATGCTTAACTGGATGGCAGTGATTTTATCTTTCATTTGATTACCTTCAATAGTGACCAATTCTGTTAACCCTGCTCATAGAAATATTGTTGTTTACTAATGCTGAGCATTTGGCATTGCAGCCATTAGCTCTCATGCACTCCAATATTTCTCAGATACTGTAAATTTAGATGAAAGGCCTGGACCTTGCTGAAGAGGGTCTTGATCCATCTCTTCTTGTATATTTTACAAGGAGCAAAATGTGGAAGAAATTATTTCAATTCTGTACAAAAGTTTCAACAGACAGCCATGACCCATGGGCTAGCTGTCATGCACTCCAGTATTTCCCAGGTACTGTAAATTTAGATGAAAGATCTGGATGTTGCTGAAGGAGATCCTGATCCATCTCTTCTTGTATATTGTACAAGGAGCAAAATGTGGAAGAAATAATTCCAATTAAGTTATGTAGATAGGAAATAACACTATGAGGTTCTTTAATATTGTTTATTTTTTATTATTTCACTCACCTCATACTTCATAATTCATAGCAGACCCTGGGTTTCTTCACATAATTTGTGACATTGTCAATGCTGCGTCACGTTCACAATGCAGCATTGACAATGTCACAAATTATGTGAAGAAACCCAGGGTCTGCTATGAATTATGAAGTATGAGGTGAGTGAAATAATAAAAAATAAACAAAATAATTCCAATTTTGTACAAAAGTTTCAACGAACAACCATGACCCATGGGCAGTCTAAAAGATAAACAGCAATTTTTATTGGAACTCAGGGATTTTAAATAATTGTGTGTTAAGGCACTCCCATATTTTATTTCTTGAAAACTTCATTAAAATAATTGGACATTATAGTTTTAAATTCTGAAGTGCCACTAGGAGACCACATTTGGTTGTTTGTCTGCCCACATATGCCAGTTATGTCTATATATATATAGTTCCACAGCACATGTGTGAAATATTGGTTTATTGCTGAATAAGATGTGGTTACAGTACCAGATCACTATTAACTGCTTCCATAAGGTCAGCACGCAATAGCTTCTGTTGCTGCCTAATCATTACCTTCTACCGTATGAAGGATTTGTAAATGGTAAAGCTAATTTTTTCATGTCGATTTTATTATTAATTTAACACTTCTCATAATTTTTTCAGCTTGTACACACTTCCTACACTATGGTATGCAGTATGTTTAACTCTTGGCTGAGATGGCAGTTATGTTCAATAGCTTCTTGCATATCTTGTATGGTCTCTATTGGAATGGAAGGCCTGCCTGAATGTGCAGCATCTTTGCCAATTCCTGTCCTCTGAAATCTTTAACAGCATTTGAGTGTTATCCCTTGTTGGACCAGGTTCTTGAAATTGTGATGTAAAGCTATCCTAAATTCTTCATTTGTTAATACCTTTAAAGTTTGTTAATGTTGACCACTCTTTCTTCTTTTGTGAAAATGTTGATAGAAATCTTTCTTCTGCAACTACAGAAAACAAAATTTATTTCTTCAAAATGGTTTGAGACTTTATAAAGCTCTTTATTCACTAATTCCTTGCTTATCTAATTAAATTACCATTCTCTATTATTTGCACTGTCATGCATCTTAATGCTATTTTTAAGAAAATTAATATTGCTCTTCTTAAAAATTAATCAATTTAAATTGTTTCTTTCTTATTCAATACTTAAGTTTAAACCAAATTTGTTTCAATTGCAGATATGCTGGTATCGCCAAGGTGACGTTGATCCTAAATTCAAGAAACTTATCTTTTACAATGCAGTTTGTATAACATTCCTCTGTATTTGTGCAAATGTTTATTTTTTTGGAGAATGAAGAAGGTAATATTAAACAATGGAGATTCTGGATTTGTTAACTTCTGTGTTCTGTTTTTAATCATGAAATGTGTTTTATGCAAATTAAGAAAATTTCAATTTTTTTATTATTCTATTGAGATATAGAGCGATTCAGAAATATGGCTATACGTTTGATCACATTTTGTGACAAAAAATATTATTATTAAAGGAAATATGATGTTACAATTGGAAAGGGAATCCTTAAAATTACAACAATAGATCAAAACAAAACAAATCACTGCTCACATGCAACTTGGCGGGTTGATTTTTGTGGGATAGCGTCGAACGCCTCCACAATTCTCTTTGTTGTATCTGCATCCGTGCTAATGTGAGGCCTTCCAGGAGGTTTGATTTCCTGCATCCTTCCCGTTTCCAGCAGTCGTATTCTCCACTTCCCCACAGTCGACGGCTGCAATGCTAGGTTAAACTCATGTCTTGCCCATCTTGCGGCCTCACGATCCTTAGCATACATTATTGCCCATGCAGCAGTTGTAATTTGCTGTTGCATATTCAATGCCATTTTGACTAATGATGTAAGTTCTACACTGTTTTGTTTTATTCCATTGTTGTAATTTGAATAATTGCCTTTCCAACGGTAATTTTATATTTCCTGTAATGGTAATATTTTCATCACACAACGCGATCAAACATATGGCCATATTTATGATTCACCCTGTACATATTATGAACAAAAACTGTTTCATAGTTTGTTAATATTGATCTAAATGAAAAATGGAGCCAAAGAGGTACCGGTATAAATGATTGGATGAGAGAATAGTTTTAAAGTTGTACTTAATCTTATGATGTATTTAATTTTGATTAAAAATTTGTAGGATTAATTTACTACAAGAAAAAATGTAAGATAGCTACAAGAGAAAAAGTAAGATAATTGATAACTACAAGAAAAAACATTTATTTCATATAATGGTCTGTGAACTCAGTTCCTATAGTAAGGTGGTTGATTGAACTTATTGTTAATAAAAATGATTGCAAATTATCTAATGAAGCATTAGATTGTAAAAACTTGGTTTTAATTTTAACTAATAAGCAAGTTGAAAAATGAATACTTCCTGCCAAAACAATGCATTTAATCCTCCATATCCTCTCAGCAAGGCCGTTACAAGAATATTTATGCAATTATTATATGTAAAGATATGACTTTAATGTAAAAAAATTTATAAATAACTTTTGCTTACCTAATTTCTTATGTATAATTTTTCATATCTTTATAGTACTTTTTCATTTTGTTATAGCTGGTGAAACAGAAATCTTGTGTAAGACTACACACACAGACATACTTGTCTTAAGATTGAACTATGGTTCACTTGTCTCTTCTTTTAATTGTGAGCATTGCTATAACTGTCTTATGGTAACATATATTACGTTCCATTGCACTTCATTAGAGTATTCTGCAGACAACTTAACCCGTCAGCGCCGACATCCATACGTGGTATAGACCCTCTCTTCTTCACTTATTGCCGACATCTATACGTGGTATAGACCTATGCAGGCATGTTTTCTTTTTGTTCTGGATCATACATTTTTGAAGCTACAAATATGTAATTTATTTGTGTTTAACGTAGAAATTATGAGCTTTCAGTACATATGAATAAAAATAATATTTGTTTAAAATTTAATTTCATATTATTTTTTTAAAAATCAGATGAGATTGAAGTAATCGTAATTTTCTCTAAATCGCGCGACCTTTTCATTTGTTTTTTTTACTGCTGTATATTCCTATATTTGCGTATGAACAATATAATTTTGAAGCCTAAGATCTTAGCTTTCTTTCTAAGTGTATGAATCAGCTGTGATCACATTTTGTGCATGTGGTATTGAGGTTGAAGTAGTTTCTTACTTCAACACTCGATGGCACACAGACCTAGCTTTGTGCTGCTTTCTGCAGGGCTTCTAATAAACTTATACACAATCTAATTTTTCAGGTCGTTAAAATGATATACAAGCTATCGATTGATATATAAATCGACCTGTTTAGGGGAATACCTGATTTATTTTGCCTCTTTCAAATAGATGTTACTTACAAGGAATCAGTCTGAGGCGGCGGTGTCGTGCATTATATACGTAATTATGGCCAGTCGTAACCTAAAAGACACTTCATCAGAAAAATTACCCCTAAAAGTGATAAATTGAAACCTCAAAGGAGGTGTGTTTTGTACTAAACATGGGAGAAGAAAGACATCTGTTTATTGCTGCCAGGAATGTGATGTAGGTCTGTGTATTGAAGAGTGTTTCGAGCTGTATCACACCAAGCTCAACTACTAAGGTTATGTGATTTTTTATTTCTAAAATTAATAGTACTAAAATAAGAGAAAATTATTTTTATGGTCTGTGTAGTTGCAAATAACTGCTGTAGAATTTTTATACAAATCCAAGCAATAATTCAGATTATTGTAATGAAATGGTAAAGAGAAAAATTTATGCCTGAACCGGGAAACATTTTTCTCTTTACCATTTCATTACAATAATTTAGTATTGTACTTTAATATACTTATTTCAATCATAGTAACAGCTTTAGCTTCTTAATATTAATTTAATAAATAATTCAGATTCTAAGTATAAACATTGCTAGTGCTTTGACACAAGATTGAGCTTGAGTTCACTCTTCTAAATATTCATTCTGATTTTGGTTATGTCAGCTGCTTTTGTATATAGAAGTTACAGATGAATCAGCACTATGCCACACAATATATTTAGTGTCTCACAGAAAGAAACAGGGATGTCCAATGTGAGCAAATCAAATTATTTAGTAAAAATGTGTATCATGAGAGAGAAATTCAGATTTCAAAATTTGGTTTAATAGTTTATAAAGGCTACTGTACTCCATACGGTATGTATTCAATTTCTCATTTATTTCTGAGCTAACAAGTAAAAATTTCGTTCAAATCCATCAATATTTAAAAAAGTTATGATCGTTTATACAAATCAGTGTTCTAGGAATACTAAAATGTTAAAATGGCCTCCGTCCATGCAGTAGGAAACAAGTAAAAGGGTGCGTCACTGACGGGTTAAAGAACTTACTTAGGAATGATGTCGACATACTTAGAAGGGTTTTATAGTTTATAAATTGTAGTTACTATAAAGATAAAATTAAATTTTTACACAGGTTTTAAACCATTAGATCTATTTTATCTCTTAGCATGTAGTATTATGTAAATCAGCACTATGCCACACAATATATTTAGTGTCTCACAGAAAGAAACAGGGATGTCCAATGTGAGCAAATCAAATTATTTAGTAAAAATGTGTATCATGAGAGAGAAATTCAGATTTCAAAATTTGGTTTAATAGTTTATAAAGGCTACTGTACTCCATACGGTATGTATTCAATTTCTCATTTATTTCTGAGCTAACAAGTAAAAATTTCGTTCAAATCCATCAATATTTAAAAAAGTTATGATCGTTTATACAAATCAGTGTTCTAGGAATACTAAAATGTTAAAATGGCCTCCGTCCATGCAGTAGGAAACAAGTAAAAGGGTGCGTCACTGACGGGTTAAAGAACTTACTTAGGAATGATGTCGACATACTTAGAAGGGTTTTATAGTTTATAAATTGTAGTTACTATAAAGATAAAATTAAATTTTTACACAGGTTTTAAACCATTAGATCTATTTTATCTCTTAGCATGTAGTATTATGTAAATTATTTTATAACTAGGGAGTGGATTTTTAGGTCCTAAAAGTTAAGAATGCTACATAGTATAGTGACAAAATTAATTTAATGTCTTTATATCCAATCAACTGAATATTGATGCGGAAAACCCAAGAAACAGATAACTAGAGCCTGGATTTCCATGCTGATACATGTTTTATATAAATTAGTTACATTTCTCAAATTTTGCATTAAAACATCAATAGTGCCATTTTGTATATAGGTTCTCACAGTTTTATGGTAAGCTGTCTCGGTGACTAGCTTAGAACTTTACACTCAGTTTTGCAATTATTTACTGGATCAATAACTTTGTAAGTCATCATTCTGTCTTTAAATATGAAATTCTCACAATTTTCTACCTGAGTATCCCAATTACACATAATTGTGTCCATAAACACCAAGCTAAGGGAAGAATTGAGGTATTGACATGGGAAGGGTAGTAAGTCATAAAAAGCAAATTTTATAGGAGAAGCAAAAAAAAAAAAAAAGAATTTTGACACTTTTTAATTTAAATATATTTTGTAAACAAATGGTAAAGGGGAAAATTGTAGAAGACTTACTAAATTCAACACCCATAGAAATAATACACAACAAAGAGGATCCTCCAACATATATACATTACTCTGGTTCAGGAACTAATCCTGACTTACTCTTTGTATCTTCTAATTTATACTCCAAAACCAAAAAACAAATTGTAGAAGATCCTGGCTCAGGACATAGAGCCATCATTGCTACTATTCAACTGGGGAATAACAACTTACTTCCAATGCATCTTAAACCCAGGTGGAACTTCAAAAAAGCCAATTGGAAACTGTACACAGACGAACTGGAAACCAAATTTGAAAATCCTTTAAACGTATCACTTCAGTCAGATCAAATTAACAAATCTATATGCAAAATAATATTAAAAACAGCAAAAAAATATATACCACGAGGAATAGTTAAAAACTACAAACCCTTTCTGGAATTCAAAATTAGAAAGAATGAAAAATAGACCGAGATCTCGCTAGAAATAAAGCAGAAAAAAAAACAAAAGACCCAAAAGATGTACAAAATTGGAGAAAAACTGTGCACACAACTCAAAAAAGAAATTAACAGCAATAAAAGAGAAAATTTTAATAACTTCCTCCAAAAAATGGATTATAGGAAAGATGGCCAGAAAGCATATAGATTTGTACACAATATACAAAATAAAAAAGAACGGCAAAAAACACCATTTATCCACACAACAAACAGATTACAAATGAAAGTGAAATAGCCAACAAATTCAACAAACACTACGCTAACACCTATACTTTGTCCTCAGAGAACAAAAAAGAACAAAAAACAATAAAAGAGAACCTAAAAAATTACATAAAATCAACAAGCAGTACAAAAGATATCTTTAATAAGAATTTCAACATTAAAGAGTTAAACATAGCCATTAATAGTTTAAAATCAAACAAGTCTCCAGGAGCAGATAATATACATGCAGAATTTCTCAAACACCTTGGCAATAAAGCCAAAACTCAATTGCTCTCCCTTTATAATCTTTCTTGGAACACAAAAGTTCCTGATGATTGGAAAAAAGCTATTATAATACCTATTTCGAAAACAAAAAAATCAACAAATACTTTTTCAAATTATCGCCCAATAGCACTAACTAGTGTAATTGTTAAAACTATGGAAAAAATTATTTCAAATCGATTAAATTGGTATTTAGAAACCAATAATTTACTTTCACCCAATCAAGCTGGATTTAGAGAATTACAATCAACAAATTGTACACCTAAGTCAAGCTATTAAAGACAGTTTCAACAGAAAAGAAGACACTCTGGCAATGTTCGTTGATTTCCAAGGAGCATATGACTCTATTTGGAGATATAAATTATTAGAAAAAATGCAGACTTTAGGCATTCAAGGGAATATGCTACTCTGGATCAGCAATTTTCTCATCCAACGGTTCATCGCTACAAAGTATAATAATCACCTCTCTAAATACCAACAAACACATCGAGGTTTACCACAGGGTTCTGTACTCAGTACCATTCTCTTCAATATCTACATTAATGATCTACCTAAGCATATAGAAAAGCTCGAAACGAAAACCCTACTTTTTGCTGATGATGATGTAATATGGGTCTCCAAACCGAAAAACCAAAGTCAACATTTAATAACCATAGCCCAACAATCACTAATACAATAATTAAATTAATGTTTTTATTACCTCACCTCATATCCTTTTTCTTCTATACTGCAGTTTCGGAGCTTATCTCCATCGTCAGTAGCCTCTGGTCGACCGGTGTTATGTCGTTTCTTGGCGGTTTCCTTCTTACTTCTGTCGGTGGACCGATGAACCTCTGGATTAGGTCAAAATTTGCGGGAGTTTCAAAATTCATGAGTTTTTCTTTTTTGTTTTTTTGGATGTGGATTTTTTCCCAGACTGTGAGTTCCTTTAGTTTATCTGTTTGTTTGATTAGGCTAGCTTCTGTATCTATTAAATGTTTTTCAGACCAAGCATGGGCTGCTACTGCTGACTTGTCCACTTCCCCCTTTTTTACATTTCTAAGGTGTTCCTTCAATCTAGTTTTTAAATTTCTTTTTGTTTTTCCTATATAGATTTTGTCGCAATCTTGACATTTGATCTGATATATTCCTGATTTATATTCTTGTCTTTTTTGTTTTTCCTATATAGATTTTGTCGCAATCTTGACATTTGATCTGATATATTCCTGATTTATATTCTTACATCCAAAAAAACAAAAAAGAAAAACTCATGAATTTTGAAACTCCCGCAAATTTTGACCTAATCCAGAGGTTCATCGGTCCACCGACAGAAGTAAGAAGGAAACCGCCAAGAAACGACATAACACCGGTCGACCAGAGGCTACTGACGATGGAGATAAGCTCCGAAACTGCAGTATAGAAGAAAAAGGATATGAGGTGAGGTAATAAAAACATTAATTTAATTATTAAATTAAACCTCATAGTGTTCTTTCCCTGTGAAAGTTAAATAAATCACTAATACAGTTAGAGAATTGGACATCCCAGAACTTAATGAAGATAAATATACAGAAAACAAATTATCAACTATTTACATTAAGAAAGAAACCACTACCCATCACTCTGAAATTGGAGGGTGAATTATTAACTCAAACACATGAAGCAAAATATTTAGGAATAACTCTGGACACAAAATTAACATGGAAGAAACACATGGATAATATATGTACAAAGATAGAAACAAGGTTACCATTATTAAAACGATTAGCAGGGAAAAAGTGGGGTTGCAACACACAAACCCTAAACACCTTCTACCAAATGTACATAAAACCTGTACTTCAATATTGTGAAGAAATCCTAGTAACTACTAAAGTGGAAAAACTTAATAAATTGCAGAACCAAATCCTCCGTCTGATAACAGGAGCCGTTAAAACAACACCAATCACTGCCATGCAAATCTTAACAAATAACCCAAACATAGCATCTGAAATTGAGAAAACAGCAGTCTCACAGTATGAAAAATTTTTAAGGCTACCCCATAATAACTGGACCCAAAGAAAACCACAAGTATGTTTAAAATCTCAGCAAAGCTTCCTAAGCATTGTACAAGAAATCAAACAGAAATTGCAACTTCCACATTCAAAAGAAAATATGCAGATGAGAAACAACCCTCTAGAATTTTTGGAAATCGAATATAACCTTCATTTAACAGAAGACATCAAGAAATCTGAAACTCCTCCATATATTTTAAAACAAATGTCACTGGAAATGATAAATCTAAGATACCCAGCTCCTGAATGGATACATATTTTTACAGATGGCTCCAGCCTACCAAATGATGGTGGCACTGGTGCTGGTGCAGTATGTCCACTTTTTTCCTTTTATCGTAAACTAAACACAAATTCAACAAACTTTGATGGCGAAATTCTAGCAATTTTCTTAAGTTTACAAAATCTTTTATATCACATCCAAAAATTTACAAAAGTTGTAATTCTATGTGACTCCAAAGCAGCCATTCTTGCTATAACACAAGACACAACACCCAAAAGCATCAAAATTATCGAATGTCACAAAATGATAAAACATTTATCCCGTCTACATAAAAAAGTTGTACTTCAATGGATTCCGGCCCATTGTGGAGTGACAGGCAATGAAATAGCCGATTTTCTAGCCAAGAAGGGTAGCAAAATTGTTTCAAACCCAACTTCTGCTCCAGTTTCCTTTCACTCTATCAAAAGAATTATCTCAAATAAATACATCAATAAACTTAGAGAAGAATACACCACCAAAACATCTGGAAAGGAATGGGAAAATCTACAAGCTTATGACATTACTACATTACAAAGAAAATCTGCAGTAGCAACATTCAGACTGCTAACGGGACATGACTGCTTGAATAAACACCTACACAGAATTGGCATAACAGATTCACCTAAATGCCCTTTTTGCAATTTAAATGAAGATATGGAAAGAAACCATCTCCTCCGTTGTCCAGCTTTTGTTCAAGAGACCAGCCTTTCTGCTAAATATTGGAGTGCAAGAGAGCGAATGATTTCATTATCAAGTGCTCGACATTAGATACCAACCAACAAATGGTAAAGAGAAAAATTTATGCCTGAACCGGGAATCGAACCTCAAACCTTCAGCTTTCCATGCTGATGCTCTAACCATTGAGCTAATCCAGGCTTCCTTCCCATCCAAGCACAAATCCTTTACCTTACTGTCTTGGTCCCACATTCAAATGCTATGAATCATCATTCACAAATACACAATGAATGGCTTCTACCTGAAGAAGACATGAAGGGACTCCACATAGCTATAGCATTATTTATTAAATTAATATTAAGAAGCTAAAGCTGTTACTATGATTGAAATAAGTATATTAAAGTACACTACTAAATTATTGTAATAAAAAAAATTTTTCTCTTTACCATTTGATTACAATAATTTAGTAGTGTACTTTAATATACTTATTTCAATCATAGTAACAACTTTAGCTTCTTAATATTAATTTAATAAATAATGCTATAGCTATGTGGAGTCCCTTCATGTCTTCTTCAGGTAGAAGCCATTCATTGTGTATTTGTGAATGATGATTCATAGCATTTGAATGTGGGACCAAGACAGTAAGGTAAAGGAAGGATTTGTGCTTGGATGGGAAGGAAGCCTGGATTAGCTCAATGGTTAGAGCATCAGCACGGAAAGCTGAAGGTTCGGGGTTCGATTCCCGGTTCAGGCATAAATTTTTCTCTTTACCATTTGATTACAATAATTTAGTAGTGTACTTTAATATACTTATTTCAATCATAGTAACAGCTTTAGCTGATATGGATATTTTGTAACTATTTTGCAAATAAAATTTCTTGTTTAGTAGTGTCAAAATTATATTAAAATTAATGTTGGGAAAATAGTTATTTGCTTCCCTGTAAAATTTGCTTTTTTTTTTTGACTTGCTACCTTTCCTATGTCAATGCCTCAATTGAGGGGTAATACCATGGATAATGTGATGATGCATTTGACATTAGGGTTAGGCTTATAAATAAAATATTGCAATAAGAAAACAATATTATATTTGAGAATATTTACAATTCATAATTAACAGTTTATAAAATAGAACACACACACACATAAATATTATAATGAATACTGACTGTATATATCAAAACACCGACAAAAATAAAGCTTAACCTCTACACCTATTATTATACTATTCACAAATTAACTAGAAAGAAAATATTTCCTTCATATCTAGTTAACAGGAATTGCTATTAACAACAGGAAACTTGGTAATTTGTTTTGCATGTGCCATCACCAAATTGCCTGTAGCATAAGTATATTTTGACTCTTATTAAGTTGATTTTCTGGGCTAAATTGCTGTGGTCCAGTTTTATTTAAACCTTTAGGAGGTTCTGCATGCTCTGTGTGAACTCCTCAACTGTTGGCTGCAGGCTAGCTGGACATTGAAAGTGGTCTCTGTTTATACATGGCTCCTGTTTGGTGGCATTCTGTAGGTGTTCTGTTACATGTGAGCTATTTTCTGATTGGCTGCTCCTGACAACAGAGCAAAAGTCATAGGCTTGGTTATAGTGTTAAATAAAATAGAAAAATTTACCATAGCAGAACATTTGATAAAAAACAAAGAACATGTCATAAAATTTGATGAAACTCAGATTTTTGCCAAATCGCTGCATTATCATACTAGATTTTACAGAGAAGCTATTGAAATTTACAAACATTAACATTTATTTAATAAGAAAAGAGAAACTATGAAAATGAACATAATTTGGATTCTTGCTCTACTAAACACTAAGACCAAGCCTATGACTTCTGCTCCTGTTGTCAGGGGCAGCCAATCAGAAAATAACTCACATGTAACCGACTGTCTGAGAATGCTACCAACTGGGAGCCACCCATAAATAGGGGGACCACTTCCAATGCCCAATCAGCCTACAGTCAAAAGTTGAAAGGTTCACAGAGAGCATGCAGAATCTCCTGAAGATGTCTACTGCAGTAATAGATGAAACGTTGAGTTTAAAGAAAACTGGACCATGACCATTCAACCCAGAAGACCAACTTAACAAAAGTCAAGACACCGGCCGTGAAAGCCTACAATTCTACAGAAGTATATTTTGTTTCACCCTAATAATGTTTCCCTAATTTGTGAACCCATAAACAAACCCAGAGATATACTATAAACTGAAATTAAAGAACAGCTAGATAAATTATACAGGGTGTTAATGATGCAAGGTAATAGAAAATATTAGGATTTACAATTAACTAAAACCGTAATAATATATTTTGTTTCTAACTACTCTCTCACAGTGTACACCGTAGCATTGCTTATTGAGGTATGTGAGACAGTGCACCTTCAAATAACAAAATGGAAAATCATCGTTCCATCATTTCACTGTGTGTGACTAAACCCAAACATAAATAAGTGGGGTATGTAGCGAAATTGAAATGAAACTAAATAGGATTTTGGTTATAGTAATCTTTAAAAAAATTCTCATTTCAAATATAAAAAAAATACCTTTTTTATTATGTTTGCTGAGATTTACAAACTGTTTATACATGGCACCTTGTATCATTTACATCCTGCATATAAAATTTTATTTAAAAATACTCCATATCTGGTACATTATGTTTTATCATATAACTTAGACATTATAATAGATTTATATGATTTCATGTGAACAGTTTCAGAGATAAATGATACAAATGAATATAAATTATTAACAAAACATAAAATGCCACCAGATGAGGTACAATTTGAAAATTTGTATCCAATAGCAATGATACACATTTATGTTGAAATCTAAATGGACATAACTTCTTTTGAAGATAGCCTTTTGATTATTGGTAACAAAATTCAAGTTAGTCTTTGTGATTTCAGTAGGAGAGAATGTTAAGGATTGCAGGCGTCACTACACAGGGCCATTATGTTCAGAATTTCCTAGGAATTTTATATAGGCCTATAGAAAAAAGTTTAAAAATAAATTTGAAGCATTGACTTTTAAATGCTTTTGGTTATAGTTGAATATTGGATAAGATTTGGATTGAAAGTTTCCATTTTATAGTAAGTAGCACATTAATTGCAATCATTACTAATTGTCGATTTTTATTATTAATTTAACACTTCTACTGGCTATAAAGTAGTGTTAAATTCCCAATAAATGTCTTCTTAACTAAGAAGCCGCCATTTGCAAAGATAGAAGCTATGGTTTCAAGCATTTGGCGCGAGGGAATTACAACATACATAAGAGAAAAATTTGCGTCTAGATCGTAACTCGCCTCGGTAGCTCAGTTGGTAGAGCACTTGGCCCGGAAAGCCAAGGGTCCTGGGTTCGAGTCCCGGTCTAGGCGAAAATTTTTCTCTTCAAATATAATTACTAATTGTTTTCGTTTTTCTTATAATGAAAATGAGATAGATCATGTTTCTGACATGGTAACTAAAATTCCATCTTTTGCCCCTTTTAATATTATATAATTTAATATTATATTTATAATGTTCTGTCCAAAGGCAGGTCTTTCACTGCAATCATAGCATTTTCATGCTATGCTTTGCAGCTTTACTAGGGATTTATATAATTTGAAAAATTTGCATGTTCTAAGCATATACACATAACTAAAACTTTCCAAGGACTTTCTGACTAGTCAACAAAAAAAAATCCAGATCGACTAATAAATAAAAAAATATGAATTTTAAACTTTATTTTTCATTACATAATTGAATCTGATATTTTTATACCTCACCTCATAAAAAATATGTATTTCTCAGAACTAGTTTCAGAGGCATCCCTTCCATCATCAGCTAAACTTTGAATATTAAGGGGAATGCCTCCAAACCTAGTAGGTGAGAAGTTTTTTGAGGTGAGGTGTAAAAATGTCTTCAATTATGTAATATTGATAACTTGCCTCATAGTTATTTTTCTCTTCAAATATAATGTCATTCAATAGTTAATTAAATAGTCCTAACAAATACCACTCTTGATTTCCAAATCCTCTAGATAAATTCACTCATCACTTTGTGACATTGTGAATTTATCAATAATTTGGAAATCACTCGTGACATTACTTATGATAAGACGTTCTTACAATTTATATTAAATGAAATATAAGATACAGTTTACTGGTTCTTGCAAAATAATTAAATATATTTCACGGAAGATGTATCATCTTTAAAATCATTACTTAAATCTTCAAGCAAAATAAATTTCATTTTAATAAAGCAAAAGTTAAATTGACTCATTAAATAATAGTAATATAGATAAATAAATATACAATACCGGTATCATAGATGTTCTAAGCAAGTAGATTGATTTAGAAAGCTTCTCTCTTATCCATTAATTTTATTGTTTTAATTTATTTAGATAAAAAGGATGCCATATCTCTTTCTTCGAAATCAATAATAAAAAATAATTACGGTCATGCTCTTATCCTGAATTGAAATTCTGCTCTATACTGTAAATATAAAAGATATAATAATCAATTGAGTTGGTGTTTACTTGATGAAAATCCATATTTATTAATTAAATAAATATAAAACGTAGTTTTATTTGATTTTCATATTTATTATATAATTCAGTGACAGCTGTTTCGGTACACTGTACCTTCTTCAGACATGTTAACAAATTATGAATTGTGTTCCAATTGATCTAAGCAACAATACAACAATATTTATTTAAATTTTTTAATTTAACAAAGGGGATTCATTCAAATCAAGTTGAGAATTTAACAGTTTTTTTACTATTTAACTTTCACAGGGAAAGAACACTATGAGGTTTAATTTAATAATTAAATTAATGTTTTTATTACCTCACCTCATATCCTTTTTCTTCTATACTGCAGTTTCGGAGCTTATCTCCATCGTCAGTAGCCTCTGGTCGACCGGTGTTATGTCGTTTCTTGGCGGTTTCCTTCTTACTTCTATCGGTGGACCGATGAACCTCTGGATCAGGTCAAAATTTGCGGGAGTTTCAAAATTCATGAGTTTGTCTTTTATGTTTTTTTGGATATGGATTTTTTCCCAGACTGTGAGTTCCTTTAGTTTATCTGTTTGTTTGATTAGGCTAGCTTCTGTATCAATTAAATGTTTTTCAGACCAAGCATGGGCTGCTACTGCTGACTTGTCCACTTCACCCTTTTTTACATTTCTAAGGTGTTCCTTCAATCTAGTTAATTGGAGAAGAATATAAATCAGGAATATATCAGATCAAATGTCAAGATTGCGACAAAATCTATATAGGAAAAACAAAAAGAAATTTAAAAACTAGATTGAAGGAACACCTTAGAAATGTAAAAAAGGGTGAAGTGGACAAGTCAGCAGTAGCAGCCCATGCTTGGTCTGAAAAACATTTAATTGATACAGAAGCTAGCCTAATCAAACAAACAGATAAACTAAAGGAACTCACAGTCTGGGAAAAAATCCATATCCAAAAAAACAAAAAAGACAAACTCATGAATTTTGAAACTCCCGCAAATTTTGACCTGATCCAGAGGTTCATCGGTCCACCGATAGAAGTAAGAAGCAAACCGCCAAGAAACGACATAACACCGGTCGACCAGAGGCTACTGACGATGGAGATAAGCTCCGAAACTGACGTATAGAAGAAAAAGGATATGAGGTGAGGTAATAAAAACATTAATTTAATTATTAAGTTTTTTACTACTTTTAAATTTATTAATTTCTACAGCCTCCAAAAGATCTAACTTCTTACCCTTATAACAAATATGTAAAATTTGGATCGAAACAATGATTAAATTGGAATAGGTGATTAGCATATTTTGAATTTTCTAAATTTCTGTTATATGCTCTCATGTGTTCCTTTATCCGAGAGATAAAAGGTCTACCAGTTTGTCCTATATAGACATTGTCACATGTGCCACACTTCAATTTATATACACCTGATAATTTTTCTTTTTTTGTTTTGGTTTTATTGTTTATTATTATAATATAATATAATATATTATTATAATATAATATAATATATTATTATAATATATTATAATAAAAAACAATAAAACCAAAACAAAAAAAGAAAAATTATCAGGTGTATATAAATTGATTAAATTGGAATAGGTGGTTAGCATATTTTGAATTTTCTAAATTTCTGTTATATGCTCTCATGTGTTCCTTTATCCGAGAGATAAAAGGTCTACCAGTTTGTCCTATATAGACATTGTCACATGTGCCACACTTCAATTTATATACACCTGATAATTTTTCTTTTTTTGTTTTGGTTTTATTGTTTATTATTATAATATAATATAATATATTATTATAATATAATAAAAAACAATAAAACCAAAACAAAAAAAGAAAAATTATCAGGTGTGTATAAATTGATTAAATTGGAATAGGTGGTTAGCATATTTTGAATTTTCTAAATTTCTATTATATGCTCTCATGTGTTCCTTTATCCGAGAGATAAAAGGTCTACCAGTTTGTCCTATATAGACATTGTCACATGTGCCACACTTCAATTTATATACACGTGATAATTTTTCTTTTTTTGTTTTGGTTTTATTGTTTATTATTATAATATAATATAATATAATATAATATAATAAAAAACAATAAAACCAAAACAAAAAAAGAAAAATTATCAGGTGTATATAAATTGATTAAATTGGAATAGGTGGTTAGCATATTTTGAATTTTCTAAATTTCTGTTATATGCTCTCATGTGTTCCTTTATCCGAGAGATAAAAGGTCTACCAGTTTGTCCTATATAGACATTGTCACATGTGCCACACTTCAATTTATATACACCTGATAATTTTTCTTTTTTTGTTTTGGTTTTATTGTTTATTATTATAATATAATATAATATAATATAATAAAAAACAAAAAAAGAAAAATTATCAGGTGTATATAAATTGATTAAATTGGAATAGGTGGTTAGCATATTTTGAATTTTCTAAATTTCTGTTATATGCTCTCATGTGTTCCTTTATCCGAGAGATAAAAGGTCTACCAGTTTGTCCTATATAGACATTGTCACATGTGCCACACTTCAATTTATATACACCTGATAATTTTTCTTTTTTTTGTTTTGGTTTTATTGTTTATTATTATAATATAATATAATATATTATTATAATATAATATAATAAAAAACAATAAAACCAAAACAAAAAAAGAAAAATTATCAGGTGTGTATAAATTGATTAAATTGGAATAGGTGGTTAGCATATTTTGAATTTTCTAAATTTCTGTTATATGCTCTCATGTGTTCCTTTATCCGAGAGATAAAAGGTCTACCAGTTTGTCCTATATAGACATTGTCACATGTGCCACACTTCAATTTATATACACGTGATAATTTTTCTTTTTTTGTTTTGGTTTTATTGTTTATTATTATAATATAATATAATATAATATAATAAAAAACAATAAAACCAAAACAAAAAAAGAAAAATTATCAGGTGTATATAAATTGATTAAATTGGAATAGGTGGTTAGCATATTTTGAATTTTCTAAATTTCTGTTATATGCTCTCATGTGTTCCTTTATCCGAGAGATAAAAGGTCTACCAGTTTGTCCATATAGACATTGTCACATGTGCCACACTTCAATTTTATATACACCTGATAATTTTTCTTTTTTTGTTTTGGTTTTATTGTTTATTATTATAATATAATATAATATAATATAATAAAAAACAAAAAAGAAAAATTATCAGGTGTATATAAATTGATTAAATTGGAATAGGTGGTTAGCATATTTGAATTTTCTAAATTTCTGTTATATGCTCTCATGTGTTCCTTTATCCGAGAGATAAAAGGTCTACCAGTTTGTCCTATATAGACATTGTCACATGTGCCACACTTCAATTATATATACACGTGATAATTTTTTCTTTTTTTTGTTTTGGTTTTATTGTTTATTATTATAATATAATATAATATAATATTATAATATAATATAATAAAAACAATAAAACCAAAACAAAAAAAGAAAAATTATCAGGTGTATATAAATTGATTAAATTGGAATAGGTGGTTAGCATATTTTTGAATTTTCTAAATTTCTGTTATATGCTCTCATGTGTTCCTTTATCCGAGAGATAAAAGGTCTACAAGTTTGTCCTATATAGACATTGTCACATGTGCCACACTTCAATTTATATACACGTGATAATTTTTCTTTTTTTGTTTTGGTTTATTATTTATTATTATAATATAATATATTATTATAATATAATATAATATAATAAAAAACAATAAAACCAAAACAAAAAAAGAAAAATTATCAGGTGTATATAATATATTATTATAATATAATATAATAAAAAACAATAAAACCAAAAACAAAAAAGAAAAAAATTATCAGGTGGATATAAATTGATTAAATTGGAATAGGTGGTTAGCATATTTTAATTTCTAAATTTCTGTTATATGCTCTCATGTGTTCCTTTATCCGAGAGATAAAAGGTCTACCAGTTTGTCCTATATAGACATTGTCACATGTGCCACACTTCAATTTATATACACCTGATAATTTTTCTTTCTTGTTTTGGTTTTATTGTTTATTATTATAATATAATATAATAAAAACAATAAAACCAAAACAAAAAAAGAAAAATTATCAGGTGTATATAAATTGATTAAATTGGAATAGGTGGTTAGCATATTTTGAATTTTCTAAATTTCTGTTATATGCTCTCATGTGTTCCTTTATCCGAGAGATAAAAGGTCTACCAGTTTGTCCTATATAGACATTGTCACATGTGCCACACTTCAATTTATATACACCTGATAATTTTTCTTTTTTTTGTTTTGGTTTTATTGTTTATTATTATAATATAATATAATATATTATTATAATATAATATAATAAAAAACAATAAAACCAAAACAAAAAAAGAAAAATTATCAGGTGTATATAAATTGATTAAATTGGAATAGGTGGTTAGCATATTTTGAATTTTCTAAATTTCTGTTATATGCTCTCATGTGTTCCTTTATCCGAGAGATAAAAGGTCTACCAGTTTGTCCTATATAGACATTGTCACATGTGCCACACTTCAATTTATATACACCTGATAATTTTTCTTTTTTTTGTTTTGGTTTTATTGTTTATTAATATAATATAATATATTATTATAATATATATATAAAAAAAAACAATAAAACCAAAACAAAAAAAGAAAAATTATCAGGTGTATATAAATTGATTAAATTGGAATAGGTGGTTAGCATATTTTGAATTTTCTCAATTTCTGTTATATGCTCTCATGTGTTCCTTTATCCGAGAGATAAAAGGTCTACCAGTTTGTCCTATATAGACATTGTCACATGTGCCACACTTCAATTTATATACACCTGATAATTTTTCTTTTTTTTGTTTTGGTTTTATTGTTTATTATTATAGTATAATATAATATATTATTATAATATAATATATATAAAAACAATAAAACCAAACAAAAAAAGAAAAATTATCAGGTGTATATAAATTGATTAAATTGGAATAGGTGGTTAGCATATTTTGAATTTTCTAAATTTCTGTTATATGCTCTCATGTGTTCCTTTATCCGAGAGATAAAAGGTCTACCAGTTTGTCCTATATAGACATTGTCACATGTGCCACACTTCAATTTATATACACGTGATAATTTTTCTTTTTTTGTTTTGGTTTTATTGTTTATTATTATAATAAAATATAATATAATAAAAAACAATAAAACCAAAACAAAAAAAGAAAAATTATCAGGTGTATATAAATTGATTAAATTGGAATAGGTGGTTAGCATATTTTGAATTTTCTAAATTTCTGTTATATGCTCTCATGTGTTCCTTTATCCGAGAGATAAAAGGTCTACCAGTTTGTCCTATATAGACATTGTCACATGTGCCACACTTCAATTTATATACACCTGATAATTTTTCTTTTTTTTTTTGTTTTGGTTTTATTGTTTATTATTATAATATAATATAATATAATATATCATTATAATATAATATAATATAATAAAAAACAATAAAACCAAAACAAAAAAGAAAAATTATCAGGTGTATATAAATTGATTAAATTGGAATAGGTGGTTAGCATATTTTGAATTTTCTAAATTTCTGTTATATGCTCTCATGTGTTCCTTTATCCGAGAGATAAAAGGTCTACCAGTTTGTCCTATATAGACATTGTCACATGTGCCACACTTCAATTTATATACACGTGATAATTTTTCTTTTTTTGTTTGGTTTTATTGTTTATTATTAATAATATAATATAAATATAATATATATAAAAACAATAAAACCCAAAACAAAAAAAGAAAAATTATCAGGTGTAATATAAATTGATTAAATTGGAATAGGTGGTTAGCATATTTTGAATTTTTCTAAATTTCTGTTATATGCTCTCATGTGTTCCTTTATCCAGAGATAAAAGGTCTACCAGTTTGTCCTATATAGACATTGTCACATGTGCCACACTTCAATTATATATACACCTGATAATTTTTTCTTTTTTTGGTTTTGGTTTTATTGTTTATTATTATAATATATATATTATTATAATATAATTATATAAAAAAACAATAAAACCAAAACAAAAAAAGAAAAATTATCAGGTGTATATAAATTGATTAAATTGGAATAGGTGGTTAGCATATTTTGAATTTCTATAATTTCTGGTTATATGCTCTCATGTGTTCCTTTATCCGAGAGATAAAAGATCTACCAGTTTGTCCTATATAGACATTGTCACATGTGCCACACTTCAATTTATATACACGTGATAATTTTTCTTTTTTTGTTTTTGGTTTATTGTTTATTATTATAATATAATATAATATAATAAAAAACAATAAAACCAAAACAAAAAAAAAGAAAAATATCAGGTGTATATAAATTGATTAAATTGGAATAGGTGGTTAGCATATTTTGAATTTTCTAAATTTCTGTTATATGCTCTCATGTGTTCCTTTATCCGAGAGATAAAAGATCTACCAGTTTGTCCTATATAGACATTGTCACATGTGCCACACTTCAATTTATATACACGTGCTAATTTTTCTTTTTTTGTTTTGGTTTTATTGTTTATTATTATAATATAATATAATATAATATAATATAATATAATAAAAAACAATAAAACCAAAACAAAAAAAGAAAAATTATCAGGTGTATATAAATTGATTAAATTGGAATAGGTGGTTAGCATATTTTGAATTTTCTAAATTTCTGTTATATACGTCTCATGTGTTCCTTTATCCGAGAGATAAAAGGTCTACAGTTTGTCCTATATAGACATTGTCACATGTGCCACACTTCAATTTATATACACCTGATAATTTTTCTTTTTTGTTTTGGGTTTTATTGTTTATTATTATAATATAATATATTATTAATAATATAATATAATAAAAAACAATAAAACCAAAACAAAAAAAGAAAAATTATCAGGGTGTATATAAATTGATTAAATTGGAAGAGTGTTAGCAAATATTTGAATTTTCTAAATTTCTGTTATATGCTCTCATGTGTTTCCTTTATCCGAGAGATAAAAGATCTACCAGTTTGTCCTAAATAACATTGTCACATGTTGCACACACTTCAATTTATATACCACCTGATAATTTTTTCCTTTTTTTGTTTTGGTTTTATTGTTTATTATTATAATATAATATAATAATATAATAAAAAAACAATAAAACCAAAACAAAAAAAGAAAAATTATCAGGTGGATATATAAATTGATTAAATTGGAATAGGTTGGTTAGCATATTTTGAATTTTTCTAAATTTCTGTTATATGCTCTCATGTGTTCCTTTAATCCGAGAGATAAAAGGTCCTACCAGTTTTGTCCTATATAGACATTGTCACATGTTGCCACACTTCAATTTATATACACCTGATAATTTTTTCTTTTTTTGTTTTGGTTTTATTGTTTATTATTATAATATAATATAATATAAAAAACAAAAAAAGAAAAATTATCAGTGTATATAAATTTGATTTAAATTGGAATAGGTGGTTTAGCATATTTTTGAATTTCTCTAAATTTCTGTTATAATGCTCTCATGATGTTCCTTTATATCCGAGAGATAAAGGTCTACCAGTTTGTCCTATATAGACATTGTCAATGTGCCACACTTCAATTTAGATACACGGGATAATTTCTCTTTTTGTTTTGGGGTTTCATTGTTAATTATTATATATAATATAAATAATATTATACAATACAGATAATAAAAAAACAATAAAACCAAAAACAAAAAGAAAAATTATCATGGTGTAGATTAAATTGATTAAATGGAAATAGGTTGTTACCATATGTTTGAATTTTCTAATTTCTGTATATCGCTCTCATGTGTTCCTTTATCCGAGAGATAAAAGGTCTCACCAGTTTGTCCTATATAGACATTGGCACATGCGGCACACTTCAAATTATATACACCTGATAATTTTTCTTTTTTTTTGATTTGGTTTTGATGGTTTATTATTATAATATAAAATATAGATATAACAATATAATAGAATAATATAATAAAAAACAACTAAAAACCAAAAAACAAAAAAGAAAAATTAGCGGGGATATAAATTGAATTAAAATGGAATAGGTGGTTGCATATTTTGAATTTCTAAATTCTGTTAAGCTCGCATGAGGTTCCGTTAGTCCGAGAGATAAGGTCTACAGTTGGCCTATATAGACAATGTCCATGTGCCACACTTCAATGTAGATACACGTGATAATTTTCTTTTTTTGTTTTGGTTTATTGTTTATTATTTAATATATATAATATAATATAATAAAAAACAATAAAACCAAACAAAAAAAAGAAAATTATCAGGTTATATAAATTAATTAAAAATTGGAATAGGGGTTAGCATATTGGGAATTTTCTAAATTTCTGTTATTGCTCTCATGTGTTCCTTTATACCGAGAGATAAAGGTCTACCAGTTTGGTCCTATATAGACATTGTCACAGTGCCACACTTCAATATATACACCTGAAATTTTTCTTTTTTGTTGTTGGTTTATTTGTTAATTCTTATAATATAATATATTATTATAATATAAATAATAAAAAACACTAAAACCAAAACAAAAAAAGAAAAATTATCAGGTGTATATAAATTGATTAAATTGGAATAGGTGGTTAGCATATATTGAAGATTTTCTAATTTCGTGTTATATGCTCTCATGTGTTCCTTTATCCAGAGAGATAAAAGATCTACCATTTTGGGGCCTATATAAGACATTGTCACATGTGCCACACTTCAATTTATATACAAGGCATAATTTTTATTTTTTTGGTTTTGGTTTTATTGTTTATTATTATAATATAATATAATTAAATAAAAAACAATAAAACCAAACAAAAAAAGAAAATTACAGGTGTATATAAATTGATTTAAATGGAATAGTTGGTTAGCATATTTTGAATTTTTCTAAATTTCTGTTATATGCTAGCATTGTTCGCCTTTATCCGAGAATAAAAGATCTACCAGTTTGTCCTATAGAGACATTGTCACATGTGCCACACTTCATTTATATACACGTGCTAATTTTCTTTTTGTTGTTTTGGTTTTATTGTTTATTATTATATAATATAATATATATAAATAAATAAATATATATAATTTAATAAAAAACAATAAACCAAAAAAAAAAGAAAAATATCAGGTGTATATAAATGGATTAATTGGAATAGGTGGTTAGCATATTTTGAATTTTCTAAATTTCGTTATATGCTCTCATGTGTTCCTTTATCCCAGAGATAAAGGTCTACCATTTGTCCTATATAGACATTGTCACATGTGCCACCTGTCAATTGATATCACACCTGAAATTTTTCTTTTTTTGTGTTGGTTTTATGTTTATATTATATAAGATAAATATTATTATAATATAATATAATAAAAACAATAAAACCAAAACAAAAAAGAAAAATTATCAGGTGTATATAATTGATTAATTGGAATAGGTGGTTAGCATATTTTGAATTTTCTAAATTTCTTTATATGCTCTCATGTGTTCCTTTATCCGAGAGATAAAAGATCTACAACAGTTGTCCTATATAGACATTGTCACAGTGCCACACTTCAATTTATATCCACCTGATAATTTCTTCTTTTTTGTTTGGTTTTTATTGGTTATTATTATTAATATAATATAATATAATATAATAGAAAACAATAAAACCAAACAAAAAAAAAGAAAAATTATCAGGTTGTATATAAAGTTGATTAAATTGGAATAGGGTGGTTTTAGCATATTTTGAATTTTTCTAAATTTCTCTAGTATATGCTCTCTCATGTGTTCCTTTATCCGAGAGATAAAAGGTCTTACCAAGTTTGTCCTATATAGACATTGTCACATGTGCCACACTTCAATTTATATACACCTGATAATTTTTCTTTTTTGTTTTGGTTTTATTGTTTTATTAACTATAATATACATAATAGAATATAATATAAAAAAAAAAAAAAGAAAATTATCAGGGGTATTAAATTGATTAAATTGGCATAGGTGGGTTAGCATATTTTGAATTTTCTAAATTTCTGTTATATGCTCTCATGTGTTTCCTTAATCCGAGAGATAAAGGTCTACCAGGGTTCCCTATATAGACCATTGTCACATGTGCCACACTTCAATTTATATACACTTGATAAGTTTTCTTTTTTTGTTTTGGTTTTATTGTTTATTATTATATATAATATAATATAATATTATAATATAATAAAAAACAATAAAACCAAAACAAAAAAAGAAAAATTATCAGGTGTATATAAATTGATTAAATTGGAATAGGTGGTTTAGACATATTTGGATTTTGCCTAAATTTCTGTTATAATGCTCTCATGTGTTCCTTTCATCCAGAGATAAAAAGGTCTACAAGTTTGTCCTATATAGACATTGTCACATGTGCCACACTTCAATTTATATACACGTGATAATTTTTCTTTTTTTGTTTTGGTTTTATTGTTTATTATTATAATATAAATATTATTATATATAATATAATAATAAAAACAATAAAACCAAAAAAAAAAAAGAAAAAAATTATCAGGTTGTATATAATATATTATCATAATATAATATAATAAAAAACAATAAAACCAAAACAAAAAAAGAAAAATTATCAGGTGTATATAAATTGATTAAATTGGAATAAGGTGGTTAGCATATTTTGAATTTTCTAATTTCTGTTATATGCTTCTCATGTGTTCCTTTAATATCCGAGAGATAAAAGGTCTACCAATTTGTCCTATATAGACATTGTCACATGTGCCACACTTCAATTTATATACACCTGATAATTTTCTTTCTTGTTTTGGTTTTATTGTTTATTATTATAATATAATATAATATATTATTAGATAATATCATAAAAAACAAAAAACAAAAACAACAAAAAAACACAAAGAAAGAAAAATTATCAGGTGAATATAAATTGATTAAATTGGAATAGGTGTGTTAGCATATTTTGAATTTTCTTAAAATTTCTGTTATATGCTCTCATGTGTTCCTTTATCCGAGAGATAAAAGGTCTTACCAGTTTGTCCTATATAGACAGTTGTCACATGTGCCACACTTCAATTTATATACACCTGATAATTTTTTCTGTTTTTTGTTTTGGTTTTATTGTTTATTATTATAATATAATATAATATATTATTATAATATAAATAAAAAAAAAACAATAAACCAAAACAAAAAAAGAAAAAATTATCAGGTGTATATAAATTGATTAAATTGGAATAGGTGGTTAGCATATTTTGAAATTTCTAAATTTCTGTTATATGCTCTCATGTGTTCCTTTATCCGAGAAGAAAAAAGTCTACCAGTTTGTTCTATATAGACATTGTCAACATGTGCCACACTTCAATTTATATACACCTGATAATTTTCTTTTTTTTGTTTTGGTTTTATTGTTTATTATTATAATATAATATAATATATTATTATAATATAATAAAAAACAATAAAACCAAAACAAAAAAAGAAAAATTATCAGGTGTGTATAAATTGATTAAATTGGAATAGGTGGTTAGCATATTTGGAATTTCTCTAATTTCTATTATATGCTCTCATGTGTTCCTTTATCCGAGAGATAAAAGGTCTACCAGTTTTGTCCTATATAGAGACTTGTCACATGTGCCACACTTCAATTTATATTACACGTGATAATTTTTCTTTTTTTGTTTGGTTTTATTGTTTATTATTATAATATAATATAATATAATATAATAAAAAAACACAATAAAACCAAAACAAAAAAGAAAAATTATCAGGTGTATATAAATTGATTAAATTGGAATAGGTGGTTAGCATATTTTGAATTTTCTAAATTTCTGTTATATTCTCTCATGTGTTCCCTTTATCCGAGAGATAAAAGGTCTACCAGTTTGTCCTATATAGTCATTGTCACATTGTGCCACACTTCAATTTATATACACCTGATAATTTTTCTTTGTTTGTTTTGGTTTTATTGTTTATTATTATAATATAATATAATATATTATTATAATATAATATAATATATTATTATAATATATTATAATAAAACAACAATAAAACCAAAACAAAAAAAGAAAAATTATCAGGTGTATATAAATTGATTAAATTGGAATAGGTGGTTAGCATATTTTGAATTTTCTAAATTTCTGTTATATGCTCTCAGTGTGTCCTTTATCCGAGAGATAAAAGGTCTACCAGTTTGTCCTATATAGACATTGTCACATGTGCCACACTTCAATTTATATACACCTGAATAATTTTTCTTTTTTTTGTTTTGGTTTTATTGTTTATTAATATTAATATAATATATTATTATAATATAATATAATAAAAAAACAATAAAACCAAAACAAAAAAGAAAAAATATCAGGTGTATATAAATTGATTAAATTGGAGTAGGTGGTTTAGCACTATTTTGAATTTTCTAAATTTCTGTTATATGCTCTCATGTGTTCCTTTATCCGAGAGATAAAAGGTCTACCAGTTTTGTCCTATATAGAACTTGTCACATGTGCCACACTTCAATTTATATTACACCTGATAAATTTTTCTTTTTTTTGTTTGGTTTTATTGTTTATTATTATAATATAATATAATATAATATATTATTATAATATAATATAATAAAAAACAATAAAACCAAAACAAAAAAAGAAAAATATATCAGGTGTATATAAATTGATTAAATTGGAATAGGTGGTTAGCATATTTTGAATTTTCTAAATTTCTGTTATATGCTCTCATGTGTTCCTTTATCCGAGAGATAAAGAGTCTACCAGTTTGTCCTATATAGACATTGTCACATGTGCCACACTTCAATTTATAATACACGTGATAATTTTTCTTTTTTGTTTTGGTTTTATTGTTTATTATTATAATATAATATAATATAATAAAAAACATAATAAACCAAAACAAAAAAAGAAAAAAAAATTATCAGTGTATATAAATTGATTAATTGGAATAGGTGGTTAGCATATTTTGAATTTTCTAAATTCTGTTATATGCTCTCATGTGTTCCTTTATCCGAGAGATAAAAGGTCTCTACCAGTTTGTCCTATATAGACATTGTCACATGTGCCACACTTCAATTTATATACACCTGATAATTTTTTTTTTTTTTGTTTTGGTTTTATTGTTTATTATTATAATATAATATAATATAATATATCATTATAATATAATATAATATAATAAAAAACAATAAAACCAAAACAAAAAAAGAAAAATTATCAGGTGTTTATAAATTGATTAAATTGGAATAGGTGGTTAGCATATTTTGAATTTTCTAAATTTCTGTTATATGCTCTCATGTGTTCCTTTATCCGAGAGAGATAAAAGGTCTACCAGTTTGTCCTATATAGACATTGTCACATGTGCCACACTTCAATTTATATACACGTGATAATTTTTCTTTTATGTTTTTGGTTTTATTGTTTATTATTATAATATAATATAATATAATATAATATAATAAAAAACAATAAAACCAAAACAAAAAAGAAAAATTATCAGGGTGTATATAAATTGAATTAAATTGGAATAGGTTGGTTAGCATTATTTTGAATTTTCTAAATTTCTGTTATATGCTCTCATGTGTTCCTTTTATCCCGAGAGATAAAAGGTCTACCAGTTTGTCCTAATATAGACATTGTCACATGTGCCACACTTCAATTTATATACACCTGATAATTTTTCTTTTTTTGTTTTGGTTTTATTGTTTATTATTATAATATAATATATTATTATAATATAATATAATAAAAAACAATAAAACCAAAACAAAAAAGAAAAATTATCAGGTGTATATAAATTGATTAAATTGGAATAGGTGGTTAGCATATTTTGAATTTTCTAAATTTCTGTTATATGCTCTCATGTGTTCCTTTATCCGAGAGATAAAAGATCTACCAGTTTGTCCTATATAGACATTGTCACATGTGCCACACTTCAATTTATATACACGTGATAATTTTTCTTTTTTTGTTTTGGTTTTATTGTTTATTATTATAATATAATATAATATAATAAAAAACAATAAAACCAAAACAAAAAAAGAAAAATTATCAGGTGTATATAAATTGATTAAATTGGAATAGGTGGTTAGCATATTTTGAATTTTTTAAATTTCTGTTATATGCTCTCATGTGTTCCTTTATCCGAGAGATAAAAGATCTACCAGTTTGTCCTATATAGACATTGTCACATGTGCCACACTTCAATTTATAATACACGTGATAATTTTTTCTTTTTTGTTTTGGTTTTATTGTTTATTATTATAATATAATATAATATAATATAATAAAAAACAATAAAACCAAAACAAAAAAGAAAAATTATCAGGTGTATATAAATTGATTAAATTGGAATAGGTGGTTAGCATATTTTGAATTTTTCTAAATTTCTGTTATATGCTCTCATGTGTTTCCTTTATCCGAGAGATAAAAGGTCTACCAGTTTGTCCTATATAGACATTGTCACATGTGCCACACTTCAATTTATATACACCTGATAATTTTTTTTTTCTTTTTTTGTTTTGGTTTTATTGTTTATTATTATAATAATATATATATATTATATATAATATAATAAAAAACAATAAAACCAAAACAAAAAAAGAAAAATTATCAGGTGTATAAATTGATTAAATTGGAATAGGTGGTTAGCATATTTTGAATTTTCTAAATTTCTGTTATATGCTCTCATGTGTTCCTTTATCCGAGAGATAAAAGATCTACCAGTTTGTCCTATATAGACATTGTCACATGTGCCACACTTCAATTTATATACACCTGATAATTTTTCTTTTTTTGTTTTGGTTTTATTGTTTATTATTATAATATAATATAATAAAAAACAATAAAACCAAAACAAAAAAAGAAAAATTATCAGGTGTATATAAATTGAAGTGTGGCACATGTGACAATGTCTATATAGGACAAACTGGTAGACCTTTTATCTCTCGGACAAAGGAACACATGAGAGCATATAACAGAAATTTAGAAAATTCAAAATATGCTAACCACCTATTCCAATTTAATCATTGTTTCGATCCAAATTTTAAAATTTTACATATTTGTGATAAGGGTAAGAAGTTAGATCTTTTGGAGGCTGTAGAGATTAATAAATTTAAAAGTAGTAAAAAACTATATTTGAAGAGAAAAATTTTCGCCTAGAAAAAAAAATTTTTCTCTTCAAATATGATTTGTCCTTCAATGAGAAGTGTTAAATTAATAATAAAATAGTAAAAAACTGTTAAATTCTCAACTTGATTTGAATGAATTCCCTTTGTTAAATTAAAAAATTTAAATAAATATTGTTGTATTGTTGCTTAGATCAGTTGGAACACAATTCATAATTTGTTAACGTGTCTGAAGAAGGTACAGTGTACCGAAACAGCTGTCACTGAATTATATAATAAATATGAAAATCAAATAAAACTATGTTTTATTTTTATTTAATTAATAAAATATATAAATTTATTTCACACTCAGAAACACACACACACACAGATTCATACACTTTTACACAGATTGCTAACTTTTCAGATGTTGAGAAAAAGTATGAATATGTAACAAAATATACCTTTCCTCATAATAGTTGAAGGAAACCGGTGACTGTGAAAGTGGAATCTTTTTTTCCTTCAATGTAAGTATGTAAAGTATACTGCAATGGTTGGAAGATATTCAAAGAATGGATGAAAATATGCATGATTGAAGAAACTATTTATAGGGAATTCAAGAGTATGGAGACTTAGGGATGCCCTTGTACAAAATGGCTGATGTCTGATGGACCTTGGGGTACAAATTTGGAGAAGAACGTATGACAGACCAAATTGTAAAGGAAGCTAAGAATCTTCACAAGTAAGCAAGCACATGTAATTGCATTCTTGAAAAATCCATGTGGAGTAAATATATATTGCAAATTGTATTATAAGATAAATAAAATATCTGACTTTGAAAAACTAAATGTTAAATGATGATCTTGATGAAGATTTTTGGGCTGTAGGCCATGGTCGTGAGGCTTGTAGTTCCCCGACGTTTTGCCAGAGACTGCGTCTGGCATCCTCAAGGGTTGTCTTGAGACTGGCAATTCTGTCTGCTGTCTGTCCTATTTATATGTTCACCGCGATGTGTTCGTAAGTTGTATCTGCCTTCTGATTGGTCAGCATTAGGGACTTCCATTGCTCCAATGAGATTGCTGTTTGATAGTCTAGTCGACTGTACGTTATACCTGCCTTCTGATTGGTCAGTGGCAGGGACTTCCATTGTTCCACTGAGATTAGACTATCAAACAGCAATCTCAGTGGAACAATGGAAGTCCCTGCCGCTGACCAATCAGAAGGCAGGTATAACGTACAGTTGACTAGACCATCAAACAGCAATCTCATTGGAGCAATGGAAGTCCCTAACGCTGACCAATCAGAAGGCAGATACAACTTACGAACACATCGCGGTGAACGTATAAATAGGACAGACAGCGGACAGAATTGCCAGTCTCAAGACAACCCTTGAGGATGCCAGACGCAGTCTCAGGTGAAATGTCGGGGAACTACAAGCCTCACGGCCTACAGCCCGAAAATCTTCATCAAGATCATCATAGCAACTCCGGCCGTGAAAGTCTACGTGAATACATAAATGTTAAATGTTAGCTGCATCATATACTTGTTAGTTACTAACAAACTTTCAGTATTTTCTCATGTGGTATAAAATCTTAAGTTTGTATGTGAAACAAATAATGATTATAATTACTATTACCTGTCAAATCATAGTTGCAGATTGGGTGATTTTACTACTTACAATAATCATTGAAAGTATTTTTTTTTTTACTGAACGCAAGATTTATGATGCAGAGGAAAGGGTCATATTGAAATGTATGTTCCCCAACCAAATATTAGCTCTGGTTATAGAATATTAAAAATGAGGTATATGTGTGTTTTCCAATGCCAAACACTTCAGTTTTCATGCTTTGGATTCCATACTAGATAGAGAATGTATTCATTTGGTTTATTTTAAATTTTTACACCCTTTGGCAGACTACTTAATATAGATAATGTGTACTTGCATTAAGTGTTTGTGTATAGTGTTAAGTGTGTTGTAAGAAGGATGATGTGAAGAGAAGGTAAAATCTGGTGCTGGCACATAGCTTACTCCTGTAAAAGTACCAAGGGGACTAAAGTCTTAATGTCACCATCTGACAGACAAATTGCTACCAACAGTACCAGATCCCTTCTTAACATATGTACCGCAGAGGTGTTTGGAATTTAATCCAGGCATCTGGTGCATAATCTAGCAATTAATAATTGTACACCATCGCTCCTCTTAGCCCCAAGATTAAAAAAATTTGCAATTAAAATTTCCACTCAGCCAGGTATCGAATCCACTAGTCAGGAAATAGACATGCTACCCCCTAAACTAGTGCATTTGAAAAGCCAATTGTTACTATCATAATTTTTAGCTGTTGAAGGTGAAAAAAAAAATAGCTAGGAGTTGTTCAAAAGGATGTTTGATGAATTGAAGGTAAATTTTAACCATTTTACTTTTGAACAACATTGATGTTCACAGCCTGTATCCATTTCCCGAGAATAAAATGTTAATCTAGGAGGTAACGTGATATTTTAGTATAACCTTTGCTTGTCATGATGGTATGGAGCTGCATCATTTCTCCATTTCCTTTGCCATAAACACACCATTGCTAAAAGTACTTGTGTGCAGAGAAATATAGTAGCAGCAGCAGCAAGTCCAAGGAAATTCATACAAAAATTACGTTCTCCACTCTTTTCAGTCAGTTGACCCTTACTGTCTTCTCCATTTTCTGTGAATTGAAATTTATCAGCAATTCTTATACTTTGAACCAAGAGCATATCATCATCCTTTGTAGAAACTACTTCTCGCCTTCTTCTCCTTTTACCATAAGAATCTACACGACGTTCAATACCATAATAGTCTTCAACGTCACATAACACGGGTTCACAAGAGGGAAGACAAGGAGTAACTAGTGCTTTGAACTGAACTACATCTGAAGTGGGGAACTTGAAAGCATCAAACGGTGCTTGGAGAGATCGTGCTCCTTCATCTACTGTTGTTATTGGTCCCATGATAGTTGGATCTGTTGGACAACCGAGACTGTCTATTAAAAGTATTTCACTGGAATCTACACCGTCTAATGCCACAAGTTCTCGCACAAATATTTGATAAGGTGTATTGTCATCGAGGATGTTGAATCGTAAACTTAATGCATCACCAACTTGGGCTGTATGGATGTCATCTCCTTGACGGTTAGTGATACGCATGGTCACTGTTGGTGACACTACAAAGCCATTCTCTTCACTTTCCTCTGGTTCTCCACTCACCTGTAGCTCCATGCCATGTCCAACACTCCTGTTCTGGAGGTTGTATGAACATCTTACAGAGAGACCAACATCCTGACTTGTTACAATTTGGTCGTGATGCTGAAATAGAAACAGATCTAACATTAGTTACACAGCTGAGTGCACCATTATTTTCAAAAGTTTGTTAAAAATTAAACCATTTATAATTGGATAGATTAAAATTACAATGATGTAGGTGATTTTCATAAGCAGTAAAATTGTTTCATTACGAGTGCTATGTATTTTAAAAGTTCTATGTTAAATTTATATCCAGTAGACAACCTAAAAGAACATTACAATATATTTGTTAACACTAATAAAATTAATTTTTGTTGCTGAATACATCACAGTATTTTTGCATATATTATAAAACAAAGAAAATCTGCTCATTAATATTTAAAGGAAGTTACACTATGAGTTTTTTAAATTAATAGAGTTAGTTTTAACATTTATATTAAATTAATGTTGGGAAGTTTTAACACCTCATCTCATGATTATAGATTTCTTGAAGACTAGTTAGATCAGAGTTAGATAGAACTGAAAATGATATGAAGATGTATCAAAACTAGTGTTCAAGAAATCTACAATTATGGGGTGAAGTGTTAAATCTAACCCTATTTATTAATTAAAGAAAATAAACCCATCCAACTGCGTCTGGTGTAAAGCCAAGTCAGGAGATGAGATAAATTACTTTGCAAAAACTACACTAGTTAATCTGCCAATAGAAAAAATGCAAATCCTAATTTTCATACTCTTATTAATGAAGATCAGTGATATAGAAGGATGTCAGGTGACCAGGCCTTTTTTTTTTTAATCATAGTGGCAGATGAAATGAAAAGGAAAGAAATGGATGCCAAGAGTATGGAATAGTGTTTATGACAGGGGAAAAGGAGGAGATTCTTAAGAAAAACTTGTTATGACTCTGAATTTATTGTCCATCACAAAACTCACATGGAGTTAATGACCACAAACTTCAGGTTCAGGAGTGCAGGGTGAGTGTCTTAACCACTTACAATACAGAACTGTCCTACGAAGTTTATAAATAACCTTTATCATCAGTATCTGAAGCATCAATCATAGTTTGCTACAGTTAAATTTATTGCTCCTGATCAGCCTCGGTGGTCTAGGGGTTAAGTTCCTTGTTTCTGTTACCCGGGGGTCACAGGTTCAAACCCAGTCACAGCAATAGATTTTTAAAATGGGGCAAGTCTGCCAGGAAGGACTTCAAAGACATGGGTGCCGAGGCTGAACATTTTCAGGCTCATAAAAGAACCTCTGAGGACATTTTTAATTGGTCTTTTTCATCCAGGTAACATCTTAGTTGACTATTAGGTATCTCTCTGAGTCAATGATATAACTACTTGTCACTTGCTGCCATCTTTTGGGTTATGAGTGTAACTATATCAAGTTGATTAGTAACTCCCGCAAGGGAGCATCCTTGCTCTATGTGGAGATATGAGTATAGACAGATGGAATGATTATTTAGAAATAAGAGCTGACTCTTTTGATATTGTTGTTAGATTAAAAATGGAAATTATATTGTTGGATTACTTAAATAAAGATTAACTTCAATTTTGTTGTAAAAGAAGGGTTCCATTTGTGTTGTGACAGGTGAATGAAATTAATGAGAGATTGGAATTTAAGTTCTGTTCTTAAAAAAGATTTCACAATCTTATTAAAATCATTCATTCTAATAGTCCATGGCACAACAGGTTATGCTGGCTGCTGACTCCACATCCACATATGCCATTTACATTATGGACAATCATTCAGCCAGTATAGGAGTGACATGTTTGATCACATGCTGGGTCCATCTGATTTTCTCAACCTGAATTCACTACTTATTATAGCTGCCCATGTTCCTCACAATGCATTGTGTAATTACTTAAATTCTCTTGTTGAGGAGACGGACCTTTCAGGTGAATATTCCATAATTATATATTAATTTTAAATTCTCTATTGCAAATAAATCAATCTCCATAAGTTATGTTGGATTATTTATTGAACAACTTAACAAGATCCAGCCTATATTTTTCTCTTCAGTTATAATTTAGCCTTCATTGAAATGTATTAAATGAATAATAAAAACATCGAAAGAGGCTGTACTGGTTTTGAAATGTAAAATTCTTAATAAAGAAGCTGCCATTTGCATGATCAAGCAATGGTTCATAGTATTTGGTTGGCACTTGGAATTAACAGTGTATAAGAGAAAGATTTGCATTTAGATTGGAGTGCTCAGGTAGCTTAGTTAGTAGAGCATTTGCATAGAAAGCAAAAGGTTCTGGGTTGAAAACCCAGCCAGAGTATATATTTTTCTTTAAGGTAGAATTTTTTATCACTCATCTCATATTGTTCTTCTTATTTGTCTATAAATTAGTTTCGGAACAGAAACTATGTTCCAAAACTAGTTTATAGTCAAATAAGAAGAACAATATGAAGTGAGTGATAAAAAATTCTACCTTAATGAATATACCTCATAGTGAGAATTCCTAAAATAAGTAAATATATTTTTCTCTTCAAATATAATTTATCCTTCATTGAGATGTACTAATGAATAATAAAAAAATTGAAGATTTCACCTATTTATGGCTTACGTACTTGCATTTATGTTCATTCTTTTTCTTGTTAACATCACTCTTAATTTTTTTTTTTGTGATCCCACTACAGGCCTCAGGAGGTCCTTGGGGTAGTAGGAGGTTAAGGCTCCCACTTTTTCTTGACAATCGGCACTTGATGTCAGCCCTGCGTGACGGCTGCCTTTACCCCAGAACAAGCGCCTGGTGCTCATTTCAGTTAGAGGCTGAGTTGACCCCAGGGCCATAGTGCCGCCAGATGGTTTGGGTCAGTTTAAAAATCCTGACCCCACCGGGACTCGAACCCTCGACCTTCCGGCTTGTAGCGCAGTAACATCACTCTTTCTACTAAAAAAAAAAATGTATTATTCAGCCAAGTTAAGTCTGCATGACAAAAGGGGAAGTGTGTTAGTGCTAATTGTTGCCAAACAATTTCTCTATGGAAGAGAGAATCCCTGAACACAAGTGAAAAATCATTACATGGTTGTCAAGTTAGTTATTTAGTTGAAACTGCTGAAGATTTCGGATCATTTAAAATCAAGGTGTGTGTCATCTCTCTATTACCAACCTCACACCACAACACAGGAGACAGGAATTAGCAACATGTAATGAAGAAGGCAAAGGAGGGACAGCTCATTCCCCAGTAGTAACATGGTTGCCAGATTATTCATTGGTCAACGACCACTGTAGGTTAAAAAAAATTAAAAAGCACAATATTTGCCAGTGCTCACCTCCCAATCAAATACTACAACACAGGAAATAGGAAGTGGCAACATAGTAAGAGAAGGAAGAGAATCGATAACACATTCCTAAGTGCAGATTTAACTTGGGTAAGTAACAAATATTTTCTTTGCTCTTAACAACAGATGACTTCCCATTGTCCTGAAATCCTGCATATTATCATATTAAAATAATATGTTTGTATCAGGAATAAAAACACCCTTTAGAGAACAAATAAATTTATTTATAAGGCTATTGTAGAAAGTGTTACGCTGTATGGATCAGAGAGATTGACAATTAAAAGATGCCAAGTTAACAAGTTATTAGCAACAGAGATGGATTACTGGAGAAGATAATCACGGAAATCCAGATTAGAAAAAACGAGAAGGTTTGAAATTAGGAAAATTATGAAAGTTGAACGTAATGTGTTACAGACAACTGAAGAAAATGATTAAGATAGTATGGACATCTCAAGAGGATGCCATCTGGTAGAATCCCTAAGATCATCTTGGAATGGAGAATAGGTGGAAAAAGAAGAATGGGAAGGCCTAAAGAGGGTAGGATGGATTGGAGTGAGTAGAAGTATGGGTGAACTTGGGACTTGCAGATGAGGATGTTTAAGACCACTACAAATGAAGAAAGCAAATTTTTGATGGTGATGGAAAACCTTTGTATTGTGGATATATTCCAAAAATACAAAAAAATAAATAAATAAAAATTGTATCACATTGAGTGTAGAAATCTTAATATAAAAAAGCAAGGGATAAGAAAACAAGTCAGTGGTTAAGAATTGTATATCAGTATTTTTATAAAAGATCCTGCGAGCACATGATAGATAATAATATCCATCTATAGTAATTCTGCCCGAAAGCAGGTCCTTCCTGCATTCATAGCATTTTCATGCTATGCTTGCAGCTTTACTAGGGAATTGTAGGTATGGTAGCTTCCCGTTGCTTTCCACACCGGTGAAGGATGATGATGATGATGATAATGATAAGGATGAGGAGGATGATGATGATGGCCATATGATTTTGGGGACCATTTGGGCCTTAAAGTTTTCCTGACATTTGTCGTACAGGTGAGGAAAAACCCCGATAAAAACCTCACCCAGAAAAACTGCTCCGACCGGGGATTTAACCCGGGCCCGCTGCGTGACAAGGCAGCACGAGACCACAGCAATGGACTAGATAATATATTATTTTATTATTTACACATCTTTGGAGGAGGTTAGATATAAGTGGCAACAGATATATTCCTAGCACTTACATACTTATGGTAGGGAGTAGGAGAAAGACATTTTTTTTGCGTTTTATATTCATGGGTGACCAGACTCTAGAATCAAGTGTTACACATGTACAACCCTGCATTTAGTTACCTGCCATATGACAGCTACGATTATATGATGCTTTTTTTATCATAAATCTAATTTATACACTGCCTTGCATTATTTGTATGTATTTTTCTCCATGTTTGTCCTCTTTCTTTAGTATCTTCCTTAATATGACCAGCCTCATGGTCTTGTGGTCAGAGCTTCTGTAGTTCATGAGGTCCCAGGTTCGATTCCTGGTTAGACCATAGGAATTTTTCCTTAAAGGGAATTACTGCTGTGGTTGCCAATGGGTTGGAATTTAGATTAAGTTTAGGTTAAGGATTCTCCAGCACATTATTATCATTTAACACCCATTGTATTATCGGGGTAACGTAATTCTGCCTTCCAGGTACTCCAACCTAAGAAATGGGTTAGAATTCTGCCCAAATAGAAATGTCATAAATGACAACCTGGTGTTATTGGACATTAGTATATTACAATACGAGGTTGGGAAGTGGTTTTTACAGAATTGAGGAAAATGTTTAAAAACTGAGTGATAGCGAGGTTTTTAAATTTCCGAGATTCTGTAAAACACTTCACAAACATGCGTTGTACATTACTTTTTGTGCGATGGTGTTTTCAAAATAATAAATGCTGGTAAAATAATATCTTTCATATTTGAAGAGAAAAATTATATGCTCAGACCGGGACTTGAACCCAGGACTCTTGGTTCTCTAGACCAAGTGCTCAACCACCTGAGCAAGTACCGATCTAAATGCAAATTTTTCTCTATGTACATTGTAATTCCCACCCACCAAATGCTATGAAGCCTTTGCTTCTAACTTTGCAAATGGTGGCTCCTTTATTAAGAAGACATATTTTGGAATTATACATTACATTATAAATGCCAGTATGGCTTTTTTTTACGTTTTTAATTATTAATTTCATACATTTCAATGATGGATAAATCATATTTGAAGAGAAAAATTATACACCCAGACCTTAATAAAGGAGCTGCCATTTGCAAAGTTAGAAGCAAAGGCATCATAGCATTTGGTGGGCGGGAATTACTGTGTATATAGAGAAAAATTTGCGTTTAGATCGATACTTGCTCAGGTAGCTCAGGTGGTAGAGCACTTAGTCTAGAGAACCAAGGGTCCCGGTCTGAGCGTATAATTTTTCTCTTCAAATATGATTTATCCATCATTGAGATGCATGAAATTAATAATTAAAAACATCAATAACATCTTTGTTGGAAATATTTGCATTCATTATAAACAATTGACTGACATTAGCAGTCTGGCCGGTGCATATATGCTAAATGGCGAAAATAATTGTTGAGATAACAGCCAGCCTTGATATCAATCTCACATAAAATAGCTGCAAGTATAAATGATTGTAATCAAAATGACGAAATTGAAGAAATGTGGGAAGTTGGATGCGCTTCTTTAGTGCCACACAAATCTAAATTGAGATAAAAAAACATACATTTCATTCAGAAAGTGGCTGGAGGAGAAGAATTGTAGTGTAAGTGAAAAAAAAAGTATGGTTGCTTATTTCATGCCTAGGAGTGAAACATTAAAGTCTCCAACGAGTTTGTGGTCACAATATTCAATGCTGATGACGATGATAATTTAAAACAAGGTATCAATATTGTAGATTTTGTTACCACTAGTTAGCTTCCTCAAATAGAAGAATATTGGACATAAAGCTAAAAAAGTCTAGAATTTTGTTAAGTCAACTTTCAATATTGTTTCAAATAAAGTTCAGTTCATTTAAAATGCAGTGATTTGTTTTGTATAATGTATATTAACACTACATTTTGGATTTATTTTTGATATATAATGAACGGCAGTGGTTTTACTTTCCGCATGTGGGTTGTAATATTACAGAATAGTTATTTAGATTGGCAACCCCGAAATATAGGAAGTTCAACTTTCAATCATGGTCGCCATTGCTGGTAAGTACGACAAAATGCACTATCGTGCAAAAAAATAAAAACAATGTATCTTCCCTATCTGGTTGTAACACTTATCCCAAGGTTTCTTCCCTCTCGACTCATAAATATAATTTTTTTGTGATCATTCTGACGGCATCTGCATAAATTGTCCATTTTAATCCACTTCTATGTCTATTTAAATTTTCTTTACTTTTCAGTTATCTCTTATCAGTGTTTCTAATTTTGTCTCTTTTTGTTTTTCCTAAAATTCCTCTTGAAAATTTAATTTCAATAGCTTTGAATTGTACTATCACCTTTTTTTTTTCATGTTTCAGCTCCATATAATAAAACCATCTTAAATAGATTTTACAGATTATTATTATTAGTGAATTTCAAAGGAATAAAGCTATTGAGGTTATTCTCATGAAAAGAATTTAAAAAATGCTTTACAGATCTTCACCAATCACCTTTACAAAATAAATATACTGGGTATAACAGGACCTCACCGAGAAAATGATAGGGATGATAGGCCATGCAGAGAGGATAATTTTTTGTGAAGGAACATATAGTCGGAAACATGTCGTTTATGAGTTATGCGCATGTATCAAGGTGCATATGCCACGCTCTGGAACCTAGCCATTAATTTTTATCTGTACCATCAGCCCTATCGGCTGCGGTGGACTAGTGATTATGCTCCTTGCCTCTGGTCCCAAGGGTCGCGGGTTCAAACCCGGCCGGTGTCGATGGATTTTTTAGGATGGAAAAATCCAAGGAGCAAGTCCTCCGGGAGGGACTTTGTGGGTCCTGAGTCTGAAGATTTTCAGGCTCGTAAAAAATCCTTAAGCCCGAATGAAAAGGCCTCTAAACAAAATTTACCGAATTTTCCCATCCTAGTACTTCCTTGGTTTCCTAGATGTCAGTGTGAAGCGGAACGCTGACCACGTACCACTCAAAATGACATCTATACGAAAACAAGTGTAACTAAATTAGTATGGTTCAAATTCTTCCCTGTAGGGGGAGAGCGCCTAAATCTCTGTAGAGGGAAGAGTCATAGACTTACAACACAAAAAAAAATACCATCAGCCCTCAATCTGTCGTAGCAATACATACCTGTAGGTTTGGTTTTTTGTTGTTTTGAGAATTTAATCAACATACAGTACGAACTGACTGAACTTGGAAACATGATTAGGTGTTACGGTGAGGCAAGAGGAAATGGAAGAGAGGCTCGTCGCATGTACGAGCAGCGATATCTCAACAGTAGACATCCACATTCTACTACATTTGCTGCAATTCATCGACACCTTGGAGAAATGGGGAATCTTCGTCCTCGGACCGTTGGCAGTGGGGGGCATGATGTGAGGACACCAGATTTTGAGAATGCTGTGGTTGAGCGAGTTACTGCCTAAACTTCAACCAGCACACGTGCTGTGGCTCATGTTATGAACATAAGTCACCAGTCCATTTGGAGAGTATTGAGAGAGTACAACCTACACACATTCCACCTTCAGTAGGTGCAGGCAATGGGACCACAAGATTTTGTACGTCGTGTGAACTTTGTACAGTGGTTTCTACATCAGATTGTTCATGATGCTGCCTTTCCTACACAGGTGTTATTCTCAGATGAGACCTATTTTATGTGTGATGGATATTAAAACAGTAGGAATAGTCACATCTGGGATTACACTACCCACATGCAATTGCTGTTCGCAATCACCAGCAGAGGTTTTCCATCAAAATTAGGGCTGGAATTGTTGGTACTCATCTGCTGGGACCTGTAATTCTGCCAGCAAGTTAACTGGGGCAGGTTATCTACAACCCTTCCTGACTTGCTAGACAGTGTACCGCTTGCAGTGCGCCACAATCTTTGGTTTCAGCATGGTGGAGCCCCAGCACACTTCAGTGTTGATGCACGAGCACAACTGTCTGTCGATTATGAGGACCGGTGGATTCGAAGAGGAGAAGCTGTTGTGTGGCCAGCACATTTGCCTGATTTTAATGCCCCTTGATTTTTTACTTTGGAGGAATGTCAAGAGTATTGTCTACATAACTCCAGTGGCACCAGAGCTCAACTGATTGACAGACTAAATGCTGCATTTGACAACGTCAGGCCATGCTCAGTTGTGCTGGCCGATCGTTGCTGCGATGATATCAAACATGCAATGAGGCACAAGGTCAAATGTTTGAACACTTATTGTACAAACATGCCTTTTTCAATAAAATTATATGTGTACAATTGTTTGTATTCAATTCCTACCCTTACGAGTGAATACCTTCATCTGCACATAACTCATAAATGACGTGATTGTGACTATATGTGTTCCTTCACAAAAAATGATTCTCTATGCATGGCCTATCATCCCTATCATTTTGTCGATAAGGTCCTGTTACATTCTGTATATCTCTAGCAGCCACAATTTTTGTTTTTTCAGAGTAAAACTTGGCATATTTCTATCTATTAAAACAGTAAAGTCGAATTTGATAACCAGCAAAATCATATCATTAGGAGTAGCTCATGTGAAACATATATTTTAAAATTACTTTAGAGGTCGCAATTTTCGATTTTTCGCAAAACTCACTATATGCTATTGAAATAAAACTGAGATATTCTCCAAAAATCAGCAAAATCTGACCATTAGAAATGGGGATTTACCTGAAACTCAAAATTTAAAAAGTTGCTCTAGTAAACACCATATTTGCTTTGTCACTTGTATCTGTATATCATACAATTTATTTAACCAAATTGACAATGTATCCTATAAGATACATTGGTTTAGTTTATTGTAATGTTTTTAATAAAGAAATGGCAAAGTGAACCAGTAGAAATTATTTATATTTGTGTCAAATTATACAACAATATGCAATAGGTAATAAGTAATAACTTATGGTTTGTTTTTACTGCAGTCCAACACATTTAAATAAGCTTGAATGAGAAATTGAGTTTCTTGAATTTAACAAAAGAAAGATGTATAGCATAAACCAGCAAAATCAGATCATAAATTGATTTATTGAGGAATTCACTTAGTTTATGCAGTTAATGCATGATGGACTTTTTTTTAATGAGTCTTTGACTAAATAATAAAAATAATAATTTACCTGAATGATAATGTCAGTGCTAAACCTTCCTAGTGCATCTTGTTTCACATCACAGTTTAGGTCATGGTATCCAAGTCGTAAATCAAACTCTAAATCGTTTACAACATCAGCAACACAAGAATTAGGACGATTTTTGGCATATACTTTGCCATTAAAAACTTTATTTGTTCTTATTCTAGCAACCATGTCAGATGCCCGACAGTCCACAGTGACATTGTAGCATGCAGTGAGTTGGTAGGTTGTTGCTGCTTCGAGATCGAGATACGGTTCTTCAATGTGTTGAAGACTAGGAGTGGCATGATGAGATAGTCGACATACCCCTTTGCCTACAACACACAACAAACATAACAAGGACATTAATACTGAGTGGAGAACATATTTTAATCGACTCACCTCATACATTTTCAAACTTCCATCAGTGGAAGCCACGACTGAAGGAGGACATGATATTGTCTGAAACCGTCGGTATCAAAGAAGTTTGAAAATGTATGGGGTGAGTCGATTAAAATATGTTCTCCACTCACTATTAATGATATAACCTCGTAATGTTTACTTCCCAATATTAATTTAAATATAACGAGGACATTCTGTAATTTAAAGTTTTTTTTTTACAACTTTATTTTTAGTAATCCTGCAGTAGCTTTATACCAAAAATGTAAATAGTAGCTTTCATAGGATATAACAGAAAATTGGATCAGAATTTAGGGGAAGAACAGTTCCTTCCACTAGGTTTCAGTTTTCTTTTACATGCATACACTGTATTTTCATTTCTCAAGCCAATTGAAATACTACAAGATATAAAATGAAGGACATATTTAGTTGCATATAATTTTTTTTTTAATTTAATGTTTTTAAAAAAATCTGGGTTCCCTATCACTACCTCCTGATGGCTTAAGATAAGAGAGTACAGTGGATATTTTAATGTTGTGCCTAAAGAAAGCAAGATCCTAGTGGAAAAGAGTATTTCATTTTTTCCCCCTAAATTCTGATACAACTTTGTGTTATATCTTATAAAATATTAGTGCAGGATGCGGGTTTTAGTGAAGTACAGTGGTGACTTAATGTGCCCCGAGCTGCTAATCATTTAATTTTACATAAACATTTAAGTAGCATATAAATTCATATACATTTTTTAAATTTTAAGTGATCTCAAAGCCAATTATTATATTTTGAAATGACTCTTGGGGAACATAAGGTAAAAAAGAAAATTAAGCTACAGAAATGAGATATATGGAGATTTTTGGCTAGATACACAAGATTAGAAATGGCAGAAAAGTGGGTCTTTAAGAGTAAATTTAATATTAGAAATGTAATTGAAGATATAACAGGTGGAGGTAACATTTGAAAAGAATGGATCAAGATAATTGGTTAATCAACTTTTATAAGATTCATGATGTGTTCCGTTGAGGTATTATTCAAAATTAATTTTTTTTTGCAAATGCCCCAGGTTGTCTTTCGACATTTCTGGTGTTCTCTCCTGGCATGGTGTACTTGTAACCCACTTCTGAGGTTGGGGCGCCTGGAAGGCGGGGTTACGTTGCCCCAATGATATGACGGGTGATGATAATGATAGTGGTGCGCCAGGAGAGTCCCTAATCCTAAGCTTAATTTAAGATGAATATGAATGATGATGATTGTGATAGCCATATGATTTCGTGGACCGTTTGGCCTTAAAGTTTTCCTGACATTTGTCTTACAGGTGAGGAAAAACCCTGATAAAAACCTCACCCAGAAAAACTGCCCCGACCGGGATCAAACCCGGGCCCGCTGCATGACAAGGCAGCACGCTACCTCGAGACCACAGCGGTGGACAAATTAAAATATAAAATTATAGAATATTCATCTGAAAGGTCCGTCTCCTCAACTTAATTAGTTATTTAACTGTAGCGCTTTTGGGACTTGTCCCATCATCGGCAGGATTCAAAACTGGTGAAACAAGCCCCAAAAGTGCTACAGTTAAATAACTAATTAAGTTGAGGAGATGGATCTTTCAGGTGAACATTCCATAATTTTATATTTTAATAATTGGTTAAGGATTTCTTTTGAGTATAGATCAAGAGAAAGAATACGGAGAAATTGGAATGAAGATTTTGAGTTTGATGCAAGTAGATTATTGTATAATCCATGAAGTCAAGAAGAAGGAATGTAATTCTGATTCTTGAATGAATGAATTATGTAAATGCTATAGTAATGTTTTATTTTTTTACAATAATATATTTTTAAGCCAATGTTTACTATAATGCTAGCCACTATTCTGAGAAGTGGATTTCCATGTAAATTTATATGTTTTTTCTTTATTATTTTTCTCTCCTTAAATAAGAGGTAACAATGCTTAGGAATAAAGGTAACATTTCTGAATCTTTTTTAGTTAAAGGCCTAATTAAATAAATTTATGAATGAAAAAATGCCAAAAATTTGAAACTGGCTTTGCTATGTTTTTTTCTTACACCAGTAATTATGATTTTATTACAGACTGAGAATATTCCATAACATTAAAACAGCATATCTGAACCTTCCTTTCATGTTTCTTGTTAATACCATAATTTAAAATAATGATACTCTTTTCCTCTTCCCCTACTCTTTACTTAAAAATGTAGATATAAAAATTACAAAAATATTTTGTTAATATTTGAAAGATCATAGACTCATGTATGGCTTGATATGCGAATCTGGTCTGAGAAGACAGGTCCAATATGAAAATAGGGAATATATATATATATAAGGAGAATATTTGAAGATATATATTTCAATTAATGAAAAATCAGAATATAGTAAACCATATAAGATCACTCAGAATTGTTTGGCTTGGACATTTAATAAGAATGAATGATCAGAGATTGGTTAAGAAACTCTATGAATGGAAACCTATAAGAGGCAGAGCAGTTGGAAGACCGAAGATAAAATGGGAGGTTGACACAATGAACAATCTAAAAAAAAAAGAAATGACTAACTTGAATATGGCAAGAGACAGATTGGCATGGAGGAGGATTGTTGAGAAGACCAAAACTTTCATCACCTTTGAAGTTGTCGTGCCTTAGGATGATGATATAATATCTCTTAAGAATTAGTTGGCTGGGTCTTGTTCAGAAAATGGAAAATAAAAGAACACGAAAGAATATCTTAAATAATAATGTATTTGGCATAAAAAAAATGAAGATGGAAAATGAAATGACTGCACAATGTGGAACAGAGCTTTTTCCTTTTGAAAAGAGTTATAAGATTGGAAGAGAAGAATAGCACAAAGTAGAGATGAATGAAAGTAAATTGTGAAGAAAGGTAAGGTCCACTATGGCCTATAGAGTCAGAAAACATGATGATAATTAATTATCAAAGCTGTAATGTCTATTGTAAGCTGCTATTCTGTAAGCAGTTATGGGAGATGTATCAACTTATCTAGGGCAGACTTATAGCTTTGATTTTTTATCAGTTTATCATTTTCTTTGCTAGAGGTACAATGGTTTATGTGATATGTAATTCCATGCTGCAGGAGATTTGCAATCCTCATGCTTATGATTTACAATGAGTCCACTTTACAGCTCGCTCTACATTGGAAATAATATATTAAGAACCTTTTAGATTAAAAATATAACATTTTTGAAACCTTATATCGCTGATCATGAGCCACTCCAATGACATCTATATGAAAACAAGTGTAACTAAATTTGTATGGTTCAAATTCTTCCCTGTAGGGAGAGAGTGCCTAAATCTCTGTTTAGGGAAACGAGGGCTTACAAGAAGATAAAGAAAAATATAAGTTTTTTTAAACCTAGTGGATGCATAAATCTGCAACACCCCATAAAAACCATCCTTGATTTTTCATCTGCATTTATTTATCGTATCATCTAAAGTACTGTAACTATTAATACTTGTACCTAAATAATGGTATTTATTTACTTGTTCTATACTCTTAATGAACACCATTACAAGTGCAGGAGAATGTACATTTGGAAATTATGACTTTGAAGTAGAAAACAAAGTAGTTTTGTAGTACTATGTTTTTAGGTTATTTAAATTTCTTGATCTACAATTCTTCAAAATGCATTTGATCCTGATACTGAGATTAGAATATAATAAATCTTTGTCACCACAGCTGACACTGTCTAGCAGATGACATGATTAATGCAACATGGTTTCATAAACTGGATTTTTCTCTTTATATCAATAGCTGTGATTATTCAATTGTCCTCATAAGTCATAGTGGACCTATTTCACATTCTATAAATTAAGAAAAATGTAGAATAACAAAGAGCTCTGAGATTGTTGTCAGTCTCATTAAAGCAGTCTTGTTAGATAGACATGATTGATTATTTCTTTGTTATATTCCTCTATTTTAAACAAGAGTTTATTTTGATGTTTTTATTAATCATTTCATACATCTCAATGATGGATAAATCATATTTGAAGAGAAAAATTATATGCTCAGACTGGGACTCGAACCCAGGACCTTTGGCTTTCTAGGCCAATGCTCTACTGACATCATTGAGATGTATGAAATGAATAATAAAAATTAAAAACATTGAAAGAAGCCGTACTGGCTTTATAATGTGATGTAAAATTCTCAAATAAATGTCTTCTTAATAAAGCAGCCGCCATTTGCAAAGATAGAAGCAAAGGTTTCATAGCATTTGGTTTGCGGGAATTGATAACATATATAAGAGAAAAATTTGCATTTAGATCTGTGGCTGAGCATGGAATTTCAACAAGTGTTAGCCAAAAAATAAGTAAAAAGTAAAAAATCTTATTCTTCTGAAAGTACAAACCAACAATAATAATAAAATAATAATTATAGATGTAAAAAGATTACCAAAATAATTCTTACGAAATACTGATTCTCTAGCAAGAATTATTAAAACACAAATCCATAATCTTAATATAATAAGGCCGAAAGATATATAATCGCAACCAAAAATATAACTTAAACTGTTTTATGGATATAATATTGTGTATATTATATTATTTCTAATAAGTAAATAAACTTCTAAAAATAACAACATGCAATGTTAGGAGTATCAAATATAATAAACCACTAAAGGTATAGGGTTTAGGAAGTGGAAGGAGGTAATTAGACATATTCTATCCATAGTAATTCTGCCCGCATGCAGGTCTTTCACTGCAATCATAGCATTTTCATGCTATGCTTTGCAGCTTTACTAGGGAATTATAGGTGTGGTAGCTTCCCATTGCTTTCCACACCAAGGATGATAATGATTTTAATAGTTAATTAAAAATACATGATTTTAAAACATAGATATTCGTCTCCACAATCAGCTGGTTCCTAGAGCTTGTAAGTGAGCTCTATCATCGGTAGCCTCGGAGAGATACTAAGGGTGAGATCTCTTGTTTAATTTTATTGAATAAAGTAGCAGCTATAAAACATATTAAGTCTTTTTAACATTGTCTGATGTGACAATGAACACAGTAGAAATTTCCAAATTGTTTCTTAATTTCGCATCTATGGTGCAATAATTCAATATAATTAGTCCCTACTTCTTTTGTTAGATTCAAAGTTTTCCAAATGGCAGCTCTTATTCGGCTAAGAAACACACATCATCTATTAGGCAGTTAACAATGTATTTGTTTGTTTTAACGTTTCCGTTATGCTTATCCATATTAGCTTAATTTTGATAGCCCGGCTTCGGAACTCTTCAGTTCATAATGTTTCCAAATTATGTAGCGCTTTTTCACAGTTAACATGGGTTTCAACTAGTTTATGACGTTTTTAGGTGCATGAAAACTATTTACATCAGAAACCCCCTTTGTTGTCCAAACATTTTTCTCCGTTGAAAATAGAAGGCAGGGCTAACAGGGATCATGACTTTCTGCAGCCATATGTCATGTTCATACCAACCTTCATATTCTTCATTAAATGACACACTTTTGTTTTTGTTTGACTTATAATATTTAAATAAGGAGTTGTTTTGTAACTTTTTTCTTTTCTACGAAGCTTCGGCAGGAAAAGTGATGACTTATCAAGTCTTCAGTAACTCAAGCACATTCCTCTTTCGTGATAATATTTATTTAGTTGTTTAATTATTGTATTTGATATGTTCAGAAGCACTACGTTTACATAGGACTTACTCGGAGCAACTGAAACCTCGCTGTTAGCTGTTTATAGAGTGCTAACAGTGCAGCTACAGAGTAGCATTGGGCTCAGCTTGAAATGCATCAGGATATACTACCAATGAGCTTGAATAAGCCTGCGCAACATACTCTCATAGTCATCTTCCATGTTAGCCTCGGGAAATTGGTTAACAGTGTGGGCATTTAAAACGTTGAAGCACATGGTATTGTATTGGAATGCTACAGTATATATGCAACACATACAATATATATTATTAAGTTACTAATGTTTACAACATTTAGACTTAAAATATAAAATTATGGAATATTCACCTAAAAGGTCTCCTCAACTTAATTAATTATTTAACTGTAGCGCTTTCGAGACTTGTCCCATCATCGGCAGGATTCAAAACTGGTGTTTCACTGAAGATCTGGTAGAGGGGGTTACATGTATTGGGTTCGTTTTCGTTTATCAGATTGTCATTGTTGTGAGCTGCTTTCATGATTTCCATCTCTTCGAGTATATTTATCTTCGCTGAATTATTTTCTCTGTGCATTACTGTTAGGCGTTTTCAATATTTAACATGTGATGTCCTTCATGAATCATGAATCTTATGAAAGTTGAACATTTAGACTACTATCAATGCATTGTTGTATCTCGTTCAGGTATTATGTTTTAATTAAATATCAAAGAGTTTAATTCTAACTTTTGAAAGTGTTAGCTGGACTAACAGTGCTAACATGGATGCTCCGCCACTGATTTAGATTGGAACTCGTCAGATGGCTCAGTCGTTTTTTTTTTTTTTTGTTTTCTCAAGACAAATTTATTGAATTTAGCCCTGAAAAACAGTGGAACTGTATGGAAATGTACTGGAACCATATTGAAAAATTAAGATTAATAATTTAGTGAAGGCAATAACTTCCTGCTTCATTCCTAGATGGCCTATTGCCAATCTATTTCTCAATGTCCCTGGTTTTAACCCAATGTTCTGCAGTAAATGTACTTATCTCAATGATGTGGTATTTAATTACTTAACTGGGTGCAAATTGTGAAAAATGAGTTAACTATCTAGATGGAAATTCTTTTTCTTTTCTGTGCCACAAAATAGGAAATACTAATAGTGTAATAGAATGGAAAATCTTGTTATCAATGACATTGTGTATATTCTTTGTTAACCTGAAGCATGAAAAGTACAGTGGATTTATTTTGTAGTAAATCACAATTTTGGGATTCTTGATTATAAGGAAATACCTCTCTTTACACACCCAAATTGGATAACAAAGTTGTTTGCATCTGTAGAAACTATAAAGTTATATATATATATATATATATATATATATATATATATATATATATATATATATATATGTACTTATTTTAGGAATTCTCACTATGAGGTATATTCATTAAGGTAGAATTTTTATCACTCACCTCATATTATTCTTCTTATTTGACTATAAACTAGTTTCGGAACATAGTTTTTGTTCCATCCTCAGTATCGTCATGACTGTTGTTCTGTCATCTTGAAGAACTGTCCTTCGCTCCTTCCATTGGCTGACTGAAAAACCTCGAAACTAGGTCATTCTCACCGGGAATTTCAAAGTTCATCAATTTCTTCTTTTCGCTCTTTTGAATGTAGATCTTTACCCAAACAGTAAGTTCTTTTGGTTTTTCTATTTGTTTTAATAATTTAGCTTCTTTCTCGATAAGATGTTTTAATTTTTAAAGATTTCAACATAAGGTTAGCACCCAAAAATGACTACAGCATCAGTAGACTGATTAGACCTAAGAAGAATGAGAAAATAAAAGAAGAAAACAAATCAGGGATTTATCAAATTAAATGTGAAGAATGTGAGAAATTCTACATGGGAAAAACAAAGAGAAATTTGAAAACTAGAGTGAAAGAACATCTCAGGAATGTCAAGAAAGGGGAAGTAGAAAAATCTGCAGTGGCTGCCCATGCATGGTCTGAAAAACATCTTATTGAGAAAGAAGCTAAATTATTAAAACAAATAGAAAAACCAAAAGAACTTACTGTTTGGGAAAAGATCTACATTCAAAAGAGCGAAAAGAAGAAATTGATGAACTTTGAAATTCCCAGTGAGAATGACCTGGTTTTGAGGTTTTTCAGTCAGCCAATAGAAGGAGTGAAGGACAGCTCTTCAAGACGACAGAACAACGGTCATGACAATACTGAGGCTGGAACAGAAACTATGTTTCGAAACTAGTTTATAGTCAAATAAGAAGAACAATATGAGGTGAGTGATACAAATTCTACCTTAAAGTTATATATATATATATATATATATATATTTCAACATATAAAACATTATGGTATGTAGAACTTCGAGTTATGAAAAAAAATACATGTAAAATATGTATGATACAACAGGGAAGTTAAAAGTACTTTCAGATATAGAAAATTTGAGTTATCAAAGTTTGACTCTATATATATATATATATATATATATATATATATAACCAGTATATTTATTCTAGATGGTACAAAAAATCAGGTAATATATTATATTTTGTAAAAACCTAAGAACTTGTATTATCATATTTCTCCCCCCCCCCAAGATACACATAATTTTATTGCGACTTGTATTAAAAATAATTTCTAAGGTGGTAACCAAATGTAGTAATGACATTACCTGTGTCACCATAGTCAAATGTGTGACAGCGGAAGTCAGCTGACTGTAGACATAATCTTCTACAGTCATCTATGCTTGGAACATCTTGGTAAATACCGTCAACTGTCTTGAGAATACGGCCTTTGAGTTGTGTAAAATCACACATCTTGAGAGGGTCCGTAACACAGTTTGATTCAATATAATCCACATTATCTTCTGGTGACAAACTGTTAAGTCCAGACACTGTAAACCTGTCCATATCACTCATTGCACAGTCTCCAGTCTCAAGATTGAAATTTGCAGACCTGTTAAAATCATAAAAAAAATAAAATAATTATAGCAACAGAATACAATCTTTATCATAAGTAATGCCATGAGTGATTTCCAATTTATCTAGAGAATTTGGAAATCAAGAGTGGCATTTGTTAGGACTATTTAACAAATAAAATTAAGCTGTTTACTCACAAATCATTATTTAAATAGTTATTTTAAAATATTTATATATTTAATGTAAATGGCGATGTTTGAAAACAATTGACAAACATTTATTATGTTTTATTTGTTCATCACTGCAACCAGATCGTATTATTTATTGCCAAATGATCAAAATATTGTAAGAATGTACCCTAGTGAGAAAAAATGAAATACATCAAACTGTTTATAACCAACATTATAGGTTATTAATTAATTTCTGATGTCCTATGATGTAAATATGTCAATTATATTTTTCTGGAACGTAAAAACCTGGGAAATAATACATTTAAGAAAGTGCAAACAGTGTTTTTTTGTGGTATAGTCAATTGCCCTTACAAAGGTTTTTTCTATTTTATTCCGCCAAGCAAATATCTACTTATATTCGTGCACTCTCTATACAATCTGGGGGGAACACCTGCATTCTAGGATTCTTACATCTTAATATTAAATTTCAATTGTAAGTCTTAGAGAGTCACTGCAAAATAATGCTCTGAACTATTCAGAATGTTTAAAAGGAGCTTGGTTTTAATATGATAAAATTAAATTGATAAAACTGAGGGATGAAAAACAAAAAAAAACAACGACTGGTGATTGGTTGTAAATCAAAATTCATTGAAATGTGATTCGTCATTGACTCCCATTTGAGGAAGAGTTAAATAGTCACAATAAATATGGTATGGTATTACCATACCATATTAAGCTTGCATTGCTCAATGTTAAACATTTAATTATAACATCTAAAAGCGCGTCGCTGCTATAAGGTAAAAATATTCTCTTTAATTTGCTTACTTGTTATAGTCAGCTACTAGATGGCAGTGAAGACCGATTTCTCGCGACGTCTAGTAATAATGGAGAATATAATACATATATAAGAAAAGTAAGTGTTTGAATTGGAGTTCGCCTGGTAGTGTAATGGATATCACGCTGAGGTACAGATTCAGAGATCCGGGTTCGAATCCCGTCCAGGCATTTATTTTTCTTATCATACCATATTAAGCTTGCATTGCTCAATGTTAAACATTTAATTATAACATCTATAAAGCGTCACTGCTATAAGGTAAAAATATTCTCTTTAATTTGCTTACTTGTTATAGTCAGCTACTAGATGGCAGTGAAGACCGATTTCTCGCGACGTCTAGTAATAATGGAGAATATAATACATATATAAGAAAAGTAAGTGTTTGAATTGGATTCGCCTGGTAGTGTAATGGATATCACGCTGAGGTACAGATTCAGAGATCCGGGTTCGAATCCCGTCCAGGCATTTATTTTTCTTATCATACCATATTAAGCTTGCATTGCTCAATGTTAAACATTTAATTATAACATCTATAAAGCGTCACTGCTATAAGGTAAAAATATTCTCTTTAATTTGCTTACTTGTTATAGTCAGCTACTAGATGGCAGTGAAGACCGAGTTCTCGCGACATCTAGTAATAATGGAGAATATAATACATATATAAGAAAAATAAGTGTTTGAATTGGATTCGCCGGTTGTGTAATGGATATCACGCTGAGGTACAGACTCAGAGATCCGGGTTCGAATCCCGTCCAGGCATTTATTTTTCTTATCATACCATATATTCTCTATTATTACGAGATGTAGAGGGAACTCGATCTCCACTGCCATCTAGTAGCTCCTACAAGTAAGCAAATTGAAGAGAATATTTCTTCTTTGTAGCAATGACGCTTTATTGATGTTATAATTACATTTTTTACATTGAGCAATGCAAGCTTAATATAACATGATAAGAAAAATAAATGCTTGGACGGGATTTGAACCCGGATCTCTGGATTGATACCCCAGTGCGCTACCGATTACGCCACCAAGTAAATCTAGTACATACATTTATTTATGTGTATATATATATATATATATGGGGCACGCCGTAGCGTAGTGGTTAAGGCACTGAGCTATAAGCCGGAGGGTCGAGGGTTCAAGTCCCGATGGGGTCAGGATTTTTAAACTGACCCAAAGTCCTCTGGCGGCACTATGACCCTGGGGTCGACTCAGCCTCTAACGGAAATGAGTACCAGACGCTTGTTCTGGGGGTAAAGGCGGCCGTCACGCAGGGCTGACAACCCGGCTGATATAAATTGCCGACTGTCTAGAAAAAGTGGGAGCCTTAACCTCCTACTACCCCAAGGGCCTCCTGAGGCCTGTTGTGGGATCACTGTACTATATATATATATATATATATATATAGAGCCTATACATATAAGAAAAATATGCTAACCACCTATTCCAATTTAATCATTGTTTCGATCCAAATTTTGAAATTTTACATGTTTGTGATAAGGGTAAGAAGTTGGACCTTCTGGAGGCTGTAGAAATAAATAAATTGAAAAGTAGTAATAAACTGTTAAATTCTCAACTTGATTTGAATGAATCGCCTTTGGTAAATTAAAAAAATTTAATAAATTATTATTGTATTGTTGCTTAGATCAGTTGATATGTACTATAATAACACAATTCATAATTTGTTAACATGTCTGAGGAAGGTACAGTGTACCGAAACAGCTGTCACTGAATTATATCTTAATAAATATGAAAATCAAATAAAACTAAGTTTTATTTGTATTTAATTAATATATTACATATGTTAATTCCCTAGTAAATCTGCAAAGCATACGATGGAAATGCTATGACTGCAGTTAAAGACCTGCCCTCGGGCAGAATTACTATGGAATGGAATACATATATTCTCTATTATTACGAGATGTAGCAGGAACTCGGTCTCTCGGTATATATATAATTATGTTGTCATAGTAACACTTTCGACTTTGACTAGCCAACAACTATTATATGTGATCATTCCATCCATCCATAGTAATTCTGCCCGAGGGTAGGTCTTTCACTGCAGTCATAGCATTTTAATGCTATGCTTTGTATCTTTACTAGGGAATTATAGGTGTGGCATCTTCCCGTTGCTTTCCACACAGGTGAAGGATGATGATGATGATTATGATGGCCGGATGATTTTCGGGGACAGTCGGGCCCTAAGGTTCCTGAGATTTGTCTTACAGGTGAGGAAAAATCCCGAAAAAATCTCACCCAGGAGCCTGTCCCGATCGAAAATCGAACCCCGGTCCGCAGCGTGATAAGGCAGCACACTACCTCGAAACCACAGCGGTGTACATGTGATCATTAGTGACTGGATTTAAAAGGGAATGCCTTTTTTATATCCTATTCTAGGGCACGAAATAATTTATGTAAGCGACTGTTTAAAATACTCACGATTTCATGGTTTTAACTTCCCTTCTTTAATGTACATTTCCTTTTTAAGCCTCATTGTCTTTATTATCACTTGTCTGACAATATTTGACACAAATCTCAGTAATTCACATTATTTTATGATAGAAACCATAAAAAATTAAGAAAAATAACTTACACAGAGCTTATAAAAATGCAGACATTGAAAAAAAACTAATAAAGTGCAGTGATCTGGAGTTCAGAGTCAAAACTAGTATTCACCACTGGTTTCTGTTAATGTAAAGTGATCATTTTTCTTGTACAAAGACCTTCTGCATTCAAAGAGACAGCATTTAGCTTCAAACATATTGAAATATTGAACTTAACTAAGTATAATTCTTTTCTAATACAGTAAAGATAAATGTTAGAGCGTTGATGCACACGTGCGCGCGCACACACACGCACGTACGCACACACACACACACACACACACACACATATATATATATATTGGTCATGACCGTTGCGTCGGTGTCTGCTTGATAGGATCGGTGAAGATGTGTAAACATTTCATTTTTAAAAAATCTTTTCATGAGAACTATTTCAATAGCTTCACTCCTTCGAAATTCACTAATATATAAAACGGCGATTCTTCAAGTTATATAGATGCGAATCATAGCATCTTACTTTAAGAAAGAAGAAAATATTACAGTATTTCAGAATAAAGAGGTTAGAAAAAAATATGTTTGACCATATAAGAGATACGAACAGATGGTGAATGGAGAAAACTACATAACTGTGAGCTACATGCTATTTGTGGGGCACCAAATATAATAACAGTTAGGTCTCGTCGACTGCAATGGGCAGAGTATATGGCACAAAATGAGGAATGAAAAAGGGACATGAAAACGTGTAGGAAGGAAAACGCTAGTTAGGTAAGCCATGAATGAACTGGGAGAATAACATTAAACATATTTGAGGGACTCGAATTATATTGGTTAGAAAGGGGTTATATGGGAAGCCCATGACCATGTGAAACCCCGGGGTTCGATAGTGCGAGTTTCCCCCCCCCCAGGTTGTCTTTATGGCATTTCTGGCTTTCTTCCCTGGCATTGGCGGAATTGTAATCCATTTCTCAGGTTGGGGCACCTGGAAGGCGGAGCTACGTTACTCCGATGATATCCATCCATAGTAATTCTGCCCGAGGGCAGGTCCTTTACTGCAATCATAGCACTTTTATGCTATGCTTGCAGCTTTACTAGGGAATTGTAGGTGTGGTAGCTTCCCGTTGCTTTCCACACCGTTGAAGGATAATGATGATGATAATAATAATGATAGCATGATGATGATGGCCATATGATTTCGGGGACCGTTTGGGCCTTAAAGTTTTCCCGACATTTGTCTTACAGGTGAGAAAAAACTCCGATAAAAACCTCACCCAGAAAAACTGACCCGACCGGGGGTCGAACCCGGGACCGCTGCGTGACAAGGCAGCACGCTACCTCGAGACCACAGCGGTGGACCCCGATGATCATAGGGTGATAAATGATAATGAGCGCCCGGATAGTTCTTAAACCCAAACTTAACCTAAATTCCAGACCATAGACAACCGCATGAATAACAGGAAGGTAAAATTCCTATGGTCTGATCGGGTTTCGAACCCGGGACCTTATGAACTGTAATCAGAAACGCCGATCACTAGCCCACGAAGCTGGTCATAGTGCGAGTTAGTTAATCATATTAATATATGATTTCTATCAAAACGTGTATCTAATTTGCCACTTTTCTTTAAATTTAAATCATATTGTTTTTATTCTCCCCAAGTACGTTTCCCAACTAGAGCGTAACAAAGAGTTCAATTGAGAGTGATCTACCGATTAGGCAATATATATTTAACTTGAAGAGCGTCCAAATATTTGTAAAACGTGATCTTCATTCTACATTTGGAAGATGTATTAACAGGTATGCTAACCTGCTTACCGATAACTGTTCAGATATTAGGTATTTTTTTGTTGCCCTAATTTTGTGACATAATTATACACCATAATTTTAAAATGGTATTCAAACAGATCATGTCTTGAGCGAACAGTGATGTAGGTCTATTGTATTATTTAAAGGCGTGCCGGATAGTTTAGACAACAACATGTCTGACTACAGAAACAATAGCCGCGAATAACAGTTATTAACTTGACATTAATAGCCAACGTAATGTTAGTAAAATATCGTATAACCTTTTGTACCGATTCTTGCACCCACTTTGTCCATAGCATCAATCTTCCACTTTTGACCTACAGTAGTTGAGAATACTCAACTCAAAGTCTTGTCAGTTGTGATCGAAATGCTGAATCAGGAGGAAAATCACTAGACTTCGCTTTAGGATCACAAAGTTATACGTAAAACTAATGTTTGGAATGCACGGAGTTAGCCTACATGACGTCTTGACCCGTGGGATGGGGTGGCATTGCGAGCGTGAGGTTAGTTTCATAGTAAAGTCCATTACGCCATAATAAACAGACTCCATGGCGCGACAGACCTAAAAGACCATTGGCCTACCAGTCGGCTGCTGACCTCACATCTACATGTATTAATCACATAGGTAGACGATCATCCAGCCAGTGTAGGTGTGACATGTGGTCAGAATGTCGAGTCCCCAGCCGGTTTTCTCAACTTGGAGCCGCTATTTGTTGTAGCTATCTAAATGTCTCATCGGTCCATGAGAAAATTTCTTCCCCCATGGAGACCCGAACCAGTGCAAGTCCCGTAGCTTTGGGCCAAGTCATCTTGCCTCAACCACTCGGCTACGGCGCGAAAATTTTCGCCATAATACTATACAATATTTTATTATGTATAGCCTGATTCCGAAGGTCACGGATTCAAACCCGGCCGGTGTCTATGAGTTTTTTTAGGGCGGAAAAATCCAAGGAGCAAGTTCTCCGGGAGGGACTTTAAAGCGTGGATCCCGAATCTGAAGATTTTCAAGATACTTAAGTCTGAATAAAGAGGCCTCTAAGCAAAATTTACCGTCATCAACATCCTGGTAATACCTTAGTTGCCTGCTAGATGTCTCATTGGATCAGTGTGTTGACCGCATGCCATCCATGACATCTACGAGCAAATAAGATAACTAAAAATTAACTTGGTCTAGTAACTCCTTATAAAGGAGAGACTATGACTCAACAATGGGCTACGCAATTAGCCTATATTGAGATATTATGTATAGTAGTATTTATATTTATGTAATGTAAGTGGTGTTTTATGGGATCAGATCAGAATATAAGTTCAAAAAATAAAACATAATTAATACAATAATAAGGAATACAATGACACATGGTGCAAGAAAAAAGGAGGGGGAATTACAATCAGTAATCCATCCATAGTAATTCTGCCCGAAGGCAGGTCCTTCATGCTATTCTTGCAGCTTTACTAGGGAATTGTAGGTGTGGTAGCTTCCCGTTGCTTTCCACACCGGTGAAGGATGATGATGATAATGATAAGGATGATGATGGCCATATGATTTCGGGGACCGTTTGGTCCTTAAAGTTTTCCTGACATTTGTCTTACAGGCGAGAAAACCCCGACAAAAACCTCACCCAGAAAAACTGCCCCGACCGGGGATCGAACCCGGGCCCGCTGCGTGACAAGGCAGCACACTACCTCGAGACCACAGCGGTGGACACAATCAATAATAATAAGTAAAATTCCGCGGAAATGGATTTTTGGAGTCGTTCAGCTGGAGTATCTAGAAGAGATAAAATAAGATTCAATGTAATTAAAAACATATGAATATTCAAACTCCAATTGTGGATTTCATAGAACACAATTAAAATGGTTTGGTTATGTAAAGATATTTGACAAGACAGATTTCCAAGAAAAAAAAAATACAATGGTTCCCACCTGGTAATATAATACAATACGGCCTAAAATAACGTGGGGTTATGGTGTTTTAAGCAGCATGAGGGATGGAGATTGGAATGACAGAAATGTGGAGGAAAATGACAGTAGATTAATTGGGCGCTGGGAGATGTAAAACATTGTGAAATCTGTAAAGGAATGAAAACATTCATTTTATTTTGTGCCGTACTGTGACTGTTTATACAGTATCTTGAAACAATTAGTAGGCCTAACGCTACCCTCCTCGCATTTGCCCCAGCCTACACAGTGCTTTCTTAACTCAACGCAGTTCTGTACCCCAGCTCTGGGAAATGTAAAACAGATAATAGAGTCTCGACTTCCATGCTGATACATGTTTTACAGAAACTAGTTACATTTCTCAAGATTTGCATTAATTTGTTTTATGACATATACATTTCAAATAAACCAACTTTTATAAGATTTATGATGTGTTCCGTTGAGGTATTATTCAAAATTAAAATATAAAATTTATGGAATTGTTCAAAAGTAAGGTCCGTCTCCTCAACTTAATTACTTATTTAACTGTAGCGCTTTCGGGACTTGTACCATCGGCAGGATTTCAAAACGGTTTTTTAAATCCCATATTTAATAAGTTGAGGAGGAGGAAGGAAGAAGGACCGTTCAGGTGAATATTCCATAATTTTATATTTTTAATTTTAAATAAACCAACCTTTTCCGTGTTAATTTGCTTATTTTCACCTTTTGAGGGAGTGACTTAGTGTTATGTATGTTTTGAATTTTTAAATTTAAGTTAACACAAAAAAAATTATGAATCTTCTGTATTTCAATCATAATAATGAACGGTCCAAGAATATGTAATACTTCTGATTGAGTTATCGCAACACACTTTCGCTAGTAGTGTAGGTAGCCTACTCACACTCGAAGAAGCACGGGGCCACTACGAACTTCGTCTTCACTCTCCATTAGCACCTTCACATATCCACTTCCTGTCAATTTATATGCGAGGATCACAACTGTCTGAAAACCCATTCCTGATCTTTCTCGAATGAAAACCTCGATCTTTCTGGAAAGTTATGCATTGGCGCATCTGGAAAGCTCCCAAAGGGGTTTCCCGACTCATGAGTCGCAACTTATTAGCTAATATCTTTATTGCTTTATAAGACGAGACTTAAATCCCGCCGCCGCTTGTGAAAGGCAACAGTCGCCAACATCATAATCATCATCAACAACAATCACGGATTAAGCCCATGTGGCTTGTTTCGGTCTCATAGATTCTCATTCAAAAAGTTGAGTCCAGCTCTTTTTCGGTCTACCAACATTCCTGTCTCCTTTTGGTTTGTAATTAAGTATAATTTTTGGTATGCGTTCATTGCATCACAAAATGAATGCTAATTTGTAGAATTTGATCTGTTATTTATCTACTAAGAGTACTATACATTCAAGCTTACGGGTGTTTGGCATTATAATAGCAAATTTGCACTTTCTATCTACTGTACATCAAATGTTGTTACAATTTTATTTTCCAATCCCGCAGCTCGAACTCATTTTGATCATAGAGTAATTATATATATATATATATATATATAAAGTACTGATCTGTCTCTGTGCTTTAGGGGTTAAGTTCCTTGCCTCTCGTCCCGAAGGTCGCGGGTTCAAGCGTAGCCGAGGTCGGTGAATTTTTTTTTTTAGGATTGAAAAAATTAAGAGACATTAAGAGACAAGTCGATCGGGAGGGACTTTAAGCTGTGGGTCTCGAGTCGGAAGATGTACGGCCTTATAAAAGAATCTCATGTCTAAATTAGAACCTCTGAGAAAAACATTTTCGGACTTTCCCATCCAAATAATACCTTGTTGTCTACTAGATATCTCTTTTAGATGACAGTTAAACCCGTCATTCACTGGCATCTGTAGGAAATAACCATAGTCTAACTAAAATAGATAGGTTAGATTATCCCGCAAGGGAGCACCCTTGTCCCATATGGAGATGTATGGATATACACAGCAGAAGCAGCAGTGTGCATGTTTAGTGTACATTTCTGACCGTGCTTAAATATTTAAGATTTGATAATGTATGGAAATCTAGGAATCTGATAACTCTTGAAAAAATTACAATATTTCACTATTAAACTTCATTGGCACTGACATCTACTGTGCTAAGTGTCATAAAAATTTTAAATTCACGGTTTGGTCATTAACAGTTATAGCGAACATTGGTTACCATGCTAGATTCTGGTTCAGAAGTTCGTGGATCTAAACCTGGCCAAGGTCAATGGATTTTAAGAGTAAAATCGTGAGCATGGCTTTATTCGGAAGTGAAATAAATATTATATATTTACAGTATTAAAATAACCTTGGGCTTGAAATAAGAAGCATGTGAGTAAAATTTGTTGATCCTTTCATTTCTTAATGTCAATTGTGATGCTAATGATATGAAATAAAGACCGCCGTTAAATATATTGCTAACAAACATTTGACATGTTAGAGGGAAACATTTGTACATATGACATTTGGAACTATTGTTAAACCAGAGATGGATTAAAATAGTTGGAAGATTGATAATAATTTTTGTAAGGAAAGAAAAAATATTATTTCCATTGAAGTGAGTATTCAGAATAAACTATTTTAAGTGGAAACTGTGCCTAGTAGTTCTTAGATTCCCAGGTATACAGCTACGACACTACACCCTGTAACTTCATAATCATAAAAACACAAGGTACAGAATACAACCAATATTAAGGCTTGTGACACTATATGAACATTTAGAAACATTACATAAGACGCGTGACGCGGTGGTGTACATTAAGATTTTCATCTAACTATGATGAATTCGAAGTAATTAACTACTGATACCGTACTTATACAACTGTATATTTTACTGGGTTCTATACCGAGCTGTCAATACGCAGAAATTGTATATCATGCCAAATAAAATAGTAATAATAATAATAACAATTAATAATAATAGGTTTGAAATGAACAAGGGCCAATCTAAAGCTGTGGATGAAGAGAAGAATGAAATTTATGAGCATACCAAACCCTACCTTAACGCCTATCATAACGTAAGTTGCAACAAATTATAGTAAAATGTTTATTTCTGGGTTCTTGTGATATAGTTCCAAATTTTTTTGTGGACTGGAGAAATAATATGAGATTGGCAAAGGCATACAAGATAAAATTGTACATACAATAATTAAATATTCTATTGCTGTAGTCGGAAATAATTTGTATGGAAATTCAAATGATTTAAACATAAATTATTCTACTTGTTAGTTCTCTCAGATATATGTGTAAACCACGGATACTTAAATCACTTCTATGGTTCTTCAACACACTGTATATTCTGCGTCTCTAGGCATCCGACAGATTACTGTATATATATTAGTTAAATTATGGTAAGTTAGTGTAGATAAACTAGGAATCGATAATAGCAACATGAAGCAATTGAAGTAGTATTTTCTTTAACAACGCTCTATAAAAAGGCAATTCATTAGCGCCGCAATTCAAAGTTGGGCACAAAAGGCCTGATTTTTTTCTGAGGCCTCTTATTTCATGCATGAGGTTCTTTCTCTTACAGTATATTTACGCCATGAGGTTCATGGCTTTACTTTCCATCATTAATCTTTCGCCATGAAAAAATCCATGAGCCCGGCTGGATTGAACATGCGAACTTCAGAACTAGACCGAGGATGATTGTCCTAGTCCAATGAGATAGAAACAGAAATACTCCAGCAATGGCATATTATACAAAGTTCATTAATTGGATTTTTTCTGATTTTTAGATATACGTAATTATCCAGTCTGGAATTTTAGTTAAAATCACAACCATACATAATTTTATTTCATACTATGTCGATGATAACAATGAATATTAATGTACTGTTTGTGATTTACTAAAAAAAAAACTGATACAAAACGACATTCCAAAATGAACTAACTCGTATGGAATTTTTAGATTCTTAGACTATTCCAACATAGAATACGAATAAAAGTATATAAAAATATGCCAACAAAAATAATCATTGCATAAACTTACAGTTATGAATTTGTAATCAGATATTTGCATTCTTACTTGTGAACATGGCTTGTGACAATGAAACAAATTAAAAATCCTTTGAATCAATAATTCCAAGTATGCATTAACATTAATGCATTCTAGGCCGTGGTGGACTAGTGGTTATGCTCCTTGCCTCGGGTCCCGAGGGTCGTGGGTTCAAACCCGGCTGGGGTCGATGCATTTTTTAGGATGGAAAAATCCAAGGAGCAAGTCCTCCGAGAGGGACTTCAAGCCGTGGATCCCGAGTCTGAAGATTTTCAGGCTCGTAAAAGATCCTTAAGCCAGAACGAAAAGCCTCTAAGCAAAATTTGCCGAATTTTCCCGTCCAGTACTACCTTGGTTTCCCAGATGTCAGTATGAGGCGGAACGCTGACCACGGACTACTCAAATGACATCTATACGAAAACAAGTGTAACTAAATTAGTATGGTTCAAATTCTTCACTGTAGGGGGGAGAGTGCCTAAAATTTAATCTCTGTTAAGAGAAACATGGGTTTATTCTTCTTCTTCCTTCCTTCCAAGTATTAGGCCAAGGCCTGTTATGATCCTATAGAAAATTTTCCCTCCAGCGTTTCATAGGACGGCCCAGTGATCTTCGTCCTCTTGGTATATAATTATAAACAGCTCTGGGGATCCGATTTGAACTCATTCTTTCAAGAAGATGTTTCCAATTTAGTTGGTACTGTTTAATATATTTCAAAATTGGCGTAGTCTTCAATTCTTTTAAGATATCGGTGTTCCTTTTCCGATCCCATCTGGTATAACCCGCTGTTCTGCGCATGAATCTCATTTCACAAGCCGTTATTCTGCTTATGTTTACAAGATGTAATTATCCAGAGGAAGAAAGGGATGACGAACACCTCAACAGCTGTACAACTGTCTCAAACAGGAAACTTACAAAATATCAAAGTACTGGAGAGCAAGACTTCAGTGTTAGATGCAGCAGCACTTTAGACACCAAACAATCAACCGTAATGCCAAGTAATACAATTAAAACCAAATTGCATTACAACACTATTCAAATGCATTGTTGTAATATAAAGTAATTTATTTTTAGACCAGCCTCATGGGCTAGTGGTCAACGTTTCTGACTACTGTTCATGAGGTCCCGAGTTCGATTCCCGGACAAACCAGAGAAATTTTTCCTTAAAGGGAATTATTCCTGGAACTTAAGTTAATTAAGAACTCTCCTGACGTAATTATCTATCACCCATCATATCATCGGGATAACGTAACAACTTCAGAAGCGGGTTACAATTAAGCCAATGCCAGGAAAGACCACCAGAAATGTCGAAATGGCAACCAGGGGCATTGAATAATATATATGAGAATTTTTACTTAATAGCAGTGACACTTCTTTATTTCGACGTTATATATATATATATATATATATTGGATACAAGCTATGCTATATCTGCATTCGAAATGACAACCTGGGGCATTGAATAAAAAAATTAACATTATAATGAAATAAGTAGTAAAATTATTATTTATGTCAATGTAATTTTCTTGAATATTTTATTATCCTTCCTTGTTTAGGCGGCTTCGTGGCGCAAATAAATCGACACTCGCCATTCGCGAGGACAAATCGGAGTCAGGGCAGGTTTCTTATCAGATTTCTCTTCTTCATTTCGTATCATTTTATGTGATCAGTTTCAGGCTAGTCAACCGGCGCGGCATCCGTGTATATAGCAGATCTCAATAATTGACTGGCACAAGCAGAGGTTAATTTTTACTCTTGCTTGTTTACTTATAAAATTACAAATTGAATTTTCCATGATTTATTCATATGTTGTGAAAGTTGTATCCATTTTTGTGAATATGGCAAAGGTGCCAAATATTATACCATTTTTCAAAAACTGTTGCAAATTATGGAGTTTCGAAAAATAAAATAATATTTATTCTATTGTTTATTTCGGTTACAAAGTAAGACATTTTAGACACTTGATATTTAAATGAAGCCTTCATGTAAGACATTATGAAGAAAGAAAACAAAAAAATATATTTTAGTATTGTGTTTCCATTATGAAACCCTTTATTTTTTTTTGCAATCAACTTTGCGATTTCAATTTAAATTATACACTATAAAGAAAAATTGCACCTTTAAACAAGAAAAATATAAAAATCAGATAATTAAGCAACAAAAATGCATATAAACTTAATTAATTTAATAAGCACATAACTGGATATGATGCAGAGAACTCCAAGAAACAAAATTTACCTACTTGAGAAACACGTGTGAATAATGCGAACTCTTGAACTACTTTCTGGCGACTTAAAAGTCAATATTTACAAATTAGTAAAATTACCATAGATATCAGGATCTAACAGTGGGGTTTCATATTACGATATGTCTCATAAAGATACTTTACCCTACACACATGTTGTTAAAGAAGAGTATTTGTATTAATGTCACAAAACATGATAGGGTAATGCTTTATTTTCCGGCCTTCTTCTAAATTCGTGAAATACTGAAATGAGACAGAGTATGAAATAAAATGAATTGGAAATTCTATGTCACCATACCACCTACTGAATTCAATAAAAAACACAATATGTTGTTACAATATGTGAATAATTACCTGATAGAAATATATATGTTGATTTTTCCCAAAAATATGTAAAAAAAATCCTTAAAATGAAATGAGAAGTTGAGCTCAAAATAACCTAAAATCACCACATTTACAATGTAAAATATGTATTAGTAATTGCTCAGGCAGTGTAGCCAACTTATCACAAACACCCTCTAACAAACAAGTGAACGCTAAATTAATCTGATGGCACACCCATTTTATCACCATAGCTTGCCCAAAGTAACACTAATTTGCCCATTTTGTCACCCTAATTTTCCCACTAATGTAGGTGGACTCCCAGGATATAATTCCCTTATTATGTGAGTAAACATGTTGGTAATTGGCTCTAGCGAGAACGTATGTTATCACATTGGCCAACATGACGCTAGCAGTCACTTTTTCTCCGATCGAATATTCACAGCTCGCATGATGGCATAAAATAGCCAATTCATTTGTTTCCGATGATATAAAAATAATATAAGATGCCTGTGGACACTGCATTTTACAGGCTAAACCTGATTGGAAGTATTTATATTTAGAAATAAATACTGAAATTATATGGTTATTATTATAGGGAAGTTCCGGTAATGTGGACCCTTCTGTTTGAGTGGATCATGTTAATATCTTCTTTAATTGGTGCTGCCCACGACGGGTTCAAGGCCAGTTTCTTTTATTCTTTGTTATTACAAATGTTGAAAAAAATTCCTAAATATATTATGTAGATGCTGTTTTAATATACTGACGGGTTTGGTTTTATATTATGTGGTTGTAGAAAATAATTAAACATAAAAAAGGAATTCGGTTAATGTGGACCCTCCACGAGGACCTGGGTCCATTTTACACGAATACGCATATTTTATCAATGAGAAAGTTATCTGTAAAAACCATTCACTTAATTAATTTTATTTAATATCCTTGTAATTTTAATAAACCCAAAGACCGTCGCTTTCTGCAGTTGAATGACGTGTGAATGTTATAATCAACAATAATTTTTCAAAACATTAAATAAATATCATAAAGTAAAGTAAAGTAAAGTGATCCCACAACAGGCCCGGAGGCCCTTGGGGTAGTAGGAGGTTAAGGCTCCCACTTTTTCTAGACAATCGGCACTTTGTGTCAGCCGGGTTGTCAGCCCTGCGTGACGGCCGTCTTTACCCCCAGAACAAGCGTATGGTACTCATTTCCGTTAGAGGCTGAGTCGACCCCAGGGCCATAGTGCCGCCAGAGGGTTTGGGTCAGTTTAAAAATCCTGACCCCAACGGGACTTGAACCATCGACCCTCCGGCTTGTAGCTCAGTGCCTTAAGCACTACGCTACGGCGTGCATTAAATAAATATCAACCCTTTTTAATTATGATCAGCCATAAATATTTTCAGATTAATCTGTGCCTGTCTGTATAAATTATTAGAGTAAATAAACTTATAAATAGACTAAAAGCTAAGGTGGACTCTGGGGTCCACTTTATCCGAACATGGAGGTTAAAGTGGACCTTTCTTGTAAGGTAAAAAGTATAAATTATGACGCTGTTTTCATATTTTAATAAAATAATTATGCTATTTCATAGTTGCAACACTAATGATAATCACCGTAATTTAACAAAATTAAAATCCCTTAATTAAAAGACGAAAAATAACAAATTCAAAACAGGGGTCCAAATTACCCAAAGTTCCTCTAGTGATAATAATTTGTGATAAGAATGATGATTAATGTTATCAGTAGTTAAACAGAGATGCTTTAGAATAGTTGTTGCGAGTGGGACACCTAGTGTAATTATGTTCCATTCACTGAGCTCAGCTTAGAACATGTGGGTGTCCGGTTTGTAATCCCCCCGGATCTGGCACTGGGCAATTATATGTTTTTTATGCATCAATGAAGTTGTGGTAGTGGTGACCCAGTACTCCATCTTTCTATCCGACTGCAGTCGGTCGCCGTACCGTTACCACAACATCCAACGCGAGTACAGGTGCATCCCGTTACAACGCCTCCTATTTACATCTCATACTGTAACTGTCGTTTATGTGCAACTCTATCAATTATAAGCAAGGTGGCACGTATGGGCTGTGCACAATCACATTCTGCCGGAAGTAAAATAAATCTAAATTTATATTTTATTTCAATATTACCTTCACGCTTAATGTGCATATATTAATTGATGATTCTTGTTTCCATCCATCCATCCATCCATCCATCCATAGTAATTCTGCAAGGAGGCAGGTATTTCACTGCAATCATAGCATTTTCATGCTATGCTTTGCAGCTTTACTAGGGAATTAAAGGTGTGGTAGCTTCCCGTTGCTTTCCACACCTGTGAAGGATGATGATGATAATGATAAGGATGATGATGATGGCCGGATGATTTTCGGGGACCGTTGGGCTCTTAAGTTTCCTGACATTTATCTTACAGGCGAGTAAAAATCCCGAAAAAAACTCACCCAGGAGCCTGTTAATTAAATTATTATTATTATTACTATTATTATTATTATTATTATTATTATTATTATTATTATTATTATTATTACAGTGTATACAACACTGGGTTTTCCAACTCTATTGTATGGCAACGAAGTTTGGATATTGAAGCAGATGGATATGCAGCCAGAGACTTAGTTCTATTGAATTGAGGTATCTTCGAAGGACTCAGAATACACACTACTAGATCGTAAAAAATGAGACATCTTAGCAGAATTACACATGGAACCTTTAAAAAACAAAATTTTTGATTATAAGTCAAGATGGATGTAATATGTTCTTCGAATGGAGGATCACAGGATATCCAAACAAATGTATGCTATCAACCTGCAGGAAGAAGAAGAAGACCAGGAATCCATTCAAAAGGCTTTTGGATGGTGTCTCTATTGAGGCCGAAACAGGCTGACAAATGACGTAAATTCGTGAATGGACTACAATTATTATTATTATTATTATTATTATTATTATTATTATTATTATTATTATTATTATTATTATTATTATTATTATTATTATTATTATTACTACTACTATCTCCTAGTTATATTCTCTGGATGCGAAACATGGTCTCTTATTTCAATGGAGAAGAAAATATTACGAGTATTTGAGAATAAAATTCTGAGGAAAAGTTTGGTCTAAAAAGAGACGAACAGATAGGTGAATGGAGAAGACTACATAACAGTGAGCTTTTTGGGAAGCCGGATGTAATAATAGTACAGTCTAGTTGACTGCGATGGACAGGAAATATGACATGGATGGGGAAAAAAACTCCTTGTAGGAAAACCAGAGAGAAAGCGACCATTAGATAGGCCAAGAATGAGGTGGGAGATTAACATTTGCCATGTTTTGAGACAGGTAAATTATACAGCGGATGATTGGAAAACTTTAGCTCAGGATAGAGATGTAGGGAGCTTATGTCTGCGCAGCCATGAACCTATGGGTTCGATAGTTGTCAGTGTATTAATTAATAAATTTATTATTATTATTATTATTATTATGTTTAGTTTATAAAAACAAATTCTGTATGTAGGCCTATATGAATTCTAAATTTTATTTTTTCAACCAATTATAACATGTAAGTTATATATCTACTGTAGGGCCTATATAACTATAATAAACAATAGCTTATATAACTGTAGGCTAAATATGTACTTTATACAAGAATATTTGTGCTGGTTGAGTGGAAAAGAAGGGCTTATGACTTGAACTCTGCCAAAAGTATTAATATACGTAATTGTATTTAACAATATAAATTATTATATACTAGCGTACCCGGCAGACGTTGTCCTGCCCGAACGTTCAATTCTCATGTCATGGGCGGACGATACAAATGTTACTTTTTTACCATAAAATTCAGAAATTAGGACATAATTAGATATTATTAAATAAGTTCGCAAGAAAACCTCTTACAGCCTTCTGTTGTGGCTCAAGAAGTGTGAATGATGACGTCACATAGTCATGAACTTTAGAATTGTACCCTCCTTTGCAGATAAGTTAAGAACCGTCATATAACAATTATATTGGAGTGAAACAAAAAAGATAAATTGATGAGAGTGAGCCAAAACAGTCCCCCCCCCAGCTAGATTTCATTTCTGACCCATACTGGCCGACATTCCATAAGAAAATTTTTTCCCCCGTAGAGACTCGAACCAGCGTAAGACCCGTACTTCTGCACCAAGACTTCTTGCCTTAACCACTTGGCTACGGCGCGAGACTCTTGGTATCAATGAAAGACAAAAATGGTTATTGTGAGTTATCCGTAAGAGATAAGGTACTCTTGGTATCAATGAAAGACAAAAATGGCTTTTGTGAGTTATCCGTAAAAGATAAACATATGCTGTCGCGGACTTTTTTGTAGAATTTTTTGAGATATTCAATTCTGTGTACATTAATTTTGTGTATTTCTTATGGTTTAGGCAGCGTAAGCCATTTAAGCGTCCAAAGAGCTACTTTTTTCACGTTTTTTAAGGGTGTAGGAGTTGAGTATCACAACTCTCTTATAGCCTATGTTCACCCCGGGAATCTCCTGAACATTTTGCAAAAAACCCATCACAATCGGATCAACGGTATGGCCGCGCATAAAGTACGAACAAACAAATATACAAACAAACATTAATTTTTATATATAAGATTGGCGATGCTATATTATTGGCTATAACTAACTCGGAAGTTCATGGTCGCACGGACACAAGCTTTCCATAATCCTTATCTTGAGCTAATGTTTTCCAATCAACCACTGTATATTCTACTTCCTTCAAATCATGGTTAATGTCATTCTCTCACCTCATTCTTGGTCTACCAACTGGGCGTTTTTATATAAGAAGCTTTCATGCCCTTCTTTTATTCTCCATTCGTGCCACATTAATAAAAGTTAATAAAAATAAAGAATACATTATTAACTGGCTAAAGAATACTATTAGTGAGGTGTTTCTGAGTTGGTTAATAACATTAAATTTCTTATTGAATGATGTTATAGTTTCTGACTAAGAACGAAAGAGAACTCCGTGCTCTAGCACATGAAACTGTAAAATATAACGAATAATATGTAGTGCGAAGGGGAAGAACATAAAAGTGTGCTGATGGGATCGGATGACTGAATTATGAAATTATAAGTATTGTAAGATTCTAACGAAACAGCCTGATAAGTAATAAAAAAATATCCTCAACTCGTGTCCAACTCAGGATTGGGTCGAGGGAAGAGTTAAGATGAAGCCCCTATATTTATAGACGTCTGTGAATGACAAAGGTCGACCACGCTTTACAGGGCGGATTAACGAAACGAAATGAAATGCGCTTGATGAGTATGGAGAAATAGTGGAATGAAATTTGTGGAAGGGGAAAACGGGAGAAATCCTGAGAAAAACCTGCCTAAGCTCCGTTTCGCTCAAGAAACCCACAAGGAGTGACCGAGGCTCGATCTCGAGACTCCAGCGTCTAATCGCTTGCGCCGCGGTGTCGCCTTAATTTTAAAACAAATATGTTATTTTTTAAATAAATTAACTTTTGCAGCCGACCAAGTTCTTACATCTAGCTCCTTACAGCACACATTTCAATTACCGTAAAAGTTTATAAATTATAATCTAACTATATCGATAAAGAAAACTAAAGTTTTAAACTATTAAAAGGAAAATGTACCTTATTTTGAATGGAAACGTACTGAACAAGTAAATATTTTAAATTATATATTTTGTGATATCTCCTATTTTAAGAAACAAAATCTTTTTAATAAAACTTAGTAAATTTAACTTTATATATAATGTTAAGAGATCATTAAAAACACTAGAAGGGAAACTAAATTAAATTTAAACAAGGCAATGGTTATCCCTATATTACTATATGATAGTTTTTGACTCTAATAAAAAAAGTTCGTCAAGCAGGAACTGCGTAAACTAAACGAATCCCTCCATACGTCGAATTTATGGTCCTATTTTACTAGTTTACGGAATATATATTTCTTTTGTTACGTTGGTGAAACTCAATTTCTGTTGCCAGCTTATTTAAAAGTGTCGGACTGCATTAAAACAACTTATGTATGATTCATGTATTTTATGTCTTTCGGGCTAAATGACCGTGGTTTGGTTTTATTAACACTCAACGTTTCGTCTACTACTGCGGTAGACATCCTCAGGAGATTCTGCGTGCTCTTTGATCTCCTAACTCTTCAAATGTCATAAAATAAAATATATAAAATACATGAATCAAAACAACTGCCTTGAAAGTCTACAATTTTATATAAACTTATGTATGTCTGTAAGATGTGACAATTGCACATTGTTGTATAATTTGTCAACAATTTAAATACTTCATTAAACTATTAAATAAATTAACGTGTGTTATAGGATATATTGACAATTTAAGTTCTTTTTTTTTTAACAAAATAACAAAATTAACTAGTTTACAACCCGTGTTTTACCGAGAGGTATTTGACGGGGTATTTACATATATATGAGATTTTAATTACAATAAAGTTACAAAAATGCGAATGAGGAAGTATATTAATCTTGGAGAGAGTGAAAGATGCATTTGAGGAAGTCTTGTACACCGACTGTGTTGTGTCAGTATGATTGGCCGGGGTGTTGATTTTAGAACTGCTAGTTTGTTTGGAAACAAAGTGAACTCAGTCATGAGATGAAGATCTGTTTGTGGTAGTCTTTCAGGGCAGTTACTTAGTGGGGAAGTTCATTTTGTAGAGGTAGGAACGGGAACATCCATGATTTGTCAGGAATTGGGTGAGGACATAATTGGATAAGTGATATATTTGGAATGAATAGTTTTGGCGTGGGAAGCGATTCGTGGAGTTGTTGTAGGTTCAATTCTAAATTTTGGTTGATAGTCTGTCAGTATTTACTTCTCTCTAGTCAAAGGAATTGCTTTGTAATTAATAGTTGTTTTAACTGACGGCGATTTTTGCTAAATAGTCGGCTCTTTTGTTTCCATCGAGTTCAGTATGGCCTTTAACAAATGGAGAGTGATATGAGTAGATTTTTTTGAGGTCGATAAATTTCTTTCTGTATTCATGAGCTAGGGAATGTTTTATTTATTTTCATATGGCGAGTAGAGCATCTTTGGAATCCACGTGTATAGGATACAATATAATTTGTTTCCTCTCCTGAATCATCCAATACATAGTCATTACCGTCTTTACCAGAAGGGCACAGGGGGCTCCCGAAAGACCTATATATTCGCTTACACTACGCTACGCTCGGGATGGTAATTAATCTCCACTCATTCTCTTGTGACACAGCACCGCCCATCGGCTCGTTCTGGATCTCACCCATGCCATAATTGGCAACTTCTGTGTCTGAACTAAACTACATCATCTAGCAGTCACCTACACAAACCATTCCGATTACAAAGTAGAGGTTGCATAGTCTATACAATGCCTATACTGTAGCCATAGATTTTGTTTTGTTTAATAGAAATTAATTAAGATAATACCTAGAAGTGTTGACGTGTTCGTTTATAAATCATTTCTGTATGTCGAAAAGAACATATTTAAGTGGTTCACACAAAAAAGGAAGTTGCAGCTCAAAAAGAAATAACCAAAAAACTTCCTGAACTCACCTAATTTTTTTATGGTTGAAGAAACAAATAGACTGACTGATTGTTCACTCCCATCACCTCAAGATCAAAATACTTCTGAATATCAACGGAAAAAGGGCTTTCGTATGACAGAAATGACAAACGCATATCAGCTGTTGAAATAAAACTTAATGCATCTCTAATCGATTATGTCAAAAACGCACATAATAATTTCGATCAGTAGGCCTACGAATCGGCTGCTAAAGAGAAAATCCAAATGCTGACTATAAAGATGAGTCCGAAAAAAAATCGAGCACACGCATCACTTTTTTTCAAGGATCATCAGAGATTGTACAGTTGAATGGCAAAAAAAAAAAAATCGTGTAGATATGTTTATTCCTATAATCGACACATTATATACACATTCAAAAAATGTTCGGCAGCATATCAAGAAATTGACAATCATTTTAGTTTTCTTTGTCAATTAATAACAATAGATTCTGACGAGTTGACAAAAAATGTAAAAAAAATTATAGAATTCTATCACGATGACATTAATGCATATGAGCTCAAATCGAATGTTTTCATTTAAGGCGGTATTTAAAGAACATAGCAAAGGAATCAGCGGATGTGAGTAACTCAACTTTGCATAACTTGATAAAGTCTGTAAAATTAAAAGAAACTTTTCCAAATGTTGAAATTGTTACAAGAATATCTCTTTGTGAAATGGTTATCAGCTGTAGTGGAGAGTGTTCATTGTCACAATTAAAGAGAATAAAAAATGAATTTAAGAATAATAATATTACAAGAAAGTCTAACTAATTTGTCAATTATGTGTATATATCCTTAAAAATAGACTTTGAAGATATAATAGAAGATTTTGCACAACAGAAATCCCGAAATAAACCATTATCGTAATCGTAACCAATTCGAACCAGCAGCACACCTATCAAATGAATAACATGTATATTTAATTTGTACCAATTAACCACAATAAATATAAGATTATAGCAGAACAATGTTTTTGTCATTAACTTTTTATACTTTCTAACAGAGCCCCATATATGTGTGTGCCCAAGGGCCCCCGGCAAGGCCTAAGACGGCACTGCTTAATACCCTATAGCAATTCCGAAAACAAAGTGAGATTAATTTATGATACACATGTTACTTTGTTTGTGTTCTGTCTTCTATTATTGAAGTAACTATGGTTACGCTATTCACATAAATTTGGAACATCTTCATAATACGATGTAGGAGTATGCAGATTTTATGTTACTCTAATAAGAGTTTGTTTCGTATGTACACGACATTTCAGCTGTAAACTTCTCGTAGGCCTGACTACTTTAACATTATTGGCAATTGCGTAGAAAAGTACAGTTTTTTAAATAGTTAATTTTGTGAACGATTTAAAGGTGGGTAAAACGTTCTAAGAATTTCTTAGTTAAACGGAGTATAAAATTAAATGTTTATATAAAGGTGGATTTAATAGTCTTATTATTTACACGTATGTTGCTTTGCTTCTAATAAACATGCATCGGTATTTAATTTAAAGCTAATTAAAATAAATATTTCTGAAATAAAAATGAAATAATACGGCCTCAAAAGAATGAAATACATAAGATGCTAATTAGTAATAGAGAACAGAGCAACAGAACGATTAATCAAATCAAAATTCTAATTTGTGGTGTTAGAGATATACAATAATTATCATAGGTTTAGAAGTTTTTTCATTACTTAGGATTTAATGTGACTTCCTGCCAAAGAAGAAACAAATATAAAATTAGAGAGGTTTTATGGTACGTAATATGGAGCCATAAGGAGTGTATATGACACTTCACATACTGTACATAACATGTGTGCTGGATTAACTCGAATTTTTGTTCTGAATACTGTAGCACACACAGCATTAGAATACGTGGAAGTTTTCTGGTGTATTTAAATTATAACAATGATTAGTTAAATGAGTAAAACAATGTAGATTTATTGTCGATGACTTATAATTCACATTTTCAGTAACCACTTGCTTATTTTCCTTCTCAAAACTTTACTTCAGCACATTATGCAAACTAATTCACTTCTAACTATGTTATATAATACCAAACGTAGACTTCACTGTAGAAATAATTGTTCTTTAACGTGACACCCATAATGGCTGTGCCTCAGACTGGTTCTTGAAATCAAGCGACGCTATGAATCTCTCTAGAACAAAGCGAAGAGGGAATAACGCGTCATATATAGATGCCAAACATATATTCAAAATAAGCAAGTCATTATATGTTGCCACAAATATTTCTGAGTAACAATATAGCCTATCGTATTATGAAAGAATTTCACAATATTTAAAAATATAATTAAAGAATAAACATATTTTTAAAATATTTTTTATTCAATGGCACGTTGTCATTTCAACATTCTGGTATTCTCTCCTGGCATGGCATTTTTGTAACTCACTTCTGAGGTCGGGGCGCCTGGAAGGCGGAATTACGCTGCCCCGATGATATATGATAGGTGATGATGATTGGTAATGATGCGCCAGGAGAGGCCTTAAACCTAAACTTAATGAATATGTTAATGATGATAATGATGACCAGATGTGTTCGGGGACCGTTTGGGCCTTAAAGTTTCCTGACATTTGTCTTACAGGTGAGGAAAAACCCCAACAAAAAAACATCACCCAGGAAATCTGTCCCGATCGGAGATCGAACCCGGGCCAAAAATTATAAAAAAAATACCTTAAGAGACACAATTTTGTGGCAACAGAAGACATTAAAAAATAAGACACAGAAGATACACAATTTAAATAATAAAAAAACAATTGCAATATAAGATATGTTACATATGGATGCGTAAATTGAACAGATTACTAAATCAGACGAAAAGAAAATAGATACATGAGAAATAAAGTTTTTAGATTGTTAAAAGGTTACAGAAAAGGATAAAAGTACAAAGAAAATTTAAGAAATTAATTAGGAATATTTAATGTTATAAAAAAATTGATATCAATAAGTAATTGTTTCAAACACATTGAAAGCTTGTTGCCAAAATTAATTCCATATACAGGCAGGATGCGGCATAAGTCAGTTAACCATTTCACATAGTTGCAAGAAAAAAAATCAGATAGGTTAAAACTGGGATTTGAATATAATCTCGAACACTACTGCCTGAGGTAATTTGCTAACTAAGGAACAATTTCGGTAGTTTTTTTTTGTATAGATGTTATAAGGTACAGAAAATAATATATTTGTATTTTCGGTTAACATACTTATGCTGCACCTGTATTTTATTCAACTGTATATCCAAAGAGAAAATAAATATCCTTCGTCCCATATTTAGATGAAAGGTCTCAATCTCTTGATGAGGAAGCAAATCAAATATCTAATTCCAGAAGGCAGAAATATAATTAAGCTGTTCTTGGCCCTTTTCTTGTCTAGAGTATGTTAATATTTACAAGGAACTTCGGTCGGTTAATTTTTTAAGATTTCTTATTCTTGAAAAAAAAAAGAACATTTGTTAACACTTAAAATGTTTTAAATAATAATATAGTAACTTTTTATCCCTCTTCCTAAATTATAATTTATTTTTATCAGAAAAACTTCGTTAAATTATTGTCTTTCCAAAACATGTTTCATCTTCGGCATGCTAATTGATACTGATGTCGGCGAATAGTTTATATAACGGGCTTAGGTGTGGGTGTGTTCTCGTTTAGAATGTTTATATTCTTTGCTTGTCTTAAAATGCCCATGTTTTCTAAGATGCTAATCTTGTTTTTGTTACTCTCTTTGTGTAAGATTAGCATATTAGAAAACATGGACATTTTAAGAAAAGCAAAGAATATAAACATTCTAAACGAGAATACACCCAGAGACTTTAACCCATTATATAAATTATACGCCGAAATCAATACCAGTAAGCATGTCAAAGATGAAATATGTTTTTGAAAGGCCTTCATGATTTAATAATACTGGTCAACATGATTTTTGTCTCATGGAGTACCAATACTTTACTTAATGCAGTTTTTTATCGTGTTTTCAAATATGTATTCGGAATTTCTCCATCATCCACAGTTTTTTCTATTTCAATTTCAGTTATTGGATATAAATAATTATTTTTTAATAAACCTAGATTTCTTTCCGGAAAATCTTGGCGCAGTGAGCGATGAGCACAGGGAACACTTTCATCAGGAGATTTCAGTTATGGAAAAGAGATATCAAGGCAAATGGAATCCTAATATGCTGGCCGATTATTGTTGGACCATCAAGAGGGATGCTCCTCAGGCGAAATATAGCAGAAAATCGTCATTTCTTACTTTCTAGGTGAGTCCGAATGTTCGAATATTGTGTAGTTACGAATGTAGAAAGTTTTAAAGTATTTGAAATTATAATAAATGCCTGTCCCTCGGAAACCTTGCGTGATGGAGAAAAACGATATCATATTTGAATTCAGGAGAAAAAATACTATCAGATTCACATTTTTTTTTCTGAGACAAAAAAAAGTTTCTTTTTTGTTGCTAAGTGTAATTAAACGAAGTTTTTTGAATAAAAATAAATTATAATTGAGGAAGACAGATAAAAATATACTATATTATTATATAAAACATTTTTATACATAACCTCAATTTTTATTTATTTATTTTACCTGATGGAGTTAAGATCGTAAGGTCTTCTCTTTCACTTCACCAGGGTTAAATTACACATATAATAACAATTATGAATTATCTGCATGATTAATGATACATAATAGATATAGGCAGGCTACACAATAAAAAGTTGAAATGGAAAGAAATAAAAATTGTAATAATAATAATAATAATAATAATAACAATAATAATAATAATAATAATAATAATAAGTAGTAATAATAACCTATAATTTGATTGAGTAATTATTGGCTTAGTAAAGGAAGTTTAAAATACAAAGAAATAATAAAACCATACATGGAACACAGTTATATATTATATTGTCTAAGGAAATATGTATTGTGATAACAATGAATATGGACCCATTTGTGCCCAAGTGTTTATTTGGTTAAATTTTTCTTTTAAATTTTAATATTAAAGTCAGGACACTTCCAGCATATCAGAAACATTAACGAAAATGATTTCTGTTGACTCAGTGTTGAGATAACAGACGCCCCAGAAATGGAGCACTGGGCATGAAAGATATGGGGGTTTATATGCAATTCTTTTTATACGCATATATACGTTAGTTATCAGGTCCATCACTGTGGTCTCGAGATAGCGTGCTACCTTGACACGCAGGGGGTCGGGTTCTTTCTCCGGTCGGGACAGTTTCCTGGGTTAGGTTTTTATCGGAGTTTTTCCCTCACCTGTAAGATAAATGCGAGGAAACATTAAGGCCCAAACGGTCCACGAACATCATTGTGGCCATCGCAATCATATTCATTCATATTCATCTTACATTAAGCTTAGGATTAAGGACTCGCCTGGCGCACCACTATAATCACCACCCATCATATCATCGGGGCAACGTAACCCCGCCTTCCAGGCGCCCCAATCTCAGAAGTGGGTTACAATTATGCCAATTCCAGGAGAGAACACCAGAAGTGTGCAAAAAGGACAACCTGGGTCATTAAAAAATTTAGTTATCAGTATAATAAACCAGTTTCCTATAAAAATATCCAATTACAAAGACAACAATGGTAGTAAGAGTTATATATCGACAAAATATTCAGTTATAGAGGAAATGTGTGCCGAACTCTGAGTGAAATCTTTGTAAACAATAAACAGGACATCCTACATTACACTTCTGACACTTCCTCATAGTGTTTTTATGACATTCTGCATATCTGTTTACTATTACATGGTGAAGGTCATCCAGTCGCACTTCTTCAGGTCTTGCAATTAGAGATGATCTAATTAGAGAAAATCTAGCTTGTGGATACTGGGAGAGATAAGTCTGTACAATGTAGCGAATGAAAGACATAAGATCCATACCGCCATCTGTACCCTTCACTGTTAGTCTGTATAACTGCCAAGCGTTATTCATGGCAACACTCAGGGGTAAGAAACAAGAGGCCAGTACCACTTCTTACTTCTGATGTTGATCCTGTATGATGATATGTTTTGATCCATTCTATCTACTCCTGCCATGAAAAGATTATATTCCACGATGCAGGATGGCTGATGAATGGAAATTTTTCTCTTTTTAGCTGCACTCCAGCGTTTTTATTGTCCCGCAATTTCAGTTCCTGTGCAAGTAGATGAAAATGTTACAATATTATTATTGTGGTAAGGAACTAAAGTAATTCCTGATTTTTCATCTGTCACCTGATCATAAGAGCCGCGGATGTAACTGATTTTAGGGGTGCCTTTTGAATGTGATTTGCTCTTCTGGTCCCTGTGGTCGGTTCTCTTAACCTACCTAGGAGAGGTAATGGAATGAAAAAGTTGTCCATGTACAATTTTTTTTCTTCAGGCATTTCTGATAGAAGATCTAATACAACAGATTCACCAACACCAAGTTGAGGAACTGGATTGCCTGTTTCTGCCCCCTGATATGGTTCCGCTTGAATGAGATATACAAGACGTGTATAGAAGCACCAAGACTTGTACCCAAATCTTATGGGTTTACCTTGAATGCGCCCAAAATATGGAATCATTGCATCGTCTTACACTAAGACAGCATTCTTCTGGAAATAAGTTCAACCAGCGCTCATTGAACATCCACCATAGTGGTCTTACTTTTCCAAATTTGTCAGTTTTATCAATATTGTCATTATCACATACATAAATGTGCCGCAAAATTTCTTTAAATCTATTTCTAGTCATTGCTTTTACAACAGCCGCATTATAGTACCAGTTGCAGTTTCCCAGTACATTCTTCTTCTTGCAGCTATACAATAGCCACTCAAACATAATATTCCAAGGAATACACGAATTTCCTCTTTTGGATAGAAAATTCAGTTGTACCCCTTTTGCGTGCGTAATTTATTGTATTCTCTACGATAACTGAAAATAAATAATCTTCATAGGAACTTTCAAAAACGTCCATAGGTGTCATATTTGTTTTCAAAAACTTAGGTTGGTTCACCGTATGGAGGATTGAACAATTGTCCGTCGCCGTGACGTAGTCAGTAAAGTCCCTACCTTCCACTCCGGCGACCCGGGTTCGATTCCTGGCGGGGTAGGGGATTTTAAATCTCCACCTTGGGTCTGGGTGTATGTGTCCTGTCCTTGTGTCTATGTGAGAATTAAAGAAAGTTAACAAACAGGTAAAACAAACAAAGATAAAGGTAAAAGAATAAGGAAAACCAGTATAAACAAGAAAAAAAAAAGAAAAGCTGGACGGTCTCCGTCATTCCAATATATGCAAATAAACTCGGGGTAAAATTAGTATTAAAAAAAACAGTTGAGATATCACAATTCTTCCACTTCCTTTCAGCTTCAATGCTCTTAACTCGTTTTTTCACCGAATGAATATAATTAGCACTAGAAACACTAGGTGCTGTAGTATGTTTTACATATAACATGTTTTCAATCTCTTCACTAGACCTCTTTCTACTGTGAAGTTTGGCTGTACATCTCAGTTGATTTGCAGACAATTTGTTTACATTTCTTACCGGACAGTCTTCATCATCAGGTCATCACTATCACCATCACTTTGTAACGCATTTTCAGGAGGGCCTATTGAGATATCTGCATCAATAATATCATTATCGGTTTCTAGAATGCTTATCATTTCATCCACAGTAAGTCTGTAAGCAGCAAAACTATAAAAAGATAAACCACTACTCATCCATGCCCAGTGCCCCATTACTGGGGCAAACAAATATAATTCACCATAGCAAGAAAATAAATAAAAATAATAATTCATACTTTTATGTGATTAATACCTACATCTATCAGGAATATTTATTGTAAGATTAATTTACTTGAGCGTTCAGTGTAATGATAATAAATACCTTTTATTATATGCCATCTCAACAAATAATACAGCTAGTTTAAAAGAGTTCCACATACACACTGAAGAAAAACTATTATAAATAACTGATTGTTGAGATTAAATATAACCTATTACAAACGATAAAATCGTTACAACAGAAAAAAATCAAACATATAAGATAAATAAATTAAAATTTAAACAGCCCCGTAAATGGGGCAGTGGGCATAAATGGGTTAGGCATGTTGATTTGTTAAAACTTGAAGATCGCTCGTAACTATAAATGAGGTAATTATAACAACAAACATATTTAGAATGTATTGCATTGAATTTAACAAGTTAAAAGCTGTGTATTTCTATAGAATAATATTATCAAATGATTATCATAAGTAATGCCATGAATGATTTCCAATTTATCTAGACATCTACACGATTTGAAAATCAAGAGTGGCAATTGTTAGGACTATTTAACGAATAAAATTAAACTGTTTACTCACAAATCATTATTCAAATATAGATATTAAAAAATATTAAGGCCTCTATATTTAATGTAAACGGCGATGTTTGAAAACAAATGAGAAATGTTCTTTTGTTCATCCGTTGCAACTAGATAATATTATTTATTGTCAAATAGGATCACAATATTGTAAGAATGCACCCTAGTGGAGAAAAAATAAAACACGACAAACTGTATATTATAACATAACGAACATTATAGGTTATCAATTTTTTAAAGAAACAATTCAGTAAAATCATTATTTAGAAACACCGTTATTAAACACACAATTATAAAATGTGTAGTTCGAAGGAATCTGTTCATTATTTTCTATATTAAACGTATTTGTTCGAGTGTGAGTCACTGCAAAATAATGCTCTGACCTGTTCAGAATATTAAAAAGGAGGAGCTTTCTTTAATATAAATAACAGAAGTAGGTAAATATCGAGGTGAAACACGAATATAATTTGTTATAAAACAAAATTAATTGAAACGTGATTGGTCATTGACTCCCATTTTGGGTATGAGTTAAATAGTCAAACATAATCATTTAGGTTGAAATTATGTGTTATGTAAATATAAGAGTTTACACCACAGAAGACTTGTTCATGTTTTCCACTTTTTTAACATTGGTGTATATGTGTGTATTGTACTGTTCTAGGGTTCACTGAAACATTATTGAAGATAGCGGAAAGAAAAATAAACTTACAAGACATCCTGAATATTTGGTAACAAACACCAGGAGAATACTCAAGAAGGAATTAAGACACCTTCGTATATTTGGAGAAAATCTTAATCGACAAACGAAAAATAACTTGATTGGGCTACTCATTCTTCTGTTAAAATACCTTAAACATTATTAGTTTAAAATTTCTAAGTGCTGTAAAGCCCTATAGAAAAATATCATTTAAAAAAAATACTATAGTTAGGAATCATATTATATTATATATATTATATGATATATAGATAAAATATTACAGATTTTATCAATTACATTCAACGAAAAAAAAAATGTTAAAATAAATCGTTACAACTTTTTTATAGGCCTACAAGATGCTGTACTCATTACTTAAGTAATGTTACAAAATATAGGAAATAATTTCACAGACACACACAGTAGTGCTTGCAAACTTAAATCGTAAATTCAAATCCTGTCTACACTCAGATTCAACCAAGGAAGTTACTGTGTGTTTGGAATAGGGCACTGGGTTGCCATTTTAACAGTATTTTCTTGAGAGAAGTCCTTAAATAAAACTGAAATATGCAACACAGCAGGTACAGGGTTGTAAGTTGTAGCCGTCCAAGCCATCCCCTCTTAAAAAAAAACATTTACCACTTGTCACTGAGCTCATGTGGATCTGTACTATCCTGTGTGAAAGTGTCGACTCTCATATTTACTATAAAACTAGTTTGCATGCCGTAAAAGAAAAACAACTATGTTCTTTAAATGTATAGTACATAGATTTGGAAAAAGTACTACTACCCTCCCCCTCCACCCTACCTAAAGAAACAAATACCGTTATGAGTTTGGCAACATCTATCCCTGTACGTAGGGGGACACTGGCGTAGCGCGTAATGTCTGTAATAACTTCCTGGATTGAATTAGAATATAGTACGACGTATTTTCCTGATCTGGCAGACCTATAAAACTTGAAAAAGACTCTAGGCTACAAATAAGTTTCAAATTGACTAAAATGTGTGGTTGTGTCACTAGTAGTTAAAATTACTATTAAGAAGCAAACAAAATAAATACTAATACCGGTATATAACTATTAATAATTTGTTAAAACACCAGCTTTTTCTATTAGGCTAAAAAAATCAATATATTGTAATGAATTGGGGCATGTACAGAGAATCTATTTTAAGAGGAAAACTAGCATCATTATGCTGCCGCCGTTGTGAGCAGTAGGATCGAAAGTTATACACAACATCCCCAAAATGTGCGAATGTGGAGTATAGAGAACACACAAATTATACAGGAAGTGTCTTTGCATCCCATTAAAATAGGGGTTTGATGTGGGGTAAGCGCACGACGGATAAATTGGGCCTATATTTTGTGAAAACTGTGTAAACTCAGGTGTTTATGTGACAATAATGTTGCGTCCATTTATTAATGAATTGACACAGGAAGAAAAGGATTATGGATATTTTCAACAGGATGGTACCACAGCGCATACTGCTGATAATTCTATAGAAAATTTACGTGAATTTTTCGATGACGGGATAATAAGCACAGGATTATGGCCCCCTAAATCAGCGGACCTAACTTACTGTGAATGTTATCTTTGGGGATACCTAAAGGGAAAAGTTTACCGAAATAATCCTCATACCATAGAAGAACTTAAGGTCGAAATAACACGTGTAATGCAGTCTACTACCGAAGCAGATAATTTGTTTAAACGATGTGAGGCATGTCTTACTGCGAAGGGTCATTTTCAACAGTATCTCAAATAAATGGTGAGTAATAAACCTCTATGTGTAGGCCTATTTTTTTTAATAATCTAAATTAGAGTTATTTGTATTTTGTAGCTTCTGTCTTCATTTGCCGGTAGTAACGGAATACGCTCCCCGCCGGTGCAAGCAGAATAGCGGGCAAAGTTAGAGCCCCTGCAACGCTGTAAAAACGTTTCCATCTAAAATGGATTCCCTGTATAAGTACTTATTCTTTGGACTGAAAGTACCAGTCTACTTTACCATTTTTAGGATTGGAAGTTAAAGATACGTTCTGTAATATTTTAAGAATTTAAAAATACGCCAAAATATTATCAATGATTGAACGAATGAATGACGAATGAATGAATGAATGCACATTATTTTTTTAAATTACGATTGACTTCGGTGTAAATTTCATATTCTGTAAAAATTAGAGTTTGTAAAACATGACTTATAGTCTGTAAACACATTAAGATTTCTGGATATTACTGTGTTGAAACATAATGACTTTCTTCAGTTACAAAAATTCTGTCAGATTTCTCTGTGACGCATGCGGAACAGAAACCAACGGATGTTCTTATGCTTTTGTGCTCTATGTATGTAAATCTGATAGGAACTGATATTTCATTTCAGCAATGGCGGCAGTTGCTTAGATGGAGAAGAATGTAAGCGGAGTAGCTGGTGAAGCGGCATTGGTGGCAGCGTCGACCACGGATGCGCGGAAGTCACAGGAACTGATGTGGAGGCAGTAGCCGTGGGAAGTGCAACTGCTATGATGGAGGCTGCAGATACAGTGGCTGTGATGTAGGAAAGTGCAGCGGTGTGTATGTAGACTGGATGAATGCTGATGGATGATTGGTGAGGGTTGTAGTGATGGTAGGAGCGTAGATAAAGGCAGATTATTGTGGAGTGGTTGTTAGAGCGGCACTGATGACATCGGCGACTATAGATGCAGCGGAAGTCACAGCAGCTGATATGGAGGCAGTAGCCATGGCAAGTGCAACTGCTGTGATGGAGGCTGCAGATACAGTGGCTGTAATGTAGGAAAGTGCAGCGATGTGTATGTAGAATAGATTAATGCTGACGGATGATTGGTGAGGGTGGTAGTGATGGTAGGTGCGTAGATAAAGGCAGATGATTGTGGAGTGGTTGTTAGAGCGGCACTGATGAGATCGGCGACTTTAGATGCAGCGGAAGTCACAGCAGCTGATATGGAGGCAGTAGCCGTGGTAAGTGCAACTGCTGTGATGGAGGCTGCAGATACAGTGGCTGTGATGTAGGAAAGTGCAGCGGTGTATTTGTGGACTGGATGAATGCTGATGGATGATTGGTGAGAGTGGTAGTGATGGTAGGTGCGTAGATAAAGGCGGGTGCAAGTGGAGTGGTTGTTAGAGCGGCACTGATGAGATCGGCGACTATAGATGCAGCGGAAGTCACAGAAGCTGGTATGGAGGCAGTAGCCGTGGTAAGTGCAACTGCTGTGATGGAGGTTGCAGATACAGCGGCTGTGATGTAGGAAAGTGCAGCGGTGTGTATGTAGAATGAATGAATGCTGACGGATGACTGGTGAGAGTGGTAGCGATGGTAGGTGCGTAGATAAAGGCGGGTGCAAGTGGAGTGGTTGTTAGAGCGGCACTGATGACATCGGCGACTTTAGATGCAGTGGAAGTCACAGCAGCTGATATGGAGGCAGTAGCCGTGGTAAGTGCAACTGCTGTGATGGAGGCTGCAGATACAGTGGCTGTAATGTAGGAAAGTGCAGCGATGTGTATGTAGAATGGATGAATGCTGACGGATGATTGTGAGGGTGGTAGTGATGGTAGGTGCGTAGATAAAGGCAGATGATTGTGGAGTAGTTGTTAGAGCGGCACTGATGACATCGGCGACTTTAGATGCAGTGGAAGTCACAGCAGCTGATATGGAGGCAGTAGCCATGGTAAGTGCAACTGCTGTGATGGAGGCTGCAAGATACAGTGGCTGTAATGTAGGAAAGTGCAGCGATGTGTATGTAGAATGGAGGAATGCTGACGGATGATTGGTGAGGGTGGTAGTGATGGTAGGTGCGTAGATAAGGGCGGGTGCAAGTGGAGTGGTTGTTAGAGCGGCACTGATGACATCGGCGACTATAGATGCAGCGGAAGACACAGCAGCTGGTATGGAGGCAGTAGCCGTGGTAAGTGCAAATGCTGTGATGGAGGCTGCAGATACATTGGCTGTGATGTAGGAAAGTGCAGCGGTGTGTATGTAGAATGGATGAATGCTGACGGATGTTTGGTGAGGTTCGTAGTGATGGTAGGTGCGTAGATAAGGGCGGGTGCAAGTGTAGTGGTTGTTAGAGCGGCACTGATGACATCGGCGACTTTAGATGCAGCGGAAGTCACAGCAGCTGGTATGGAGGCAGTAGCCGTGGTAAGTGCAACTGCTGTGATGGAGGTTGCAGGTACAGCGGCTGTGATATAGGAAAGTGCAGCGGTGTGTATGTAGAATGGATGAATGCTGACGGATGATTGGTGAGAGTGGTAGTGATGGTAGGTGCATAGATAAAGGCGGGTGATTGTGGAGTGGTTGTTAGAGTGACACTGATGACATCGGCGACTGTAGATGCAGCGGAAGTCACAGCAGCTGGTATGGAGGCAGTAGCCGTGGTAAGTGCAACTGCTGTGATGGAGGCTGCAGATACAGTGGCTGTGATGTAGAAAAGTGCAGCGGTGTGTATGTAGAATGGATGAATGCTGACGGATGTTTGGTGAGGGTGGTAGTGATGGAGGTGTGCGTAGATAAGGGCGGGTGCAAGTGGAGTGGTTGTTAGAGCGGCACTGATGAGATTGGTGACTATAGATGCAGCGGAAGTCACAGCAGCTGGTATGGAGGCAGTAGCCATGGTAAGTGCAACTGCTGTGATGGAGGCTGCAGATACAGCGGCTGTGATGTAGGAAAGTGCAGCGGTGTGTATGTAGAATGAATGAATGCTGACGGATGATTGGTGAGAGTGGTAGTGATGGTAGGTGCGTAGATAAAGGCGGGTGATTGTGGAGTGGTTGTTGAGTGGTTTTTTGGTTAGAGCGGCACTGATGACAATCGGCGGACTATAGATGCAGCGGATAAGTCAAAGCAGCTGGTATGGAGGCAGTAGCCGTGGTTAAGTGGAACTGCTGTGATGGAGGCTGCAGAGATTACAGCGGCTTGTGTGTGATGTAGGAAAGTGCTTGCAGCGGTGTGTATGTAGAATGAATGAATGCTGACGGCGGATGATTGGTGAGAGTGGTAGTGATGGTAGGTGCGTAGTAGAATAGGGGGGGCGGGTGCAAGTGGAGTGGTTGTTAGAGCGGCACTGATGACATCGGCGACTATAGATGCAGCGGAAGACACAGCAGCTGGTATGGAGGCAGTAGCCGTGGTAAGTGCAACTGCTGTGATGGAGGCTGCAGATACAGCGGCTGTGATGTAGGAAAGTGCAGCGGTGTGTATGTAGAATGAATGAATGCTGACGGATGACTGGTGAGAGTGGTAGTGATGGTAGGTGCGTAGATAAAGGCGGGTGCAAGTGGAGTGGTTGTTAGAGCGGCACTGATGACATCGGCGACTTTAGATGCAGTGGAAGTCACGGCAGCTGATATGGAGGCAGTAGCCGTGGTAAGTGCAACTGCTGTGATGGAGGCTGCAGATACAGTGGCTGTAATGTAGGAAAGTGCAGCGATGTTTATGTAGAATGGATGAATGCTGACGGATGATTGGTGAGGATGGTAGTGATGGTAGGTGCGTAGATAAAGGCAGATGATTGTGGAGTGGTTGTTAGAGCGGCACTGATGAGATCGGCGACTTTAGATGCAGCGGAAGTCACAACAGCTGAAATGGAGGCAGTAGCCGTGGTAAGTGCAACTGCTGTGATGGAGGCTGCAGATACAGTGGCTGTGATGTAGGAAAGTGCAGCGGTGTATTAGTGGACTGGATGAATGCTGATGGATGATTGGTGAGAGTGGTAGTGATGGTAGGTGCGTAGATAAAGGCAGATGATTGTGGAGTGGTTGTTAGAGCGGCACTGATGACATCGGCGACTATAGATGCAGCGGAAGTCACAGCAGCTGGTATGGAGGCAATAGCCGTGGTAAGTGCAACTGCTGTGATGGAGGCTGAAGATACAGTGGCTGTGATGTAGGGAAGTGCAGCGGTGTGTATGTAGAATGGATGAATGCTAACGGATGATTGGTGAGAGTGGTAGTGATGGTAGGTGCGTAGATAAGGGCGGGTGCAAGTGGAGTGGTTGTTAGAGCGGCACTGATGACATCGGCGACTAAAAATGCAGCGGAAGTCACAGCAGCTGATATGGAGGCAGTAGCCGTGGTAAGTGCAACTGCTGTGATGGAGGCTGCAAATACAGCGTCTGTGATGTAGGGAAGTGCAGCGGTGTGTATGTAGAATGAATGAATGCTGACGGATGACTGGTGAGAGTGGTAGTGATGGTAGGTGCGTAGATAAAGACGGGTGCAAGTGGAGTGGTTGTTAGAGCGGCACTGATGACATCGGCGACTTTAGATGCAGTGGAAGTCACGGCAGCTGATATGGAGGCAGTAGCCGTGGTAAGTGCAACTGCTGTGATGGAGGCTGCAGATACAGTGGCTGTAATGTAGGAAAGTGCAGCGATGTTTATGTAGAATGGATGAATGCTGACGGATGATTGGTGAGGGTGGTAGTGATGGTAGGTGCGTAGATAAAGGCAGATGATTGTGGAGTGGTTGTTAGAGCGGCACTGATGAGATCGGCGACTTTAGATGCAGTGGAAGTCACGGCAGCTGATATGGAGGCAGTAGCCGTGGTAAGTGCAACTGCTGTGATGGAGGCTGCAGATAGAGTGGCTGTAATGTAGGAAAGTGCAGCGATGTTTATGTAGAATGGATGAATGCTGACGGATGATTGGTGAGGGTGGTAGTGATGGTAGGTGCGTAGATAAAGGCAGATGATTGTGGAGTGGTTGTTAGAGCGGCACTGATGAGATCGGCGACTTTAGATGCAGCGGAAGTCACAACAGCTGATATGGAGGCAGTAGCCGTGGTAAGTGCAACTGCTGTGATGGAGGCTGCAGATACAGTGGCTGTGATGTAGGAAAGTGCAGCGGTGTATTAGTGGACTGGATGAATGCTGATGGATGATTGGTGAGAGTGGTAGTGATGGTAGGTGCGTAGATAAGGGCGGGTGCAAGTGGAGTGGTTGTTAGAGCGGCACTGATGACATCGGCGACTATAGATGCAGCGGAAGTCACAGCAGCTGGTATGGAGGCAGTAGCCGTGGTAAGTGCAACTGCTGTGATGGAGGCTGCAAATACAGCGTCTGTGATGTAGGGAAGTGCAGCGGTGTGTATGTAGAATGAATGAATGTTGACGGATGATTGGTGAGAGTGATAGTGATGATAGGTGCGTAGACAAAGGCGAGTGCTAGTGGAGTGGCTGTTGTTCCGACACTGGTGGCAGCGGCGACGACAGATGCAGCGGAAATCACTGCGGCTGATGTGGATGCAGTAGCCGCGGGATTAACAACTGCTGTGATGGAAAGACTGCAGGTACAATAGCTGTGATGGAAGGAAATGCAGCTGCAGATGCGGCGTTGGATATGTCGAGTAAATGAGTGCTGACCGATGATTGATGACAATATTTGGGCTTACTTTGAGAATTCAGGTATGAACCTAGTTTATATTTATTCCTTCTAATTGTATTAGTATAGATCACTAAAATGTTTTCAAAATGATAATCCAAAAAATATGTATAATGGATCGTATATGTAGGTGTAAAAATGTTGAATTCATTTGATCTTTGAATATTTACTAACAAGTCAATATATTTTAATATAATATATAATTATGTGCCCCGAGCCGTAGCCGAGTGGTTAATGCAAGATCCTTGGCTCGGAGCTACAGGACTTAAGCTGGTTCGATTCTCTATGGGAAAATACATTTTCTCATGGAATTTCGGCTTGTATGGGACTGGTGACCACCCAACATCGTGAGGAATTTGGGTAGCTACAATAAGTAGCGGCTCCAGGTTGAGAAAACCAGCAAAAACGGCAGGTGACGACCCGTCATGCTGACCACATGTCACCTGTATACTAGCTGGATAATCGTCTACCTCTGCGATTAGCACATGTGGATATGAGATCAGCAGCCGTCTGGAAGGGCAAGGGCCTTCTAGGCCTAAGCCTCGTGTAATTTTTGTTTTAGTTATATAATTATATACTTACTGAAAAATATGCATTAGAACACCGTTAAAAGCTTTCTGTTTTATTTTATGTAAAGTGTTGTGTGTGTCAGATTCAAAATGAAACGTGTCACATAAAATGCTGCAATATCAATGTGCTTTCATAACACTGCTTGAAACGTAATATCCAGAAAATCTTGATGTGTACAAGTAAAGATATAAGTAACTGAAGATGAATTATATTTCTATAAGAATAATAAAAATGTTTTGGTTTGGTTACCAATATCTGTTGACTTCAATCTATGTATTTGTGTTTGTCGTAAAGGGATAGTAAGAGTATTAAAATACTCAAATAAAAATCAAACTGATGTTTGGAAAAATAGGGAATACTGAATGTGAAAAAGCTGAAAAAATTGGGTACAGAAAAACATGTAAGTACATTGTAAATCGGGTATTAATAAAATTATTTTTATTACTTTTATTATTATTATTATTATTATTATTATTATTATTATTACTTATGCATGTATTATTATTATTATTATTATTATTATTATTATTATTATTATTATTATTATTACTATTATTAAGGTCGGCCGCGTTGGACTAGTGGTTATGCTCCTTGCCTCTGGTCCCGAGGGTCGCGGGGTCAAACCCGGCCGGGGTCGATGGGTTTTTAGGATGGAAAAATCCAAGGAGCAAGTCCTCCGGGAGGAACCTTAAGCCGTGGATCCCGAGTCTGAAGATTTTCAGACTCGTAAAAAATCCTTAAGCCTGAATGAAAAGGCCTCTAAGCAAAATTTACGGAATTTTTCCGTCCTAATACTACCTTGGTTTCCTAGATGTATGAGGCGGAACGCTGACCACGGACCACTCAAAATGACATCTATATGCAAACAAGTGTAACTAAATTAGTATGGTTGAAATTCTTACCTGTAGGGGAAGAGCGCCTAAATTTCTGTAGAGGGAAAACATGGGCTTACAATACAAAAAATACTATTATTAAGTAAAGTAAAGTGATCCCACTACAGGCCTCAGGAGGCCCTTGGGGTAGTGGGAGGTTAAGACTCCCACTTTTTCTGGACAATTGGCACTTGATGTCAGCCGGGTTGTCAGTCCTGCGTTGAAGGCCGCCATTACCCCAGAACAAGTGTCTGGTACTCATTCCCGTTAGAGGCTGAGTCGACCCCAGCGCCATAGTGCCGCCAGAAGGTTTAAATCCTGACCCCACCGGGGCTCGAACCCTCGACCTCCCGGCATATAGCGCAGTGCCTTAACCACTACGCTACGGCGTGCCCCATTATTATTATTATTATTATTATTATTATTATTATTATTATTATTAAATAACATACAGGGACTCTTCTCCTCATAGAATTGTACATTTATAGTACTGTAACGCGTGGTTTCAACATCCAAAATCATGTATAAAAGCGTAATTATAATAGGAGTGCCATAAACGTTGCTAAGGAAACAGTGAAGTCATTACACATACCTAAACATTTTTATACAAGTTACACACAGGGAAATATGGAATATCTATATTTTATTTTAATTTGGTTTTTCCACATAGCCTTTCGCAACTATTACAGACTTCCAACCTCAGCTTTTTTTCAATTTTTTGCCACAAGCATCTCACAATATTTTTCGTTTTTTTTTTTTGTTACAAAACTCTGGAACTTTTAAGAATCAATAATGTTTCCTCTACATTTGCTTGATCTATAATTTCTGGTGTAATCCAATCCATATCATTACAGTTTTGAAGGAAATTAAAGTTACCTTGGCAAACGATGAGGAATAGACTTATTCAAACGTTAACGTCACATGTCACAGAATCATGGGGGAAAAATTATAATATAAATTAATAATTGGTAAAGTAAAGACTAGAATTGCATTAAACGTTGTAAGACGTGTGTAATATTCATAAGTAATGCCACGAGTGATTTCCAAATCATCGATAAATTCACGACTCACGAAGTGAGGAGTGAATTTATGTAGAGAATTTGGAAATCAAGAGTTGCATTTGTTAGGACAATTTAACGAATAAAATTAAGCTGTTTACTCACAAATCATTATTTAACTATAGTTATTTTAAAATATTTATATATTTAATCTAAACGGCGATGTTTGAAAACAAATGAGAAACGATAGGTACGCTTCATCTGCTTCTTTTGTTTATCACTGCAACCAGATCATACTATTTATTGCCAAAGGAACGCAATATTGTAAGAATGCTCTCTAGTGGAGAAAAAATGAAACACATCAAACTGTATATTAATTCATTACTGATGTCGTATTATGTAAATATGACAATTATATTTTTCTGGATTATTACCTGGGAAAAAATACATTTAAGAAAGTGCAAACAGTGGTTTCTTTTTTTGGTGGTATAATCAATTGCTACAAATGTTTTTATATTAACTCCTGCAAGGCTATGTGTTGACATCCATGCACTATATATACAATCTGGTAGCCGTATTTCTTTCGTTTCTTACAGAGTCAGTCACTGCAAAATAATGGTCAGACCTGTTCAGAATATTAAAAAGGAGGAGCTTTCTTTAATTTGGTAAATTTAATATTGATAAATATTTGGTGAAACACGACTCTGATTGGTTGTAAAACAGAAATCATTGAAACGTGATTGGTCATTGACTCCCATTTGGGGCATGAGTTAAATATTCATTATGAAGACTAAACATTCACTCGTGTCATAATTACCAAGATTATATACTCGTTACATAAATGACTAAATAATTGTATTTTTCTAACAAGGAAACTGTAAAAAATTGCATCCCGTAACCTATCTTAAAATTTCTTTCAGAGAAGTGTTATGTTGTACCAAGGACATGTCCAAAAAGTCATCTGCCTTTTTAATTGTAAGGCACAAAAATACAGCGCCAAACCTTTCATTTAAAACATAGGAAAATCATACAACTCCCGAATTGGTGGATTGGATAACCCTATCTATCTGCCGTCCGCGCCTCATTCAACACCTCTCTTACTCAAGTAAGAATTCCATCTGCTCCCTACAGTGGGTTGCTATTGCTTGATTCTGGCTTCGATTTCTGTACCTTGCAGATAAAAACGACATTTTTTTACATGGCCTGGTACATCACAACGCTTCTCTGGGAGAAATTTCAGGGTAGGTTTCGGCATGTAATGGTTGATAATTCCCTTGTAAAAATAAAAAATAAACGCTATTTTATATTGTAGATCTCAAACCTGTAACTTCAACATCAACTTGCTATGTCACACTTAATTCGTATATTTGCTTTAATTATGTAATAAACCATAATGCATACAATATATTATATTGTACAATATTAACAGTAAATACATTTGGTTACTTGTTAATTTGTTTGTTGATATTCATTTATTGGCATGATCTCACTTGCTTTATTGTCGAGGATTTGAATTTTGAACGGCGTATGCAATAAAATCTTAAGAGTATAAAGATAAGGTGTAATTGAAAGGTATTAATCTACGGTTCATGTATGCTGATGTATTATCAATCCATAGTGTGAAGATAATGCTAAAAATCAACATATACATTCTATTAAATAGACTCTAACTCCATGATGCACAGAAATAAATTGAACGTAGTCTCAATTCTGGAAATGCTTGCTATTATGCATATAGGGACTTGTGTCATCCCAACTTCTGTAAAAAAGTGAAACTGAAAAATTATCTTCTTCTTTTTCGGCTTTCCTCCACTTATAGGTTTCCTGTCTTCAGTTTCCATTTATCTCTATCATTCCAATCTCCCTCTTCCAAATTCCTATCATCCATTATGGTTCTGACGTAGGTTTTCCATTTCCATCTTGGTCTGCCACGTTTATTTTTTCCAGGGGGTGACCATTGGTATATATTTTTTGGCCATCTTTCATTTTCCATTCTTTGTACATGGCCATACCAATTAAACGTTTGATTTTCAATCCTCTTAACAACAGATGTGGTGGCCTTCATTTCTCTCCAAAGGAATTAATTTCTTATTTTATCCTGTCTTGTTTTTTGGAGGCTTCTTCTAAAATAATCAAATTCAACTGTTCTAATTTTATTCTTTTGTAATTCCGTCAAAGATCAAGTTTCACTTCCATATGACAAAATATTCTGTATTATGCTCTTATAAATTTCCATTTTAGGTTCCTTTGTAATATTTTTATTCCAAATTATTCCATGTAATGTCTTAGTTGCATTTTTTTGCCATTGCAATTTTAGTCTTACATCTCTGTGACAGGTACCTAAACTTGTAATTATTGACCCAAGATATTTAAAAAAATTCACATGTTTTTATTTTCCCTGTTTCGAGTATGAGGTCGTCCACATTCTGTTTTCTGTAAATGTATATTCAGTCCTCATTTTTTATATTCTTCCATTAGTTTATTTATCATATATTTAATATCATCTTCATCCTCTGCAAAAATTATTTGATCATCTGCAAACAACAATGAACGCAGTACTTTTCCTCCTATAGGAATACCCATTTCAGAACATGTTTTATACCACAAGTTAAGAGCCTGGTCTAAATAAATGTTAAAAAGAATTGGTGACAAACTGCATCCCTGCTTAAGGCCTTTATTCACTGTGAATTCCTCTGTTAAATTATTCTGTATTTTTACTTAAGCTTTTGTATTACTGTAGATCCTCCTAACAATATTAATCCATTTATCACAGATATTCATATTTCTTGAAAATTTATAAAACTGTTATTAACCAGTTATATAGATAAGGCATATGGACTCTTGATTTAAAGCCCTCCAATTCCTTGTGTAGTGAAAAAAATGTATCCGTAGTAAAAATCCCTCTCCCGACAGGTTGTGCCACTGTAAGGCCCGGGTGGCATGTGCCACTTAAAAGTACCTATAAGATGAGAGGTTAAACTGGGTTAATGGAAAAACATTATTATTTTTATTAGTTCTATTCATTACGATCTGCTGTTAGGCATTTGGCCTATACGAGATTGGACTATATAGTGACTAAATTAATTTTGTATTACATCATGTAACATAACGTTTTTGACTGTTGTATTGCACAAATTAGCACGGAATCACGATATTTCGTAGAAACATGTTTCGTTTTAACAATGAACATGAAAGTATTGTGTTGTGTCGTGTAAGAATATGATTTACCATAGTCATGCTTATACCAAGACGTTCTTCCTAGAAGACAACGCGAGTCTTCTTATTCCAATGTTGGACCTCCTTAGACTTTTCTTCTATGTACTATATATTCTCGCCCCAATGTGGTTTACTGTTTTGGATCCGTTTGTATATATATCGATGTTTAATACTAAATTTATCAATTTTCACTGAATGACAAATTAAATTTGAAGAGAAAAATATACGCCTAAATCGGGATTTGAATCCAATATATTTGATTCTGAACACCAGTGGGAAAAATATACGCCTAAATCGGGATTTGAACCGAATATCTCTGGTTCTGTACATCAGTGCACTTTTGTGTATATCGTGACGTCAAATTATCCTTCTATCCTTGTTGTGTCTATATCAATGTAGTTGTCCAACGGGTATATTCCTGTGGATTTCGAGAATATTGCTGGCCGCAGAGACGTCATTGTTTCCCTAGAAACGATTATTACGCGCGTGCCATAATCAGCAGTTTATGCAATATTTTGGATGAGATAATTACAATTACAACACTAGAATTCATAAAGCATGTTTTAATTAATATTCATTTCAGAATATGTTTACTAGACCTATCATCAGAAATCTGATGCATGAACTGAACAATATACATTATTTTTTATTTTTGTTTGCAAAACGAAATTAAACATATTATTACAGTAAAACTTGCTCAAAGTGGAATCGCATGTGACCATTTTTTCCCAAATTAGACAAAAAATTCCGCATTATAGAAAATACTAAAATTTGTTAATAATCTTAGATTAAGGGCGCCATATATGTCTTTTTATGTACCTTGGATTAATTGTAGTTCCGCTGCTGTTGGAAAGTGAAATATAGTATGTACGAGCGACTTCGACGGCAACGCGCGAAAAAACAGTCCCGCTTTGACAGCGTTAAAAATGTCTCTTAGGCGCGTATCCTGAAATTAACGTATGCAGTTTCGGTTTCCGCTCACTAACTAACCTTCATCCACATCCTTTGATTCCCCGCAAATTTCATTCCACGCTACATTGTGTCATTTTTTAAAACTGTCCAACCAACCTGAAGATGCCTTAAAATCTTTTATTCCTTAGGGATTTAGCAACAGATAGAGCTTGACTTTGGAGCATCAGTCCGGAGATTAGGAGATTTAATTTCAATCACTTTCACTTTTTCGTTTAATGACAATGATACATACGTTTTTGACCATCTTTATTCCATAAATTCAGAACGCTACCTGTGAAAATCGGTCTCAGAACTTAAACTAATTTAAGATTTTACAGTGCAATGCTTATTTGTAAGTAGGAACCTGTATTTCGGATAACGGATGTGCAGTGAGACTGAAATAAAATTTCACTTACAGGCAGAATTTCTATTTCACCCGACGGCAGAAATAATTCCTTATTGTTTTCTTGGCCTAACGGAAATTCAATGAAGTGGAAACTAATTTATCGCCCTGTCTTTCCGCTTTATAATTTTTTTCATGAACTGTATAGAAATATCCTTCCGTTTCCGCCTTGGACAGATTCCGTTTTATGCAAAACTTAGTTATTACCCGGGTGCGGTGCTACGCCTAAATAAATGAAAATTAATGTGCTTTTATGTTTAGTTGAATAAGTAAAAGGAAAAATAATTATAAATTTATATTTTTTAGCTACCCCGTGCTGATTATCCGGCGTTGTCCGGGATTCTACTTATACCGATATTCTTGGCATAAGTGAGCTGAAAGACAAACATTAATGCACTTCTTATGATTAGTTGAGTAAGTAAAATGAAAAATCATTATAAATGTATACCGTTATTATTATAAGATTCCCTGTGCTGATTACCCGGTGTTGCCCGGAATCTACTTATCTGGATCTTCTTGGCATAAATGAGCTAAAATACAAAATTCATTATTGTGAGTTTTCAGTAAAAAGAATACCCGCCATGTGCTGCTATGCTTACACAGGAATCTACGTACTTGACTCGATCTTCTTGTCATCAATGAAAGACAAAAATGGTTATTGTGAGTAATCCGCAAGAGATAAACATATGCTGTGTACATTAATTTTGTGTATTTTTTATTGTTTAGGCAGCGTAAGCCATTTAAGCGTCCGAAGAGCTACGTCTTTCACGTTTTCCTCTACAAAGGGCGATTTTTAAGGGTGTAGGAGTTGAGTATTACAACTCTCTTATAGCATATGTTCATCCCAGGAATCTCCTGAACATTTTGCAAAAAGCCCTATCACAATCGGATCAACGGTATGGCCGCGCATAAAATACGAACAAACAAACATTCATTTTTATATATTAGATAAATACACGTAAAATTACTATTATTTTGCCGGGACCAATAAATTTGTTCACATTGGACAGATTTCAGCAATATTCAAGCTCCGGATTAAACAAGTTTTACTGTATAAAAAACTACGCCATAGCCGATCGGTTTAAGGTTTACACCTTAGTGTAGAACTATGGGACATGAGCTGGTTCAAGTCCCCTTAGGGAAGAAATTTTCTCATAGAAAAGTATGGGACCGGTGCCCAGCATCGTGAGGAATTTAAGTGCTACAATAAGTAGTCAGCCACTCCAGGTTGAGAAAACCAGCTATAACGACCCGATATGATGACGATATGTCACCTTTACACTGGCTGGATGAACATACAGTAAATTTACTGATACTAGTAAGTCGCTCACCATGCTACTGGAATAAACCGTCGCAGAAACTTTCCTTAATTATTATCACTTTATCATAAGTAATGTCACGAGTGATTTCCAAATCCTTTACATAAATAACGAGTCACGAAGCGACTCGTGAATTTATCTAGAGGATTTGGAAATCAAGAGTGGCATTTGTTAGGACTATTTAACGAATAAAATTAAGCTGTTCACTCAAAAATCATGTTTTAAATATATTTATTTTAAAATATTTATATATTTAATGTAAATGGTGATGCTTGAAAATAAATCAGAAATGTGTGGTTATGTTTCATTTGTTTATCCACTGCAACTTGACCATATTATTTATTGTCAAATAGGATCGCAATATTGTAAGAATGCACCAAGTGGAGACAAATTAAACACATCAAACTGTATATTATAACCAACATTATATTATTAATTCATTTTTTAGTAAACAACTCAGTACAATCATTATTTAAAAACACAATTATTGAACACAAAATTATAAAATGTGTAGTTCGAAGGAATCCGTTTATTATTTGCTTTATTCAATGTATTTGTTTAAGAGTCAGTTATTGCAAAATAATGCTCTGAACTGTTGAGATTATTAAAATGTAGGAGCTTTCTTTATCACAAAAGCAGGAGGTGGTACAGAGAAGTCGATAAAGAATGAGTGAAACAAGACTGTCATTGGTTGTAAAACAAAATTCATTGAAACGTGATTGGTCACTGACTTTCGTTTGAGGCATGAGTGAAATAGTTAAACACATTACCTTGTCACACAACATACAATCCTTTTTAAACAATTTATATATATATATAATCTCAACTTTCCATTAACTAAGACAACTTAATTTTTTTAAAATTCGCCCACTGTATGAAATTATATTTAGACCAATTATTATAAAAGAGTTATAGGCCTATAAATTTTAAATGATTAAATTTTATATTTTAAATTTTTATCAGCCTATAGTCTAATAGTTAAAAAGGAAATTATACTGAAGTAGGTGAAGTTACAGGACTTAGGAGACTCTTGGGACAGGAGAAGATTAAAGCTCCCATCTTTTTAAATATTCGGCACGAAATGTCAGCGCTGGGTGACGGTCGCCTTTATTCACAGAACAAACCGTTTTAGTTAGAGGTAATCGATTAAAATTGCAATATATATATATATATATATATATATATATTCCAATTGAAATTTTACCCCCTTAAAAATAAAACTTTAATGAGTCGACCCCAGGACCATGGTACGCCAGAAGGTTTAAGACAGTTAAAAAAATCCTGACTCCATCGAGACTCGAACCCCCCCCCCCGATATTCGGGTTTATAGGATTCGCTTAAAAAATTACGCGTGTCCAAATTGAGTTTAAATTTAAAAAAAAAGTTTGTTATAATTGTATAAAATCGTAAAGAGACTGAGTTAAAAAAGCGACATTGTCAAATAATTGAAACTTTAGTAGCATACTTTAATTTGCACTTAATTAAACTATTAATGGGACATATATTTTTATATAAATGTCCACTGTATTGTGAAATATCCCAGAGTCTGTCTATAACCGTATATCCCCATATGGGACAAGGGTGGTCCCTTGCGGGAATTACTTATCCAATATAATTTTAGTTGCGCTTATTTCCCTACATATATCAGAAACTGACAAGTCGATGACTCATCGCCTCAAAGAGACATGTTATAATCAACTATGGTATTACTTGGACAACAAATGCCGATACAATTTTGGTCAGAGGCCCTAATTTAGGCTTCAGGTATTTTTAATAGTCCGAAAATCTTCAGATTCGGGACCCAAGTTTAAAGTCCTTCCCCGATGACTTGCCCCTTGGCTTTTCGCATCCTAAAAAATTCATCTTCCTCGACCGTGTTTGAAATCGTGATACTCGGGACCATAGGGAAAGAACTGACCACCAATGCCGATCTCTCTCTCTCTCTCTCTCTCTCTCTCTCTCTCTCTCTCTTCTCTCTCTCTCTCTCTCTCTCTCTCTCTCTCTCTCTCTCGCGACGGCTTAGATAGCCCTTGGCCTACCAGCCGGCTGCTGGCCTCACTTCCACATGTGTTAATCACAGAGATAGACGATTATCCAGTCAGTGTAGGTGTGACATGTGGTCATCATGTCGGGTCCCCAGCCATTACAGCTGGTATTCTCAACCTAGACCTGCTACTTATTGTAGCTACACAAATGCCTCACGATGCTGGGTGGGCACCGGTCCCATACTGGCCGAAATTTCATGAGAAAATTTCTTTCCCCATGGAGACCCGAACCAGCGCAAGTCTCGTAGCTCTGCGCTATGGAATCTTGCCTTAACTAATCAATGCCGATCACAGATTTAGTATTAAGAGAATATTACGTTGAGAAGTTCATTGAAGTAGAATTAAATGTGGTATTTCTCCAAGGCGTGGGAGAATTGTTTACAGAACACTTTTGTCGCAACTTATTTGTTGTACTTCCTGACCCTGTTGTTGTCACGTTCAAGTTTCCGTTGAACTCTTTCACGTCAGCCACTGATCGTGCGTGTTCTACTTTCTGCAGTAGTTCTTTAAACTACCTGGGAAATTCGGGCATATCCGTAAACGTAGTGAATATTTATAATCAACCATTCATTGAGTTTCATGAGTATTTTCAGTTCCGATATAGTTTTAATCTATTTTTAAATTCTGAATAATAATAATAATAATAATAATACTAATAATAATAATGTTCTTTCCAGGAACGCCTGGAAAGAACATATTGATAGAATGTCAGAAGAAAGATTTCCAAAATTATTGCTAAATTATAAACCGCACGGAAGGAGAAATGTTGGACGCCCACACAGAAGATAGTCTGAACAATTTTAACTATTCTAGCTTTCATGAAACCGGAACGAGCCAACAGGCTTAATCCCTGGATTAATAATAATAATAATAATAATAATAATAATAATAATAATAATAATAAATAATAATAATAATAATAATAATAATAATAATAATAATATGGGGCTAATGCTACCCAGCATCGTGATAAATTTGGGTATCTACAATAAGTAGTGGTTCCAGGTTGAGAAAACCAGCTATAAAGGTGCGGGACTCAACATGCTGATCACATGTCACTTCTATATTCGCCAGATAATCGTCCACCTATATGATTAACACGTATGGATGTGAGGCCAGAAGCAGCATTTTTTCTAAATCTTCATGTTACGCCATGGAGAGGTTTGTGTCAATACGCGCTCGGTGGTCTATGGGTTAAGTTCCTTGCTTCTTGTCCCGAGGATCGCGGGTTCAAATCCGACCGGGGTCGATGTACGTTTTATCTGAAAAATCCAAGGGACAAGTCATCCGGGAGGTACTTTAAGCCGTGGTTCCGAGTATGAAATTTTTGGAGCTCGTAAAAGAACCTCAAGCCTAAATTGAAGCCTCTGAGTAATCTTTAAAATGCAAGCAATACTATTGTTTTCTACTAGGTGTCTCTTTTGAGACAATGGGCTAACACTTGTTACTCGCTGACATTAGTAGGGAAATAAGTGTAATTAAATTAGTTTTGTTAAATAACTGCCACAAGGAAGCACACTTACCCCACCTGGGTATGTATGGGTATAACCATAACTTTGTGGCTTTACGTTTCGCCTCTATATTAGGCTATCTTTTATAAATTTTGCGTATCCGAAAATTTAGAAAAAATAAACTCTTCTTCTTCCTGTTTCTAAAATAAAATATAGGATGCTGTATTTAGAGCTGAAGCGAATAAGGTAACATTCCTGAGTTTTGTTTCCATTGATTCAAATTATTTATTTTTGTTTCTGGCAGCAGTACGAAAAAAAAAGTAGAAAGACAATAATCTTTATTTGACTCAATTGAGAAATAATTCACAAGGCGTATTATATTCTTCAGGCTCAGGTAATATACTTTTTATTACGCACCTGCATGTGAATTCGTGTTCCTGAAGACAAATCTCCATACATTCTCTACGTGATCCCACACGTCTTCTGCGACGTACGTAGGTTCTCAGCTCGTGACTGCGAACCACTTCAAATGCCCAGGATCGCGAGCATGTCGCCCGAATACAAGTTTTCTGGGCAAATATTGTGAACACAGGGAACTGTGACTTGGTTAGGGCACCTGAAACAAATTGTAAATCAATTAATAGCCATATGTATACATTTTTAAGTTATGCACTAAAATGATAAAAATAAAATATATGATAAAAATTGCAGTTTATGGTCTCAATAAATAATTATTGATACCATATCAAATTCAAATTATTTATATAAAAGAAAAAAACCCATAATCCACTACGATATTCAGTTTTTAGTATGAATTAATTAAATATCTTTGCCGATTTTCTAATATATATATCAACTTGTTTTGATTAGGTAGTTTTTCTGTCTGGAGACAACTATTCTGTTTAATTATGGTAACTGGCATAATCCCCAGTTGAGTTGTAATATTTTACAACTGAAGTTATTATCGTTGATATTTAAATCTAGGCGTGAAAGGGTCGACAAATTTTGCCCAATATATCTATTTGCAAAGGCTTGAGGTTCTTTTACATACTGTAAATGTTCGACATGGGGCACACGGCGTTATTTCACTTCATAAGGAAGTCATTCTCAGGATTTTTGCAATCTTAAAAATCCGTCGACATTGACCGGGTTTGATTCTGCGAACCTCGAAACCAGAGGTAAGAATGATAACCATTAGTCACTAAGTCCGACTATCGCAAATTTAGGATAACGCCCCTTTTTTTATTGTTGCACTAGGCATATCATGTCTATTAGTATTTATTCGAGATAGGCATTCAATTCTTTCATAAATTAATTATATACGAACAATCAAATATGGCAAGAATTTATTTTAAGAATTGCATGTAACTTCTTCAACCTTGAAGCAGTATTGTGACAAATGTAATTTTGTTTTCGTGTTTAAAGGGTTTTATTTTAACACAAAAATGGTTTAATATAATTTTAAAGCAAAATTTATTCTTTGAGTACATATTTAGGGGTCTTTATGTGGGTCCAAAAACTTATATGGAGAGTTATAATTTTGTTTTTGTTACATGAGTTATTAATTAGCAAAATGGTTTACATTTTTACAGAAAAATAGGGATACATTTGATGGGAGGTTGACTGTGTATTATTTATGATGCAGTAAGTTGTTCTTCAGTTTTTTTACGATTTATGCAGTGTTGCCGTCTAACCTTAATACTTATATCTCCATCCATAGTAATTCTGCCCGAGGGCAGGTCTTTCACTGCAATCATAGCATTTTCATGCTATGCCTTGCAGCTTTACTAGGGAATTGTAGGTGTGGTAGCTTCCCGTTGCTTTCCACACCGGTGATGACGATGATGAGATGATAATGATAAGGATGATGGCCATATGATTTCGGGGACCGTTTTGGCCTTAAAATTTTCCTGACATTTGTCTTATAGGTGAGGAAAAACCCCGAGAAAAACGTCACCCAGAAAAACTGCCCCGACCGGGGATCGAACCCGGGCCCGCTGCGTGACAAGGCAGCACGCTACCTCGAGACCACAGCGGTGGACATACTTATATCTAATATATAAAAATGAATGTTTGTTTGTTCGTACTTAATGCGCAGCCATAGCGTTGATCCGATTGTGATGGGACTTTTTGAAAAATGTTCAGGAGATTCCCAGGATGAACATAGGCTATAAGAGAGTTGTGAAACTCAAATCCTACAACCTTAAAATCGCCCGTTGTAGTGGAAAACATGAAAAAAGCAGCTCTTTGGACGCTTAAATAACCTACGCTGCCTATACCATAAAAAAATACACAACATTAATGTACAGAGAATTGGATATTTCTAAAAGCTCTACAAAAAAGTCCGCGACAGCATATGTTTATCTCTTATGGATAACTCACATTAACCATTTTTGTCTTTCATTGATGTCAAGAAGATCGAGACAAGTACGTAGATTCCTGTGCAAGCAATTAAGCACGTGGCGGGTATTCTTTTACGGATAACTCATAATAACGAATTTTGTCTTTTTGCTCATTTATGCCAAGAAGATCCAGATAAGTAGATTCCCGGGCAACACCGGGTAATCAGTACGGGGAATCTTAAAATAATTACGAGACACGTTTATAATTATTTTTCATTTTACTTATTCAACTTAGGCCTATCATAAGAAGTAGGCCTATATTAATTTTTGTCTTTTAGCTCATTTATGCCAAGTAGATCGGGATGTGTAGATTCCCGGACAAAGCCGGGTAAACAGCACGGGGTATCTAAAAATAATTAACGATATAAATGTTTCCTATAATTTATTTAATTAAACATAAAACACATTAATTTTCGTATTTCAGCTCATCTATGTCAAGAAGATCGGAATAAGTAGATTCCCGGTCAACGCCGGGTAATCAGCACGGGGTATCTAAAAATATAAATTTATAATTATTTTTCCTTTTACTTATCCAACTATATTTAAAAGCACATTAATTTTCATTTATTTAGGCGTAGCATTTCACGCCGGGTATAAGCTACTATCATTATAAAACCGGTAATTAAGTAGATTTCTTCCCTAACTGTTTCATCTGGTTCATTCCGACGAACGATATCCTAGTGAATTATTTAAAATGGTTTTTAATTCCTAAATTGTCGAATGTACCCCGAAAATGTACAGCGAAGGCGTGTCTTTGTTTATATTATTATTCAATAAACTGTAAAATAATCTGGCGAGCTCTAATTTTCCTCTTCCTAACGTAATGAAACAAATTACGCTTGTTGAAAATCTGAAAACAATCGAATCGTTCAAGGAAGTAATAAAACAATATTAAAATATACTAGGTGATTCATCAAAATGAACTAGAAAACCTAGGAACAATTCAGCGAAGGAATTAAGATAAAACCAATCACAGCGATGTTAAGTTGTTTATAGAGTAAAATACATTCAATCTCTTATGTTTCATGTACAATTCAAACGGCGTGAAGAGGATACTGGTTAATAGTAAATTCAATAAGGAATGTTTTTAAATTTATTACACTCAAGAGCAGGAAACACAACATATGTTTATTCACTCCTGTTACAAGATGACTTTACAGGATTATGATTATCAAACTGGATGTAGGAAGCTCATAACAAAACGGTGTGGCAGTTGGCAAACGGCGAAATAAACCAACGGTAAATCGACACGCTACATACTTTGGGTTGGACTGAACCCACAACATTCTATTTAGGCCTAATATTAAATTCATAATGTAAATATGTAAATTCATAATGTAAAGACCTTCTCTCTCCAAAGACAATCTTTCAGGAAGCAAAATATTTTTTAAAAAATATTCTGTAACTCACGACTTCCAAATTCACATTACAATGTATTTTAGTTCCAAAACCAATCCTTATTCGCATACGAGGCTTCAACAAAAACATAGAACTACATTACTTCAATATTTCAACAAATATAATTAAAAAATAGATGATTTCAGATATACCAGATTTCTCTTCTTAAACGGCGATGTGTTATATTTTAACTAACTAACTCACTGGCACTATCGAACCCGAAGGTTCATGGCCGCGCGGACATAAGCTCTCCATACATCCCTATCCTGAGCTAATGCTTTCCAATCATTCCCTGTATAATCCACCTCCCTCAAATCATAGTTAATGTTGTTCTCCCACCTCATTCTTGGTCTACCAACTGGGCGTTTTCCCTCTGGCTTTCCTACAAGAAGTTTCCATGCACGTCTTTCATTCCCCATACGCGCAACATGTCCTGCCCATCGCAGTCTACGAGACTTAACTGTTCTTATTATATCTGGCTTCCTATAAAGACCATGTAGTTCATTGTTATGTAGTCTTCTCCATTCACCTGTCTGTTCATCTCTCTTTGATCCAAAATTTTCCTAAGAACTTTATTCTCAAATACTCGTAATCTCCTTTCCTCCCTTAAAGTAAGAGTCCAGGTTTCGCATCCATATAATATAACTGGTAGAATAATAGTTTTATATATTTTCAGCTTAACGTTTTTTGAAAGGAGTTGGGACATCAAAAGTCTCTGCAATGCATAATAGCATGCATTTCCAGAATTGAGTCTATGTTTAATTTCTTTTTGCATCTCATTCCTATTTGTGATTATTGTTCCTAGGTATTTGAATTCAGCCACTTCCTCAAAATTTCCCTCATTTGTCATTAGCTGTCCACTTCCATTATATACTGAATTTCTACGTGTGACCATATATTTAGTTTTACTGATATTTATTTCCAGTCCTAATTTCTTAGTGTTACTCAATAGTGTGTGCGTGTTGGCCTTTAGTATCTCCTCGCTATCGGCCAGTAGTACTACATCATCAGCATAAACTAACAGCTTATTAATTCCATTGAGTTGTAAGCCTTCCTCATTCTCTAAAGATTTAATGGCATGCTCTAGTACAAAATTAAATAGTAAAGGAGATAGTGCATCTCCTTGCTTCAACCCATTCTGGATTTCAAAAGTGTCTGAAAACTGTTTGCCTACACGCACCCTACTCTTTGAGCCATTTAGACACATTCGTATAAGTCTAACTAACTTTTTAGGAATTCCGAACTCCAGCAGGATACTATATAACTTCTCCCTCTTAATTGAATCATATGCTTTTTTGAAGTCTACATATAGTTGATGTACAGTACCATTATATTCCCATTTCTTCTCTAAAATCTGTCTTAAACTGAAAATCTGATCTGTTGTAGACCTGTTTCTTCTAAATGCACATTGATGATCTCCTAGAATGTCATCAATATAGGGAGTAAGTCTGCTTACTAATATATTTGTTAGAATTTTGTACGAAGTTGAAAGTAATGAGATGCCCCTGTAGTTGTTGCAATCTGTTTTATCTCCTTTCTTATAAATTGGTATGATAAAATTGATTCCTTCCATTCATCTGGAAGAGCTTCTTTTTCCCAAATCTTACTAAGCAACCAGCGTATCTTGTCCATCAATTTTTCTCCCCCTGATTTTATCAGTTCTGCTGGGATCTTATCTGAACCTGATGCTTTATACATCTTCAATTTTTCAATCGCCATTTCAACCTCTAATGCACTTGGCTCTGCGACTAACATTTCTGCTGTCTGTAACTTATCCTCCTCAATGTCCTGTTCTGTATGTACATTTAATAGCTGATTAAAGTAACCTTTCCATCTATTTAATATACTCCTAGAATCTGCAATCATATCCCCATTTTCATTCCGAATTATGTTTGTTCTAGCCTGAAACCCTTTCTTCTCTATACTAATTCCCTGATATAATTCTCTAATGTTCCTATTTTTTGCATTCATTTCAAGATCATTAATCTTCTCTCTCAAATATTCCCTCTTTTTACTCTTTAGTAACTTGGTGGTTTCCCGTCTAACACTACCCAATTGCTCTAAATTTACCTCATTTGGCTCGTGTAACCATTTCATTTTTGCTAGCTTTCTTTTCTTTACAATGTCGACACATTCCTCATCAAACCATTTCTTGTTTTGCCTCTTTTTTAAACAACCAATGCTTTCTGATGCTGACAATTTAATAGTATCTCTTATAGCCTCCCATTCTTTATTTATATCAGTTTCTTCTTCGTTTGCCACATTGTCATCTGAAGATTCCAGTACTTCAAATCTATTAGCTATTTTGATTTGGTATTCTTGTCGCATTTCATCATTTTTCAAGTTTTTTAATTCATATTTTACAGAATCATCACTAGCGTTCGTTCCTCTCATAAGCGATAGCCGTTGTCCGATTTTCACTCTGACCAGATGATGATCCGAATTGCAGTCTGTCCCTCTAACTGATCTAACATCAATGATGCTACTGTGCCAGCGTTTATCCACTAATACATGATCTATCTGGTTCCAAGTTTCTCCATCTGGGGACGTCCAGGTGTATTTATGAATATCCTTATGCTGAAATGTTGTGCTCTTAACAATGAGATTCTTCGATGTGGCAAATGTGACTAATCTAACGCCATTGTCGTTACTATCTTCATGAAGACTGAATTTGCCTATTGTTGGTTTGAATATATCTTCCCGCCCCACTTTTGCATTAAAATCTCCTAAGACAATTTTCATATGATATCGTGAAAGGCTATCAAATAAGCATTCTAATTCTTCATAGAACTCATCCTTGATCTTGTCATCTTTATCTTCTGTGGGGGCATGTACATTTACAATTATAAAATCATGTCGTTTACCCTTTAGAATTATGTATGATATCCTATCACTAACAAACTTAATATCTCGGATAGCGGATAGGATCCTCCTTCTGACTAAAAAAACCCGTTCCAAATGCAGGTCTTTCTGCACCCCCGTAGTATAACGCAAAGCTTCCTGATTCCTGACTACCTTCTCCTGGCCACCTAACTTCCTGTAAAGCGACTATATCCAAGGGCGATTTATCCAATTCCCGCGTTAATATCTCTAGTGCCCCGCTATTGTATAAAGTCCTAACATTCCATGTTCCTAGGAACATGTCCCTGTGTTTGAGCCTTTGGCATGGGTTCCCTGAAGTAGTCCCCGCCCGGAGAACCGAATGGGGGACTATTTGACCTCCGGAAAATTTTACCCCAGATGAACCCATGTCCGCATTTCTTGACTGTTGTATTTTTACGGTGAAAGATCGTCAGTCTTTCGCCCAAGGTACTTTTTTCGTCTGGCTTATCACCTTCGACCAGTCCGGCATGGGTAACCCTATCGGCAGCAATGCTACCGCCGGCATAGCTCTCAGGATCATTTAAGCACGCAAGCCACTCCACCACGACAAGGTAAAGATACCATGGAGGGGATGTGTTAATTCTAATATGCATTCATCTAAAATTATAAAAATTAGATGTGTTATATTTAATTTTTATAATTTTAGATGAATGCATATTAGAATTTTAGGTGAATAAATATTTTTCTTGCGTAGAGATAGGCATCTCAAATTGAGTTCATTGTTCTAGATTAAACTTCCAGAGCAGATATTACGGTAGGTATAAAATTTGATTTCCCCCAAAACACATATTCTCCTTTTATTTTTTGTAAATACGTATTTTCAAATATTTTGTTTAAAACACATCATATTTTATTAATGTTGTGACAATTTTTCACAGTTTTATTTTTTAAATGAAGTTATTTAGTTTTTATTCGAACTGGGCGGGCAGACTGCCCTTAGCACCGCCTCTTGAAATATCTATTTTGCTATCCCAGTATATTATGGATGAAAGGAATGAAGCCTATTCTACTGTGATGTGTGAGATGTGTTCGTCTTCCTAGTCTGGCACGAGTTCTTCTCTCATGACCTATATCGCCATTTTTGGATTGGGTATGTGATCGCAAGGAGGGACTACAACCCTCCCGTTGGCACTCTCTGCCTTTTTTTTTATTGTTTAGGCTCGAGTCATGAGCCAGAACGTTGGTGGATACCCCACTATATCTCCGCAATAACATATTTTCAACACCTGCGGGTGCCAACAAAACTATTTTTTCTAACATGAGACGAGGTGAATGGTGATGTGAAATGAATGCATGAGAAATGAAATAACATGAAGGGGAGGGAAGAGTGTGGGAAGAGAATATATATTGTTGGTAGGATGAAATTTTAGAGAACCCTGAAAAAACCCCAAAAAATCCCGGATCAGCCTACCACCAATATCCCTGGAACCGCAAGTATTTGGAACCTGGTATCCCAGTCGGTGCAGTCGCGCGCGCTATCCACATGTATACCGAGACGGTAAGAAATGAGGTGATCTTGCCTATATTCATGTTAATTATTTATTGAATTTTCTTGCGCAACTACATTACAAACTCGAATAAACAACAAACATTTTGACTGAAAAAGTAAGGATACACGTGATACTGAAATTACAATACATTTTATGACAGACTCAAAAATGGACAAAAATAAAAGTCTTAAAAAATATTTCATATTATGGGCAAAGTTACTCAAGTTGTAGAAGATCATTAGAAAGACATTGAGAACGTAAAGTTTGCGAGACTGACTTCATGTGATACGGAGCAGTCGTATCGAGTGTGTTACGTGATAATCGTCAAAGATTTGTAAATGGACAATTTGGAGATGGTGTTTATTGTGTACTGTAATCTAAGGAACGTCTACACACTGACAACTTGCCATCATTGATGAGTAGAATATTTAATTTATATACATTTTTTTATTGCAATGCGTGAAAATAAATATACATTCTTAATTTTTAGCATTTTAAAAACAACTTTAACAAATATTTTTGCGTTTTTAACACTTTTTATTATTTTTAGCACATAAAAATCCATATAATCCTTATAATATAATGGGCGTCCAGCAAACCTATTTAGCATGTTCAACTGAAACAATAATTTAAAAGTGATCTCACTATAGGGCTCAGGAGACCCTTGGGATGGTAGATCATGGATGTGTTCTAGAGAAAGAACTCATTTTTACTTCCATAACAATGCAAACTCCATGGTTCAGGTGCTATAGTTCCGGAACTATCTCTTTAATTTAGAATATTGTAGGCGTCAGTTATTAGCAGAAAGATTTCTAAATTCAAATCGTGAAAGATTGGCATGCTACGAGTTAATGGTAAACCCAAAAAATTGGATAAAAGTGGGTAAATTTCTGGACAAAACGCCAAAAATTAAAACAACACTCATTCGTGAATAAAGAACTATGTAAGCAAAGGGTAATATCATTACGTAATAATATGATAGTTAACGTAACCTAATTAATGTATAATTTAATTGCATTGTTACCTATTTTCTAGCTATTTTTTATTATTGCTAGACATTATTTTATTGATACGAACTGTCAACAGCACGTACGGCTTTGCTTCCCGTGCTGCACGTATTTGTAAATAACATTGTATGTATCTTACTTTTATTCTAATAAAGACCTACTACTACGCAATTTAAAATGGGCTGTTGCAATAGGCGTATTATTATGTTACATGGTAACAGAGGGTTTAAATGAAACTATCCGATAAATTTTCTATAAAATTAAAATTATTTCATAACAATCAAGTGTGCCCATTAGCATGATTAAGTTTAATTGTCAGATTAAAGGGGTAGGGAGCGGGATTAGTCTGACAATAGTGACTACGTTTACGATTGGCAGTGATGTATCTACCATGAAATAATCCATTCACATGTTAGGTAGCTAGCGTTCCACTTACGTTTGACTAAGATAAAAGTAAAGTAAAGTGATCCCACAACAGGCCCGGAGGCCCTTGGGGTAGTAGGAGGTTAAGGCTCCCACTTTTTCTAGACAATCGGCACTTTATGTCAGCCGGGTTGTCAGCCCTGCGTGACGGCCGCCTTTACCCCTAGAACAAGTGTCTGGTACTCATTTCCGTTAGAGGCTGAGTCGACCCCAGGGCCATAGTGCCGCCAGAGGGTTTGGGTCAGTTTAAAAATCCTGACCCCAACGGGACTTGAACCCTCGACCCTCCGGCTTGTAGCTCAGTGCCTTAACCACTACGCTAGATAGAGATATGAATTGCATAACCAATCATAAATTTGTTACTCTCTGAACGCAACTCTTCGGTTACAAAGTACTGTAATTTTTAAAGAAAGCCTGCACACAGTTTCAGCTATGATCTTTGGTACAGGGCCTTACTGTGGTTAAAAAAGTGTTGAACAGTATTGCCAAATTGCGAATCTATAGTAGAAACTTGATATAATGCGGTTTTCTGGAAATATGTTTCACTCTTGTGTTATATATAATATAACCGCGATATATCGGAATTTAATTACGGAGAGCAACAGAGTATCAAAGTGCTAACAGCATCAAGGACTTATTTTTTTCATTCAATACTCCATTTCTGGTGTTCTCTCCTGGCATTGGTTTAATTGTAACCCACGCCTAGAAGGCGGAGTTACGTTACCCCGATGATATGATGGGTGATAAATGATAATGAAGCGCCAGGAGAGTTCTTAACCTAAACTGAACCTAATTTCCAGACCATGGGCAACCACAGGAATGATTCCCTTTAAAGAAAAAATTCTATTGTTTGACCGGAAATAGAACCCGGGACCTCATGAACAGTAGTCAGAAACACTGACCAGTAGCCCATGGGGATGGCAAGGACTTACAGGAATATTGTATATAAAATACATTGCATACGATATCCATCCATAGTAATTCTGCCCGAAGGCAGGTCCTTCACTGCACTCATAGCATTTTTCATGCTATGCTTGCAGCTTTACTAGGGAATTGTAGGTGTGGTAGCTTCCCGTTGCTTTCCACACCGGTGAAGGATGATGATGATGATGATAATAATGATAAGGATGATGATGATGGCCATATGATTTCGGGGACCATTTGGGCCTTAAAGTTTTCGTGACATTTGTCTTACAGGCGAGGAAAAACCCCGATAAAAACCTCACCCAGAAAAACTGCCCCGACCGGGGATCGAATCCGGGCCCGCTGTGAGACAAGGTAGCACGCTACCTCGAGACCATAGCGGTGGACGCATACGATATAATAGTTCAAAATGCACTCATTAATTAATATACGTAATTTACTCCATCAAACTTAATAATACATAACACTATTTACAATTTACTTTGTTCGCTACTATAATAGATATAATTTTTCACTGTCTTAAAAACTACCCTAGCCATCTCGGTAGGCACATGGCTAGCGCGCGGGGCTGCTCCGACTGGGATCCCAGGTTCGAATCCTGGAGATTCCAGAGGGATATGGTGGTGGGCCATACTGAAATTTTTCTGTTTTTTTTTTCGGGGTTCTCCCTTTTCCCAAATTTTATCTCACCAACACTCTTCATTCACCCTTATCTCCTCTTCATGTCATTTCATTTCTCATTCATTCATTTCATATCATCCTTCACCTCATCTCTTGTTAAGGAAAAAGTAGTTTGTTCGGCAATCCATAGCTGTTAAAATATATGATTGCGAGATCTAGTGGGTCGCCCACCAGGGTGCTGCCTCATGAATCCGAGGTTAAAAAAAAACAGAAGAGGCTAACGGAAGGATTGTAGTCCATTAGTCGTAGCCCACGGGTCCGACAAAATATGGCGGTACGGGTCATGGGAGTAGAACCTGTGTGTCAGACCTAGAAGGCGATCTACAACTTACTTAATACCAGTGAGTAGACTTTCATTCCACTCATCTCCGCAATACCAGGATATCGCGATAGAGTATTTAACTAACTCACTGATACTATCGAACCCGGATGTTCGTGGCCGTGCGGACATAAGATCTCCAAAGCTTCTTACACTGAGCTAATGTTTTCAAATTATTCCCAGTATAATTTACCTCTCTGAAATTATGATTAATGTTATTCTCCAATCATATTCTTGGCTTACTTACTGGTCATTTTCCCTCTGGTCTTCTTCAATGCCCATCTTTCATTACCCATTCATGCATATGGCCTACCCATCGCAATCTATACGAACATTTGAAAATCTCTCTAGCGGTCCTAATATTTGATGTTTCGCACCGGAGCTCAGTATATGCTATTAAAATTGACACAGAAAGATATTCTTTAAAAAAAATCAGCGAAATCCGACCATTATAAGTGCGGGTTTACCTAAAACCCGAAATTAAAAATTTACTAGCAACCACCAGGTTTGGTTTATCACAATGTATACCATACAATTTAATTAGCCCTTAAATAGCCAACGTTTTTTTAAGATACGTTAATTAATTTAATGCTTTAATGAAATAATGAATTGGTAGATAGCCTACATAAATTGGTGTCAAATTATACAACAATATACACTATGTAGGTAATAACTTAGATTATTTTCACTGTAGTCCGACACTGTAAAATAAAGCTGGCATCAAAAAATTAGTTTTTTTTTTCAATTTAACAAAATAAATATATATTCTGTAAATCAGAAAAATGGGAACACAAATTCTTAGGAATTCGTTTAGTTTAAACAGTTTCTGCGTGACAATATATATATATATATATATATATATATATTTTTTTTCCCCCGTTTTGGATGTGATCTCTTTATAACCTCAGCTTTCTGTATGAACATTGTAATTGTATAGAGGCATTCTAGTAGGTTGTAAGGTAATTTACTTTATCTCACATGTTAAATAAAGTAATGGGATTGGTTGTACAAGATGATGCATTTTATACTGTTAAACATAAGTTTAATGCAATGATTAATTATAGAAAGTACGGTACTATAAAAATATTTTGGTGCGTAATTTAATAGATATAAACGCATTTTAGTTGAAACAATGAAAAAAAAAATGGACTGTTTGTGTGAGTTACCATATAGAGTAATACTCTATCATTGATATAAAATTGAATAGAAAATAATGTGATTAAATTTACACCCATGAGCAATTCAAAACTTTTAAAAGTTCATAGAACGTGAATATGATTCCAATATCTAAATGTAAAGAAATGCAATAACACAATTCTGGATTAAATATCAACCCATAGTAATTCTGCCCGAGGGCAGGTCTTTCACCACAATCATAGCATTTTCATGCTATGCTTGCAGCTTTACTAGGGAATTCTAGGTGTGGTAGCTTGTGAAGGATTATGATAATGATAAGGATGATGATGGCCATATGATTTCGGGGACCGTTTGGGCCTTCAAGTTTTCCTGACATTTGTCTTACAGGTGAGGAAAAAATCCCGATAAAAACCTCACTCAGAAAAACTGCCCTGACGGGATCGAACCCGGGCCCGCTGCGTGACAAGGCAGCACGCTACCTCGAGACCTGAGCGGTGGACGGATTAAATATATTACTAATTAATTAACTGAACCGTAACTAACTTCCATAATTAATTATTATCAAACTTAATCACCCTAACCAATTAACTGATCCGTCACGACTCTGGAATTCCCTTCCCTCATATATCAAGGACTGCCCGACTCAAAAACAGTTTAAAAAGAAACTGACTTTTTATCTCCTTATACAATATAATATATAACCGTGTTCCATGTATACTTTTATTATTCCTTTATATTTTAAACTTCCTTTACCAAGCCATTTGCTTAATCTAATTATATATTATTATTATTATTATTATTATTATTATTATTATATTATTATTATTATTATTATTATTATTATTATTATTACTACTATTTTTCTTTTATCCATGTCAACTTTATATTGTGTAATCATCATCATCATCATCATCACTCCAGGGATTAGGCAATTGCCCGTTCCGACTTCATATTGCATCAGCCCAACGTCTTCTAGGTCTTCCAACATCACGCCTTCCTCTTGCTTGATAATTTCTGGCTAACAATGGATATCTCTCCTTACTCATTCCATCCATGTGATCAATCCATTTCTGTCTGTAATTCGTGACTTTATCCAATAAAGGCTGTACTTTCAATTCTTCTCTTATATCCTCATTTCTTATTCTATCAAGTCTTGTACATCCTTTTACTTGTCTTAGGAACCGCATCTCTGCCGTCTGTATTCTATCCTTCTGTCTTTTCACTGGAGTCCAAGTTTCACATCCATACAATATTGTGGGAACCGCCATAACATTATACATTTTTATCTTGGTTTCTTTTCTAATTTTATTTTTGAATGTTCTCTGTATTGTTCCACACACCGTCTGAAATTTATTTATTGTGTAATCTATATCTATTATGTATATTTTATCATAATTCTTATTGTATGCATAATTTAACCTTGGTGAGGTGGAAGAGAAGACCTTACGGTCTTAACTCCATCAGGTAAAATAAATAAATAAAAATAAATAAAACAATTTATATTCAACCATACTAATCACTCTAACCTAAGAAAATTAATGTAACCTAATTTAACAAAATCTAAATAAATCAACTAATATAAATCTGCCAACTCTTTTATAAAACAATGGAATTATCTCTACAGTTAATAAAAGGGATTGTATGCCAAGACTGAGTATACATAAATTGAAATAAAAAAGAAACGAAAAACGCACAAATTATTGTAGCAGATGTAGCATAAATAACCTAAAATTGTCACATTTACAGTGGCCATTACTTAAACAGAATAGCCAACTTATGAGAAGTACTTTAATAAACAAATGAAGGCCACCGAGTATGCTGAGTTAGTCGCTATTGCCTTATAAACATTTATTCTAATTTAGACTTATTCTAACTTAGACTTTTTCTTCACCTGTCATTCAAATGTTAGGAAACTTTAGGGCCCAATCAGTCCCCGAATATCATCTGGCCACCATTATCATATTCGTTTCATTAAATTGAGTTTAGGATTAAGGCCTCTCCTGGCGCATCATTACCAGTATCATTACCTATCAATATTAATGGTTTAGCGTAACTCTGCTTTCAAGGCGCCCCAACCACATAAATGAGTTATAATTATCACCATTGCCAGGCGAGAATACCAAAAAAGGAATAATGACAACCTGGGGGATTGCGTATATATATATCTCAGTGTTAGTTCGAAGGATTGAAAACTTATTACTTGACAACATCTCACGGGTACGGAACCTGTGATACGTGACTTCGCAACGGAATGTGGCTGCAACACGACGGAGCTCCACCTCACTTCGATACCAACGTGAGGAGACATTTCGATACCACGTATCCAGGTGGATGGGGACTAGTCTCATGGCCTTCGAAATCATCTGATCTCTTGACTAATTTTTGTGGGGCGACATGAAACTGTGTGTTTGTCAGACTCCAGTAGAGTCACGTATGGATCTTATACTGTAGCTCGAATCCACGCTGATACAAAAAATAATTCATATGAGGCCAGGCGTATTTGAACGTGTGCGCAAATCACTACACCGCTGATGTACGCTCTGCAATGAGATGGGAGGCAGATATTTTGAAAACTTGATTTGACTGTGACAATATTGTCAAGTATTGAGTATTGAAATCCAATTAGCTGTACTCTTGAGAAGTTAGCTACTCATAGTGTGAAAACGCATCATTTCCGAACATTGGTACCTTATTAAAATAAATGATCAACATGTCTCCATATACCATCTCACCTCCGTTGTCGGTTTTTTTGCAACATCCTGTATATATACATTTATATATAACTTACACTTAATCTAAGAAACCTAACTTTATAGTACGTTTCGCCAGTTAATGGACTACGTCCGCCAAAATTACGAAGAAAATTATTTAGCCTCTTTAGACATTAAAATCCCTCAGTTTCTCTTAGTATTTTGCTGGTAGACTACATATTGTTCTCTCAGTACAAAGACAAATTTGTTTAGTTCCATTACTTTTTAATAAAATGTTATATATTCAAATTCAAAATTTAAACCGGGGCTAATGTATTTTACAGGAACCCGGGGTTCTACCTATTAAGGAGGACCAAAATGGATCGCTCACCGCCAACACTTAAGTGATGACCGCAGAGCTTTCCATCTATCTATCTCTTGCAATACAAGTTATTAACACCCCTTTAACAAAATATGCTAAACTATTTTAATCATTCGTTTTATTTATTTATTTTATTTTACCTGGTGGAGTTAAGACTGTAAGGTCTTCTCTCCCACCTCACCAGAGTTAGATTATACATATAATAATAATTATGAATTATCTACGTGTTGATTAATAATAATTCATAATAGGCATAGGCTACACTATGGGGGCACGCCGTAGCGTAGTGGTTAAGGCACTGAGCTACAAGCCGGAGGGTCCAGGGTTCAAGTCCCGTTGGGGTCAGGATTTTTAAACTGACCCAAACCCTCTGGCGGCACTATGGCCCTGGGGTCGACTCAGCCTCTAACGGAAATGAGTACCAGACGCTTGTTCTGGGGGTAAAGGCGGCCGTCACGCAGGGCTGACAACCCGGCTGACATAAAGTGCCGATTGTCTAGAAAAAGTGGGAGCCTTAACCTCCTTCTACCCCAAGGGCCTCCGGGTCTGTTGTGGGATCACTTTACTTTACTTTTACTTTACATAGGCTACACTTCCACCCTGTCAGAACTGCCAAACTTTACCATCTTTCAGAAATAAATTGAAAATAAAATCACTAACAGAAACAACTCACTAATATTACTTTTTAAGAATTAATAATGCGTTTTTGCATTATTTAATAAAATAGGCTTAGGATTTGTTAATATATTTACCTAATGCCTTGTATAAAAAGCATAGATTAATTCATTGTAGTTTATTACTTTCTTTGTATTTTTTTTCTTTTCTTTTTATGTATAGTAGATTCGAGCTGTTATTCCTTTTTTTATTCATTATATCATTAATTTAATTTTAATTGTATTTAGTTTCATTGTATTATTAGACATTATTTTCATTATTATTCAATATGACAGATAATTAATTGTTCAATGACTATTATTGTAACTTTTTTTGTATTCATATGTAACATATGTTTGTCCTGTTTAATATGACTAATTGTAATTTTTTTTTGTATTCATATGTAACATATGCTTGTTCTGGTGAGTGGAAGAGAAGGCCACATGGCCTTAACTCCACCAGGCTAAATAAATCTATTCTATTCTATTCTACTATATAGAGTTGACAAGGAAATTGCAACGAAAGATAGCGAAATTGACTCTTTCATAGTGCTACGAGTATATTTTAAGGTTGTCATAATTTTGAATTACCGGGTAACTCTTGTCTTACCACTGTAGTGTCACGTGATTATAGTACCAAATTTGTGGCGGACAGAGTCCATTGCCTAACTAAATCTGCTATAACTAATCTAACCTATGCAACTTAACCTAACTCAATTGACAATAGCGGAAATCTGTATTATCATGTTGGCAAATATGACGCTAGAAGTTACTTGATTCGTTGCATTGTTTATATATATATATATATATATATATATATATATATATATTATTGAATAATATGTAATGTAATCTGGGTATACAATATATTGTCCCAATAAATTAGATACATATTATTCAATAAAATGTAAACCCCTTCGTAATCTAACGAAATAAAGTACACATTATCCATGTCCTGTACTCTATCGATTGATGTACAGGATGCGGCATAAGCCACTTAAACTCTGCACATGATTGCAAAAAAAAAATCAGATTGGTTAAAACTGGGGTGTGAATACAGGACCTTCAGAATATGATCTCAAACACTACTGCTTGAGGTAATTTGCTAAATAGGTAATCATTTTTTGTATAGATGTTGTAAGCTACAGAAAATTTGCATTTTCGGTGAACTAACTTATGCTGCATCCTGTATTTGGGATACTAGAAGGTACACCATCCACTCTATATTAAACCATTGTTATTGACAGAGCCGTCTCGGTGAACGCATGGTTAACCCATCAACTTCCCCGACTGGAATTTCAGGTTCGAATTCTAGCGGTTCCGGGGAAGAATTGGGGGTAGTCCACACCGGTATTTTTCGGGTTTTCCCGGGGTTTTCCCGTTTCCCGACTTTCTTTCCATCAACAATCTCCACTCTTCTTCATTCCTTCATCAAATAATTTCAACTCCACTCATCCATTAATTTCATATCACCTTAACCTCATCTCATGTTAGGTGAAAATTAGGCTGGATTAGCAAACCGCAGATGTTTAAACATGTTGTTGTGGTGATCTAATGGAGCAATCTCATGAACTTTCTCATGACTCGTATCCTGTGTGTTAACTTAAGGCAGAATAGGGCCAAATGGAAGTTGTAGCCTCTCCTCGAGGCCTTAGGCCCAGCCAAAATGGATGACGGTAGTAGTCATGTGTCTAAATGCTTGATGTGTGTCGAACCAGGAATGCCATAACAGACTACGTATATATCACCATAGAGTACGTTTCAACTCATTCATTCAATAAAGTAAATATGACTAATACATTGAACCTAAAACCGAACTCATCTCTATTAAACTAATCTAATCTAACATAATGTATCATTTCATGACTATTAGAAGGTACCACGGCCCACTCAATGACAAATCATTGTTATCGACAGGGGCGTGGTAATATTTTGTATCATTCCATCAGCCCTATGTGACGGCCGCCTTTGCCCCTGCACAAGCGTGTGGTACTCATTTCCTTTAGAGACTGAGTCGACCCCAGGGCAATAGTCCGTCAGAAGGATTAAGCCAGTTTAAAAACCAGACTCTACCAAGACTCGAACCCCCGATCTTCCGGCTTGCTGCGCATCATCTTAATCAACTACGCCACGACGTGCCCCCTTTCTCATCTTGAAGTTCTTACTTATTGTAGCTACCCAAATTCTTCATGGCGCTGGGTGGACACCTATCTCATATTGGCCGAAATTTCATCAGATAATTTATTTCCCTATGGGATCTCTAATCAGTGCGTGTTCCGGGTTCTGCTCTAAAGACAACTCGGAAAAATCGCGGAAAACTTGTAGTATACATAACCTATATATTTTATTTATATTATTCTCTTAGTTCTATTACAGAAATTTAAGGTGAAGCATGAATTTATGATTTCAGATTAAATTTCAAAATGTGTGTTTCAATGCCATCCACTGCACTTTCCGTGTTTCGGGTCCCGCATTTCGCGAATAAATGTAGTTAATGAAGTCTAATCTTCTATTTAAACACCACTGCGGTAGATTACGTTACATAGGTGATCAGTACTTATATTCCGTAAGCCTACAGAAATTAATGTAGGAATGAGTGTATATTTAAGTGTTTGTGTAGTATATTGTACGGATATGACGATGAAGAGAAGGAAGGTGAAAACCGGTGCCGGAATATACATACTCCTTATTTTAGGAATTCTCACTATGAGGTATATTCATAAAGTAGAATATTTTTATCATTCACCTCATATTGTTCTTCTTATTTGATTATAAACTAGTTTCGGAACATAGTTTCTGTTCTATCCTCAGTATCGTCACGACCGTTGTTCTGTCGTCTTGAAGAGCTGTCCTTCTCTCCTTCCATTGGCTGACTGAAAAACCTCGAAACCAGGTCATTCTCACCGGGAATTTCAAAGTTCATTAATTTCTTCTTTTCGCTCTTTTGAATGTAGATCTTTTCCCAAACAGTAAGTTCTTTAGGTTTTTCTATTTGTTTTAATAATTTAGCTTCTTTCTCGATAAGATGTTTTTCAGACCATGCATGGGCAGCCACTGCAGATTTTTCTACTTCCCCTTTCTTGACATTCCTGAGATGTTCTTTCACTCTAGTTTTCAAATTTCTTTTAGTTTTTCCTATGTAGAATTTCTCACATTCTTCACATTTAATTTGATAAATCCCTGATTTGTTTTCTTCTTTAATTTTCTCATTCTTATTAGGTCTAATCAGTCTACTAATGCTGTAGTCATTTTTGGGTGCTAACCTTATGTTGAAATCTTTAAAAAATTTTTGAAACTTGTGGTGTTTTAATGGATGATATGTGAATTTTCTAAATTTTACATTATCTTCTTTAACTTTTAGAAGAGTGCTTTGATTAATAAATTTTTGTCTTTTGAACTTGTTTATTTTTTGAGTATCATTTTTATTGCAAAACCATTTTTCGTGGTTACGTTGATTATGTGTTAATTTTCTTTGTTCATTGGTATGTTCACTAATTTCTGGTGCAGATATGTGGATGACATAATTGCAATAGTTAATCATAAACAGATAGATGATGCATTAAAATTATTGAACATTCAAAGTCAAACTATAAAGTTCACTATGGAAAAGGAAATCAATGGAGAAATACCATTTTTAGATCTCAACTTAAAAAGGAATGAAGAAAATAAGATAGAATTTGGAATTTACAGAAAGAAAACACATATAGATAACTACTTAAAAGCTTTAGGTTTCAATCACATAGCTCACAAAGAAGCAGTTTTCAATAGTTTGACACATAAATTAGTGAACATACCAATGAACAAAGAAAATTATGAAAAAGAAAAAGAACACATAATCAACGTAGCCACGAAAAATGGTTTTGCAATAAAAATGATACTCAAAAAAATAAACAAGTACAAAAGACAAAAATTTATTAATCAAAGCACTCTTCTAAAAGTAAAAGAAGATAATGTAAAATTTAGAAAATTCACATATCATCCATTAAAACACCACAAGTTTCAAAAAAAATTTAAAGATTTCAACATAAGGTTAGCACCCAAAAATGACTACAGCATCAGTAGACTGATTAGACCTAATAAGAATGAGAAAATTAAAGAAGAAAACAAATCAGGGATTTATCAAATTAAATGTGAAGAATGTGAGAAATTCTACATAGGAAAAACTAAAAGAAATTTGAAAACTAGAGTGAAAGAACACCTCAGGAATGTCAAGAAAGGGGAAGTCTAAAAATCTGCAGTGGCTGCCCATGCATGGTCTGAAAAACATCTTATCGAGAAAGAAGCTAAATTATTAAAACAAATAGAAAAACCTAAAGAACTTACTGTTTGGGAAAAGATCTACATTCAAAAGAGCGAAAAGAAGAAATTAATGAACTTTGAAATTCCCGGTGAGAATGACCTGGTTTCGAGGTTTTTCAGTCAGCCAATGGAAGGAGAGAAGGACAGCTCTTCAAGACGACAGAACAACGGTCGTGACGATACTGAGGATGGAACAGAAACTATGTTCCGAAACTAGTTTATAATCAAATAAGAAGAACAATATGAGGTGAGTAATAAAAATATTCTACTTTATACATACTCCTGTCGGAAAGTACCAAGGGGTGCCAGGATTAAAGTTCCCATCCAAAGGATGAATCGCTATCAACAGTACCACATACATAATCAAATAGACTGTTCTAGAGAGGTTTGAAATTTAATGCAGGAATCTAACGCACAATGTAGCGATTAAAAGTTTTATATTACCACGCCTCCCTCGAGATTCAAAATTTTACAATAATTGAAAAGTACAGATAAAGAACCAGATTTTTTTGTCAAAATGGAGTTTATTAAAATATAAAATTATGAAATATTTACCTAAAAGGTCCGTCTCCTCAACTTTATTAGTTATTTATCTGTAGCGCTTTCGGGACTAGTCCCATCATCGGCAGGATCCAAAATTGAAAAATTAATCTTATTAATGTTGAAAATGTAGTTTGAGATGTAATTATATTCACAATTTGAAGCATTGCCATTTAGAAGTTGAAACAGTAAAAATTACAATTGACATGGGTTTATTTAACTCCATAATTTTGTATTCATGTCAGGAAGAATGCATGTTGTACAATTAAAAGTAGTTGCTAGATTTAAAGGAAAAAGTGATTTGCCTGCCTTTTTTTTTTTTTTGTATCTTTCAATTACGATTTACGACACCTCCAGGAATCAAATCCGAGCCCTCTAGTGAGGAAGCAGTCTTCCTACCAATTGAGTTATCGTGGCGGAAAACTCATTAGTTATCTCATAAGCAGGGAAAGTACCTTGGTTGGCATTGTAGTGCTCTATAATGAGCACAAGTTAACTGAAACCGGAGTATGCATGCGATATAACGGCGCAAGACAGCAACGCAGCCTAGTGCGCAGCTGCGGTGCATACGAGAGTGAACAGAATACAGGCGCAATGGTTCTGTGTGTAGTATACCTAATTTCCCAACCAACTATGGTACTTTCCCTGCTCATGAGTTAGTATTTAACACGAATATAAATTCCGTTTTATTTTACGGATGCGAAACATGGAAGATGACCTAAGAAATAATTAACTTGCTCCAGGTGTTTGTGAATGGGTAACTACGTCGAATATTAAATCTCAAATCAAAAACTGCCGCGCAAAACTGAGCAAGCACCATCGAAAAACAAAGGGAAGAAAATGGCGTTGGATTGGACATACTCTACGTAAACCTCAAACTGCAATAGCAAGATGCGCAATGGCCTAGAATCCTCAAGGTTCAAGAAGGATAGGAAGACTAAAAATGACTTGGAAATGGACTCTTGAAGGAGAAATAGTGAAACGAGAAAAACTTATATGGGAGTGAACAGGTTGGCAGATGTCAGAGCTAAATTGGAAATTTTATTATTGCTCTATTCTCCAGCTAGGAGCGAAAGGGAATTATGATGATGATGATTAGTAATGTCGGTTTTTATGTAATTTTTTTTAGTGGTGCAATTTTGAAGATATGATTCACTGGAAGTTTGTTCCAAACGGGCGTGCAGTTTATGCGGGTATTTATTCTCAACAACTGTAAAGAGTTAATGGAAGTTTTAGGGTCGCGGGTTGAAACCCGACCGGATCCCATACTGCACGAACCAATTCAGGAATTGGGAGGAATCGAACTGCTCCTACACCCAACATATCCCTGATCATGCGCCTTTATATTGCCACCTGTTTCGATCCATGGCACATTTTTGCGTGAAATTTATAAAAATTCGAAAACATTGACGCTATGGAAGTGGATCTTAACGCATTCTTCGTATCAAAAATCAGAGACTACTGTAGTACTGTCGCGGGATATAAAATGTCGATGAAATAATGGTTCAAGACCATAGAATCTGATGCATTCTACTTTGAAGAGTAGTTTAATTTATTCTCAGAAAACATTCCAAATAAAATGTTGTTTAAAAAGAGACGACATCTTTACGAATGTTGTGATGTGTGTCTAAACCAGCGCAGCGTGCGCTTCGCTATATAAAATACTGTAATTACATTTGAGCGCCTAACGTGCTTGCAAGGAGGTTAGTAACCGTTAAGGATTGACTTAAGTTTACTGTAGTCTCTCATTTGAGAACAGAATGTACGGTTAAGAAAGCAATGGCTAAACAAACAATAATATCCCGAGCTGTCAAGTAGGGCAGGGATATTTGTCATGCGTAACTTTGCAAGTCAGGAGTTCATTCACAAAAATTTTAACTAAACAAGTTTAATATTGTGATAAATGAACCTTCGCGCCTTCGCCTCAGTGGCTTGTTATCGTTAACTCCGGCGGCACGTTCTTTTCCCAATGACACCAAATTTTAAATACCATTTAGATCCACCTAATTTGTTAGGTATTGATCTAAGATGGCATAGCCAAATAAAAAATATAATTCTGGTTGATTATATGCCTGCTACCAGTTATATTATATGGATGCGAAACATAGACTCTTACTTTTAGGGAGGAAAGGAGATTACGAGTATTTGAGAATAAGGTTCTTAGGAAAATGTTTTGGACCAAAGAGAGATGATCAGACAGGTGAATGGAGAAGACTTTCATAACAATGAACTACATGGTCTTTATAGGAAGCCAGATATAATAAGATTAGTTAAGTCTCATAGACTGCAATAGGCAGGGCATGTGGCACGAATGGGCAATGAAAGACGTGCATGGAAGCTTCTTGTAGGAAAACCAGAAGGAAAACGTCCAGTTGGTAGATCAAGAATGAGGTGGAAGAATAACATTAACTATGATTTGAGGGAGATAGATTATACAGGGAATAATTGGAAAACATTAGCGCAGGAAAGGGATGTATGGAGAGCTTTATGACCTCGCAGCCATGAACCTACGGGTTCGATAGTGCCAGTGAGTTAGTTGAGTTATGTACCTGGGGTAACAAGGGGGTTTGGTGGTATAAAATTATCTGCATCCCCCAGGATGTAAGATTCCTTTAGTGTTAATACTGTTAAGATTATAATTAGAATGACTATTTAACTCATGCCCCAAATGGGAGTCAATGACCAATCACATTTCAATGATTTTTTATTTACAACCAATCACAGTCGTGTTTGGCCTAAAATTTACCAACTAAAGTTTATCATAATGAAGAAAGCACCTCCTTTTTAACATTCTGAATAGGTCATAGCATTATTTTGCAGTGACTGACCCTCCAAGAAATACGGCTATCAGATTGTATATATATATATATATATATATATATATATATATATATATATGTAGTGCATGAATGTCAGCAGAAAGCGCATGCGATAGATAATATAAAAACATTTGTAACAATTGATTATACCACAAAAAAAACTGTTTGCATTTTCTTAAACGAATTATTTTCCAGGAAATGATGTTGCAGAAAAATATAATTGACATATCTACATCACAGGACATCAGATGAATTAATACCTATAACGTTGGTTATAAATTTCTCCACTAGGGTACATTCTTACAACATTGCGATCCTTTGGCAATAAATACTATTATGATCTGGTTGCAGTGATGAACAAAAGAAGCAAATGAAGCGTACCAATCGTTTCTCATTTGTTTTCAAACATCGCTGTTTACATTAAATATATAAATATTTTAAAATAACTATAGTTAAATAATGATTTGTGAGTAAACAGCTTAATTTCATTCGTTATTTTATTCGTTAAATAGTCCTAACAAACCTCAGGGGTCCCCATCTAGAGGATATGTGGATGGCGACCACAAGGTGCCCAAGCTGAGCAAAACATAGCTTCCACTTACTTATGTTTTGCTCCTTACTTTTAGCTTTAACCGATCTGGTATTTCTTCCTTTCTTCTACTTACTTATACCAGACTCTTTTAACTTAACTATTTAACCTCTCTTGGTTAACTCTTGTTTTTTTTCGACCCCGACGCTATTGGGGCATCCGAGGGCTAGGGAGTCTTTCCTTTCTTCCATTTCTTCTTTCCTTTATTTTATTTTCTTCTCCAGAAAAGCCTGACCAGAGGCTATAAGATGGCAGCTCCATCACTGGTCCTGCCTTCCTTTGGCCAGCAACCAATCGAAGGGACTATTATTATGCTTTCAAGTCATACGAGAATTTCCTGGAAGGATCAAAACGCTGGAGGGAAAATTTTCTATAGCATCGTAACAGGTATTAGCCTAATACTTGGAAGGAAGAAGAAGAAGAAGAAGAAGAAGAAATATTCCTAACAAATGCCACTCTTGATTTCCAAATTCTCTACATAAATTCACTCCTCACTTCGTGAGTCGTGAATTTATCGATAATTTGGAAATTACTCGTGGCATTACTTATGATAAATCCAAAGATATCTTTAATTGAAAATAATGATGGAATGGGATTTTATCAATATTTCTATTTAATCCTAGGGAATTATTTGATCCAGTCGGCCGCGGTGAACTAGTGGTTACGCTCCTTGCCTCTGGTGCTGAGGATCGCGGCTACAAACCCGGCCGGAGTCGATAGATTTTTTAGTACGGAAAAATCCAAGGAGCAAGTCCTCCGGGAGGGACTTTAAGCCGTGGGTCCCGAGTCTGAAGGGCTCGTAAAATATCCTTAAGCCTGAATAAAAAGGCCTCTAAGCAAAATTTACCGAATTTTCCCATCCTAGTACTACCCTGGTTTCCTAGATGTCACCATGAGGCGGAACGCTGACCCCGGGCCACTCAATGGCATCTATCCGAAAACAAGTGTAACTAAATTAGTATAATTTAATTTCTCCCCTGTCGGAGGAGAGCGCCCAAGTCTCGTTGAGAGACACAAAGCTTACAAGAAGAATTATATTATCCTGTTGGATGTAAAAATAAAAAGTGAATTATTACTATTGCAACAACGGTAACAGGAAGGACGAAGTGAAAGATGAATAATCGGTTTACTGTAGCATTATCTACTGTAATACCCCCTCACACCACTGGACTAAATCAGTACTAATACATAGGATAGCTGATAATAAATTTGTAATTATTATAGCCCCTCAAAATGATATTTGTCCTCATGGTAGGGCGTATCCTGTTCAGTGCCTTGTGATATCCAGTGATTTCATCTGATTAATCAGAAATCCATGGACTGTATACTTGTTTGGAGCGGGATATCTCAAAAGATGTTCCGTGTTTGCCACAAAACTGTTTGATTCTGTCATAAAAATAAACATTAGTTCAGTATGAACACATGAAAAGAGAACTGTGTATTAAATGTCCCGTGCGGTACCCGAGCAGTTTAAGGCATCGTGCTTTGGTACAGAGCTAGGGGTTAGAGTCCCCATGGGATAGACATTTTCTCATGGAATTTCGGCTTGTATGGAACCAGTGCCCACCCAGATCATGGGGAATTTTGGTAGCTACAATAAGCAACGGTTTTAGGTTGAGAATACCAGCTATAAAGGCTGGGGGCCCATAATCCTGACCACATGTCACTCCTATATAATCTTCCACCTCTTTGATTAACACATGTGGATGTGAAGTCAAGTACTCGGGTGTTAGGCCAAGTGCACCATGGGTATTAAGCATTGTTGTAGTGTTATTTACTGTATTTCTTAGAAAACTGAACACGTGAAACAAAAATTGAAATATTAATTACGGTCTATCAACTGTACATTATAATTTTAATTCAATGGGAAATGTGGTTTATCTATTTCACATTTTTTATCCTTTAGAATTAACGTTGGGAATTCCTCTATAGGAGTCTAAAGTTACTTCTATATTTGCGGTATGCCGCTAAATCACGCAAAAATAAACAGAGTGCTGGGAACCAAATACGTTTGGAAATTCCTGCTCTAAAGCGTGTATCAAATATAGTAAGTTCCTACCTACAAGCATTGACTTTCATAGGGATGTAAATTTCGGCATTGGTCGATTCGGTCGGTTGCGATAAATTTTACATGTATCTCGAGATCACTCCAGTGCGTATTTGTGGGCATTCCTCTAACGATTCACGGTCATAAATTCCGTAAAAGGATTCAGAGTAAAATAATGAAGAAGAAATGTTAAGTTCGATTCCCGGTCGGGACAAGCTTTCTGGGTGAGTTCTTTTTTTCGGATTTTCTTAACTTGTAAGACAAATGTCGGGAAGCTTTGAGGCCCAAATGGTCCCCGAATATCATCTGGCCATCATCATCACCATTATCATCATCCTCCGGTGTGGAATGCAATGGGAAGCTACCACATCTATAATTCTCTAGTAAAGCTGCAAAGCATAGCATGAAAATGTTATGATTGCAATGAAAGACCTGCCCTAGGGCAGACCACTATAGAATAGAATATATATATATATATATATATATATATATATATATATATATAGTGTATATGAATTAGATTTTACATTTCCAAATTTAAGAGTAGCATAAACTAATTTTTTTCAATGAATAAATAAAATTAATTATCACCGGATTTCTGCGATGGAAAAGAATTCTCAAGGCAAATGGAGTTCCTATGTTGATTGTTTACTCTTGGACCAACTTTTCGGGGAAGTAAATTGATGTGCATATTTATCTTTTACAGTTACATAATTAATTTGTGTCCACCGCTGTGGTCTCGAGGTAGCGTGCTGCCTTGTCACGCAGCGGGCCCGGGTTCGATCCTCGCTCGGGACAGTTTTTCTGGGTGAGGTTTTTATTGGGGGTTTTCCTCACCTGTAAGACAAATGTCAGGAAAACTTTAAGACCCAAACGGTCCCCGAAATCATATGGCCATCGCTATCATCATCATTCATATTCATCTTATCATCATCATCCTTCATCGGTGTGGAAAGTAATGGAGATTGAAATGGATTGGTCATATATCTCCAATGGGGGCAGTAGAAATATATTTAAAATATTTACTGGGAAACCCTTGGATAAAACACCGTTATGAAGACCTAGGAGTAGGTAGGGGATAATATTGAGATAGATTTTAGGAAACTGGTTATCGGAAATTTGACCTGGATTCAGATGGTTGATAATAGTTACCACTGGAGGGCCTTAGTGAATGCAATATTGCGCTTTAGTGTTCCATAAGCCACAGGATTAGTTATTATTTAGTCTATGTAATATTATTATATAAAATTCTAAACATATAAAAAATGACTGATGGAAAAAAATATGATGGGTGATAAATGATAATGAAGCGCCAGGAGAGTTCTTAACCTAAATTCCAAACCATGGGCAACCACAGGAATAATTGCCTTCAATACAAAAATTCTATGGTCTGACCGAGTATCGAACCCAGGAAGAAACATAGCTATTTCAATAAATATGTAATCGAGATAGAACACGACCGTTAGGTCTACATACAGGATTAGTACAGATAGACCAGCAGTAAATACTAAATTGCATGCGGGGATTTGTAAAGACTCACTTGAATTGCACGCTGGTGTGACCTTGGAAGTCTTTAAGTAGTTGAGTATGAATCTAACCTAACATAACGTAACCCAACCTAAATAACAATAAAATAATATTTCAGTCCATTAAAGACATGTTATCAGTTCCTGTCCAAAGTTTGATGAGGTTTCATTACGCAAACGGGAGAAGGAAAAAATGTCTTGGCTTGTGATAAATTTGAAAGAAACGTTAGATGTTTTGTAAATGTAACTAAGATAAATTCTAGAAAACCTTGGTATGCAATCTGACATCTTCTACAAAACTGTGACATGCAACTGTAATATTCTCCCCACTCGCCATGCAATTCGTAAGCACTGAATAAGTGATCTAGGACTCGCGAGTAAATAAAGCTAATTTTGTAATGTATTGTCTATAATATTATATTTAATTTTCATGTATTTAACGAAAAATGTTTTAAAAATTGCAGAAAATAAATTTATAATAATTTGTAGTTCGTATAAAGATAGCCAAAGCTTACTTCATTTTATAGAGTCGTTTTCCAGGAAACATTGGTGTGTAATCATACTGCAAAACAATAAACAATGTTATAAAGCTGTGTTTTACGTTTTATGAGTGGGGATATAATGATTAGCTTTTGTTACCTTATAATCGTGCGGTTTCATAAATAGCTGATAAATGTCATATTTTGTTGATCGTGTAATTTATCACACTATTCGTATTGCCAGGAATGGTTGTGGTAATGGAAAACAGTTGAATTTATTTTATATAAACCTCACAGATGTTTAAACAACATTTCCAAAAGTCTTCGTTCATTTCACAATGCAGTGCATTGTTGTGGTATCGGGGTAGCGTCGCTGCCTCGTACGCAGCGGGCCCGGGTTCGATTTCCGGTCGGGTCTTGTTTTCTTGGGTGACAGCTTTTAGATGTTTTCCTCACCTGTAAGACAAATGTCAGGAAACTTTAAGGGCCAGAAGGTTCCCTAATAATCATCTGGCCATCATAATATTCATTATCATATTCGCTATGTTTAGTATGAATGGCGTGTTTCGTCTTCATATTGTGTTGTTTTGGAGGAGGCCCTGACATTGAGCTGATCACTCATTTTTTTGTCGTTCTTCATCGCTCTTGCACACTTTCACTGGTCTACTACCAGAACACTGGTCGGATTTCGCACCTCGTTAAATATTCGAGGGCAGAAATAATCTGGGCGCCTTTCTAGACTTCTCTCGATTGGAAGTCTCGAGAGTCTGATTCTTGTAGAATCGATGTATCTAGAAAAATAATTTCTCCAGAAAGCAATTCTGAAGAAATCGTTTGCTGGCTGCACATGACCTGAATCTAAGTCCTATTGGCTTATAAAGAGACCTGCTGCCGCTCGCGAAATTCAAAAGTGATAATCTGAGCAACGTATCAACAATGCGTCATAGAATAATATGTAATATTTAGTTTGTAAGGCCATCGTATTCAGGCGAGCTTATAAAAGCAGCACCCCTGATTTACGAAACTCTGATAACGGTTCCCGTGTTTGACAGATGTTTATGAAAATGCTCATCACCATGACTAGTGTAAAGTGTCGACCTGTTCCGTAACTTCCTTGAATGTTTAACGAATAAATAGTTATTATAATTCATAAAATAATACTAATATAATAATAATAACTTTGTCGTACCAGTTCTTTTAGCGAATATCCGAATAATGCAGTTATTGAAGTTTTTTGTATAGATGTTGTAAGCTACAGAAAATATTTTCGGTTAACTGACTTATGATTCAGCCTGTATATTTAAAAACAATTATAATATATAGTGACTTCATCCAACAATATCTGTTTGTAATTTTAAAATAACTTTCATTGTTCAAGTAGATCTGTCTTAAATAGTAATTGTTACGTTTAATGTTCGAGTCAATATGACACAACGTAAAATATAAATTTCAATTTTTTTTTTCCAGAAATTGAATCTTGCTTTTTTTTTAATGGGTAGAAATAAAAATATCAATTGTACCAAATATTTACAAAAATTGACAGGTTTTCTGTTAAGAAGTTATACAGGGAGAGATGATTATACAGAGAGATAATAATAATAATAATAATAATAATAATAATAATAATAATAATAATAATAATAATAATAATAATAATAATAATAATAATAATAATAATAGCTTTATTTTACCTGGCAAGAGTTAAACCTTAAGGTCTTGTCTACCACTCAACCAGGTTAGAAATAAAATGACAATATTCCGTCTTATAACACTGAGCAACAAAAAATAAACTTTTTTTGTCTCAGGAAGAAACATATGTGATTCTGATAGTATTTTTTCTCCTGAATTAAAATATGATATCGAGTTTTCTCCATCATGCAAGGTTTCCGAGAGACAGGCATTTATAATTTCAAACACTTTAATATTTTCTACATTCGTAACTACACAATATTCGAACATTCAGACTCACCTAGAAAGTAAGAAATCACGATTTTCTGCTATATTTCGCCTGTGGAGCATCCCTCTTGATGGTCCAACAATAATCGGCCAGCGTATTAGGTTTCCATTTGCCTTGATATCTCTTGTCCATAGCTGAAATCTCCTGGTGAAAGTGTTCCCCGTTTTATTTTACAATGGGCAAGTGAACGAAAAAACGTTTATTAAAAAAATAATTATTTAAATCCATTAATTGAAATTGAAATAAAAAAACTATGGGTGACGGAGAAATTCCGAATAGATATTTGAAAACACGATAAAAAACTGCATTAAGTACAATTATTGGGGGGGCACGCCGTAGCGTAGTGGTTAAGGCACTGAGCTACAAGCCGGAGGGTCGAGGGTTCAAGTCCCGTTGGGGTCAGGATTTTTAAACTGACCAAAACCCTCTGGCGGCACTATGGCCCTGGGGTCGACTCAGCCTCTAACTGAAATGAGTACCAGACGCTTGTTCTGGGGTAAAGGCGGCCGTCACGCAGGGCTGACAACCCGGCTGACATAAAGTGCCGATTGTCTAGAAAAAGTGGGAGCCTTAACCTCCTACTACCCCAAGGGCCTCCTGAGGCCTGTTGTGGGATCACTTTACCTTTAGTACAATTATTGGTACTCTTGAGACAAAAATCATGTTGACCAGTGTAATTTAAATTACAATAAATATAAATTATTACATGGTACAACTACAATACATGTTGATTTACTCTAGATTTAATGAATAAAATATTTTTTATTCAATGCCGCCATGTTGTCATTTTTGGTATTCTCTCCCGGCATTGCGTTATTGTAACCCACTTCTGAGGTTGGGGCGTCTGGAAGACGGAGTTACGCTGCTCCGATGATATATTATAGGCGATGATGATGGTAATGATGCGCCAGGAGAGAACTTAATCCTAAACTTAATGAACATGTTAATAATGGCCAGATGATGTTCGGGGATCATTTGGGCCTTAAAGTTTCCTGACATTTGTTTTACTACAACTACTCCAAGCGCGACAGGCTTAGATGGCCCCTGACCTATCAGCCGGATGCTGGCCTCACATCCGCATGTGTTAATCACAGGGGTAGACGATCATCGAGCCATTGTAAGGGTGACATGTGGTCTGCATGTCGGGACACCCAGCCGTTATAGCTGGTCTTTTCAACCTGGAGTCGCTACTTATTGTAGCTACCCAAATGCCTCACGATGCTGGGTGTGCACCGGTTCCATAGTGGTCGAAATTCTATGAAAAAGTTTCTTCTCCATGGGGACTCGAATCAGCGCAAGTCTCGTAGCTCTGCGCCTAGGCTTCTTGCCTTAACCACTCGACAGGTGAGGAAATAACCCGAAAAAACCAACACTCAGAAAACTTATCCTAACCGGGGATCGAACCCGGGCCCGCTGCTTGACAAGGCAGCACGCTACATCGAAACCACTGCGGTAAAATGTACAAGATAGGAAAATATAAATAAAACTTGAAGATTATTAAATCAATTATGCAGTGGAAGGTATTAATTATTAATGCAATTTAGAATTAGTTATTTCCTTGAATATTGATGAAATATGTGCCAGCAGTCGCGGTTATACGTAGAATGTAAGTGAATATTTTAGTTAATAGTTGGTTGGTAAGTTAAGGTCTCGACAGGGACGAAGGCGGGTCCGGCGCATCATGGAAGTACAATTCCGCCTCGTTTAATGTAAAACAGATGTTTGTGCTTGACTCTCTGAAAGCATTATGACGTACGTAGATGCGCAGAACTCACATAAACACGACCGCCTTCGTTCGTGCATTTTACTATAATGTCATAGAATAAATTTAATTCTGGAGAAAAATTAATTATTTAACAACAAATAATTGTATAAGCGCGACTTAAAATTGCCAAATGTGTGGCATTCCCTGATATCTTGGTGAGGGAATTTCAGGATCGGGCAGAGGCTACTGTAAAATAAGTAGAATAAGAAGATATGTCAATCTTGTGGTAAGAAGATAACTTCTCAAATCTGGACACCAGGTAACTAGGAGTATAAGTGTGCAGAAGAAGATTAAAAAAAAGTGAAAGAGAGTGCAATTTACGTCTATCGGAGCCAAGAGAGATTTTGAAATGTTTAGCAAATATGATCATAACAGCGGATGTTGAAAATAATACGAACGTAAGCATTATGAACACGCCGTAGTGTGATAATGTGGTACACCAGAAACAAAATCAGGATGTGATGATAGTATCTGATTTTGCCAGAGAGTTACGAGGTCAAAATGTAACTTGTGACAACATCTTCACTTCTTATAATTTGGGACAACTGATTCTGAAAATAAAATTAATGATGTTAAAGACTATAGCCTATGGAAAAATAAACCTAAACTTCTACGGCAAATCATCAATAAGGAAGTACACAGCTCGTCATTCTTCTTCATAAATGTCATTATTGTGGTGAATTATTTTCCAAAAATTAAACCCCCCACGGGCTAGACCTTGTCGTGGTGAAGGGGCTCAGTACCCAATGACCCAGACGACTAGATACGGAAGTCTGGTTATTAACTAGCTTGCTATCTAGTAAGAGGAGAAGGGAAGCGAACTAGCTCCAATGAGGGATACCTCAACGGCTTCAGAAGCGGATGAAGAAAATTGTTCTCAACGGTAAAGAAAGCGGAAGAGGAAACCTGCAAGCCAAGGAGTAGATGGGACTCCAAAGCTTTGGTTAGCAACTCGTCTAGGAGAAGGAAACTCCGAAATAAATCCCCTATCCACTAGGAAGGTGGTTGTGCGTCTGGGCTGGTAACCTGACCATGTAAAAAATTTCCAAACTCATCTCTCTTACAGTGTTCAGCCGGACGGATTTAATGTAAAATTACCAAGAGCAGCATTCAACTACAAGCCAAGAGGTTCAAGGAATGTAGGAAGGCCAGTGAAAAGATGGCCAGAACAACTGTGAGGCGGAACAGGCAATTTGCCTAGCCCGTGAAGTGAAGCAGAAGAAGAAGAAGAAGAAGAAAAAGAAGATTAAACAAAAAAGTAATTCTAGTGAGTATAGTGCATCATGCCAATGGAGTCAGTAATAGTAATGCCTATTTAATTCATGCCCCAAATGGGAATCAATGACCAATCAAGTTTCAGTGATTTTCTTTTACAACCAATCACAGTCGTGTTCCACCTCTTTAATTATCGAATTTTGATTACCAAAATAAAGCAAGCTCCTCCTTTTAATATTCTGAACAGGTCAGAGCATTATTTTGCAGTGATTGACTCTCTAACAAATACCTTGAATATAGCAAATAATGAATATATTTCTTAGACCTAGGCCTACACATTTCATAATTGTATGTTCAATAATTGTGTTTTTAAATACTGATTTTACTGAATTGTTTCCGAAAGAAAGGAATTAATAACCTATAAAGTTGGTTATAATATACAGTTTGATGTGTTTCATTTTTTCTCCACTAGGGTGCATTCTTACAATATTGGGATCCTATTTAGCAATAAATAGTATTATCAAGTTGCAGTGATGAACAAATGAAACAACCAAACATTTCTCATTTGTTTTCAAACATCGCCGTTTACGTTAAATATATATAAATATTTTAAAATAACGATATTTAAACAATGATTTATGAGCAAAGAGCTTAATTTTATTCGTTACATAGTCCTAATAATTGCCACTCTTGATTTCCAAATCCTCTAGATAAATTCACTCGTCACTTCGTGGCTCGTGAATTTATCGATAATTTGAAAATCACTAGTGGCATTACTTATGATAAGAAGCCTAAATTTATTTTAGATTATAATACAACCAAAGAGCCTGTAGACACACTGGACCAAGTAACAAGTACACATACGTTACGTGTAAACGAAAAACGAACAGATGACCAGTGATAAATTTTTACAATATTCTCGATTAATCTTCTTACAATGAGTATGTCTTATGGACTTCCAAATATCAAAATTGGAGTGGGAACTAAGGTTATTCTTAGAAGAACTTGGAAAATCACTGATAAAGGAACATATTATATCAAGAAAATATGTTCAAGAACTGAAGAAATGCTCAGAATTGTCCAGAACCTGCAAATACCTGAAAATGTGATTATAGTATGAGAATCTGCGACAAGATAAATTTAAAACGTGTGCGCTCCAAGTTCTGCTCATCAAGCAATAATAATAATAAGTTGTTACGTAAAGATCATATCACGTACTTGTGCCCAAATTGTAAGTAACGATAAATTATTATGCTATAAATCTATATAGGATGCTCTGAAATTCCCATTACAAAGTTCTAGGGTTTGTATAGGAGACTGAGATAACGTTTTGAATAGAAAAATTTGTCCGGAAACGTACCGTTTTCGTGCAGCAGGTACAAGTTCGCATTAAGAGTTTACATCTTTCACGTCTTCCGGGGATAAATGATAGTAATTTAATGATTTATGACCTAATTAATTACATTTGCACTACTCGATATTCACTTATTCCTTGTCAATGTCCAGTGTCAAAGGGAAAATAAAGAAACTACACTATATCACTGTAGAATAATTATTTACACGCAAATTAACCAAACTTCTCTACTCTAACTAATATTGTGCTTAGTACAACAGCGATACGATGTTGCGACCACCAAGTTCGTTGTACACAAAGTACCTGCAAATCATGTTCTGGTACACTCGATCCATCTTATTCCCATTAAACGCAAAAATATAATTTTTTGTGATAATTCTACACAAGGACTTAAGGGAAACAAGTCTAACGTTATTTTATAGGCTCATTTTGAAACTACATTTGTTCTAGTGATAACAGTCGTTGCCTGAGACGAAGCGGGCCCGAATTCAATACACGGTCGGGACAAGTTTCCCGGGTGAAGTTTTTATGGGGTTTTACTCATCTGTAAGAGCAATTGTCAGGAAACATTAAAGTCCAAATAGTCCCTGAACAACATATGACCATCGCAATCATCATCACATTCGCCTTCTTTAGTATGAATGAAGAAGTAAATAACATGTCTTGGCAAATGTTCATGTTGTCTCAAAGTGGCACTAATTGTAAGCTGATCACTCATCCAAAAAGGACCTTCATGTCCTAGTATGGTCAAGAAAGTTTGTGTGTAATCCATGGTTTGAACATCCTCTCCCGAAAGGTCATTTCTCTGTAAGGCTCGGTGACGTCAGCATGTGAACGTACCTTCAAAGAAAGAGGTTAATTCAAGGCAGAGAAAGAAAAAAATCATTAATCCTTAAATTGTTCTTGTTGTAAGTTATTTAAATGTGTCAGGACGCAGTGAAAAGAAAATGAAGTAGGTGTATAACTCTTAACATATTACTGTATTCTCAGATATTGTGTAATTTCACACAAATTTAAGTAATTTCTACTCTTTCGTTTTCTATTGTTTTATTTAAAAATAAATAAATAAAGGCGGCTCCGTGGCGCAAGCGGTTAGACCCTCTCCTCTCATCGCTGGGGTATCCAGAACGAGTCTCGGTTACTAGGCCTACATATAGATTTCGTGGTGGACGAAACGGAGTTCAGGCAGGTTTTTCTCGGGGTTTCTCCAGCTTTCCCCTACCACAAAATTTCATTCCGCCATTTATACTACACATCTCATCCATTTTTTTTTTTTTTTCGTTTGCCCCTCTGAAGTTGGTTGTCATGCGTGGTCGATCGGTACCCTTATCTTTCACAGACCTCTAAAATGTAGGTGGTTCATCTCATCTTATTCCTCAACCGACCCTGAGTTGGATACGAATTGAGGATATAATTTTATTAAATAAATTAAACTATTATATCATATAAGATACATAGCCAGTTTAAGGGTTATATGCAAAAATGTCTTTTATTTATTGACCAGCCTCATATGCTAGTGGTCAGAGTTTCTGACTACATTCATGAGATCTCGGATTCGATTACCGATCAGGCCATAGGACATTTTTCTTAAAGGGAATTATTCCTATGGCTGCCCATGGTCTGAAATTTAGATTAAGTTCAGGTTAAGAACTCTCCTGGGGCTTCATTGTTATTTATCACCCATCATATCATTCGGGTAATGTAACTCCGCCTTCCAGGCGTCCTAACATAAGAAATTGATTACAATTCCGCCAATGTCAGGGAAGAAAGCCAGACATGTCATAAAAGACAACCTGGTGGCATTGGAACAATATACGAGTATACAGGGTGTAAAACAATTCTGTATACAAAATTTGAGAGTTTGTAGAGGAGGAACAAAACTCTTTTGTTATGTGAAAAAAAATTGACAGGTCCTCCGTTTCCCCGCTAGTGGTCCTTGTAGGGTGGATGATTTCACTAAGAAAGATAAGGTAATTTCCTCCACCAGAAGAAGTAGCCCATTCAGATGGTCGTGAACTATACTAGCCCGCACATTTATAGTAAATCTGTATTGATTGTGAAATACTCGAGTTGCTTTAGGATTCACAAACTTCCACACATGGCTATTGTGGATGTTGTATAAATAATTTCTGTAAGTGTTTATCCTAGGGACGTGGACACTATTGGCAGTAATGATAATCTTCTTCCAATACAAACATCTTTCATATGAAAGAGTAAAAAATTCAGTGAACGCTAGCCTAAGGTTTTTTTTTTCACATAACAAAAGAGTTTTGTTTTACTTCCTCTACAATCTCTCAAAGTTTGTTACGGAATTTTTTACATCCTATATATATATATATATATATATATATATATCAAAAGTCCACCGCTGTGGTCTTGAGGTAGCGTGCTACCTTGTCGCGCAGCGGGCCCGAGTGCGATTCTCGGTCGGGACAGGCTCCTGGGTGGGTTTCTTTTCGGGATATTTCCTCACCTATAAGACAGGTGTCAGGAAGCCTAGGGCCCAACGGTCCCCAAAAATCGTCGGCCATCATCATTATTATCCTTATCATTTTAACAGTGTGGAATGCAATGGGAAGCTACCACACCTATAATTCCCTTGTAAAGCTACAAAGCATAGCACGGAAATGCTATGACTGCAGTGAAAGACTTGCCCCAGGGCATAACACTATAGAATAGAATATATCAGCATTTCCATTGAGAACTGGAGGGAAAGAAGTATAACGTTATTTTTAGGCTCGTTATGAATTGACTAGGGAATACTGTATGAGGAAGCGGAAGCAATACATGTGGAGGTTGTTACTCTTCTCGGATGTTATGAACACGACCTTTCTTCCATACCAGTGATAAATTAAACGACACACTCCCCGTTGTGTTTTAGAGTGCTCAAGATTTGCTCTCTGGACGAGAAAATTACTCTTTGCCAATTTATGCTTTGTGAATGTGAAGAATACTAATTTTAAATGGTGCAGTGAAGTCCTCGTTAGCTTTTGTCTTCTTCAGCTGTCATTCCCATTAACATGAGACTACTGTGCTCCTCTTCTATTAAACCCAGTGGGGTTGATAGCAGCATGACCATTCTACCATGGTAACTTTAACCTCGGTTTTGAATCAAGGTAATAGCATCTATTTTTGTTTCCTAACTATTGAATGAGTTATTTAGAAAAGAGATCATCCACTATTTTTTTCTGAAATTCACTTATTTCGTTATTCCATTTTTACATACCTACTTCAACCGTTTCCACGTGAAAAGGGATCAACTACACTGTTCCTTTACCACTCTCTGACTTTATTCAGTAGCAATTTCAGATTCAATGCTTTATCCTGAACAAGTAGAATCAGTTTTCTTTCCCTCTACTGTAAAATTTGATCAGCTGTAGATGATCTCTTTCCGAAATGACGCATTCAATTCCAACCAATTGTGTGATTTTCATTCCTTAGCACACGATCTAGTATTTATTCGCACTACACTGTTTTGTACTCTTCAACTTCTAAGATTTTATTCACAAAATCTAGGGATTCCCGCCCATGTTCTATCAGAATTAAAAGCTAAATTAACAATATATTTATTAATAACTAACTGTACCCGAACACGCGTTGCTGCGGTTCAGTCTGATTGAATAGAAAAAATATTATTCATAGCCGGGTATCTATTCATTCCGATCTTCTTGGCATCAATTAGCTGAAAGACAAAAATTGTTATTGTGAGTTATCCGTAAAAGGTAAACATATTATGCTGTCGAAGCGTTTTCTTGCAGAATATTTTGAGATATTCAATTCTGTCTACATTAATTTGGTATAGGCCTATTTGTTATGGTTTAGGCGCGTAATCCATTTAAGCGTGAAAAAGCGACTTTTTAGTGCATTCTTTTTTTTTCGCTCCGGCTCTACAAACGGTAATTTGTTATATAGGTTAATTGCCCCCAAAATATCCTCTAAATGATGTTGAAAACCTCATTCAAATTGACACTTTTGAAATTCATGTTAAAGCACCGTTGAGGTTATGTAATAAGATGTTAATTATATATATATATATATATATATATATATACCTGGTAAGTCAGTCGTCCTCAACTAAGTTATTAAACTTCTTCTAGTTATTCTAATGTGGAGGCCTTTCGAAAACAATGTTTCATCTTCTGCGTTTTAACTGGAACTGATGGCTGATGGTGTTGTATAGGTTGTATAATGGACTTATGTCTATACAACACCATCATCCATCAGTTCCAGTTAAAACGCAGACGATGAAACATTGTTTTCGAAAGGCCTCCATATTAGAATAACTTGAAGAAGTTTAATAACTTAGTTGAGGACGACTGACTTACCAGGTAAAAAATATATATATAATTAACATCTCATTCAAATCGGTCAAGTATTTTTAGAGGCGACAATAAATGACAAACAGGTTCACACTCATTTTTATATACAAAGATGGTGGCACGTGGTGGACGAATCCGAGTCAGGGCAAATTTTTCTCGGCGTTTCTGCCGTTATCCTCTTTCAAAAGTCACTCCACGACTTCTTCATACTCATTTCATGATATCTGCCCCTATGATGGTGCGACTGGCCTGATCAGTCGAGCTCCAATAACATAGGCTTTATCTCTTCCCTTAAACTGACATTGCGCCGGACGCGAGTTATTTTAAATAAACACATAACACCGCACTAATAAATTCAAATGAATTATATAATTAAATTGTATTATTTTACTTCGCCTATTTTATTTTTCTACAACACTAAACTACTTAACTAACCAACTCTAAACTAACGGCTGTCGAAGCCGTAGGTTGATACCCATATGGACATAAGGCCTCCATACATTCCTCTCCAGAGGTAATGTTTTACAGTCATTCTTTATATGATTCACCTCCCTCAAATCATGGCTAATGTTATTCCACTCCTCATTCTTAGCCTACCTACTGGGCATTTTCCTTCTGATTTTCCTACAAGAATGTTCATGTTTTTTTCAGAGCAGTTAGGATGTCAGGGGTCCTTGTAATACATAATAGTATGCGTATTTAGGGTTGAGCTATGTTTCTTTCTGCAGCTCATTCCTGTTTTTAGTCTTATTATTGTTACTAGTTATTTCAACACAGCCATTTCTTCAAAATTTTTCTCATCTAATACTTAGTAAATTTCCATTTAATAATGTATTTCTATATGAGCCCATATATTTAGTTTTATTGATAATTATTTATTTTATCGCCATTTTTAGTGCTATTTAATAGAATGTGTGTCTTGGTTTTTGGCATTTCTTGTTTATCGTCTTATAATACAGTACTACTGATTAATACCATTGGATTGTACGCCCTCTTTATTCTCTGAAGACTTGATTGCATGGTTTAGTACAACATTGAATAGTATACGAGACAGCACATATCCTTGCTTTAACTCTTTATGAATATTAAAGGTATCTGAAAATGGTTTGCAATTGTGCCATTTAGACACATTCAAATAAGACTATTTTTTTAGGAATTCTAAAATCTAGCAGGAAAGAATATAACTTGTTGTCTTCTTCTTCTTCTTCTTCTTCTTCTTCTTCTTCTTCTTCTTCTTCTTCTCCCTTCAAGGGTTAGGATATATATAACCTGTTCCGGTTTCTGTCGTCAAGCAACTTCAATCTTCCCGATCGGCCAATAATTCATTAGGTACCTTCTTTAGTAATCTTTTCTCTGTCATTCTGACAACACGATCTTCCAATTTCGATTTATTTTCATCTATCTTGCCATTAAACAAAGAATATATTCAGATCTGATCTTAGTGTTTCATTTCTTATTTAATCTGCTTTAATGCACCGTCTTACGTTTCTCATATATTTAATCTCTGCTGACTGTTTGCACGATCTTTCCCTTCTTGTTATTATCCACGATTCGGAACCACAAGAGTAGGCACAGCCATAACTTTATAACATTTCATTTGTGTTTATTTTCTAGTCTTTCTTCCTAAAGTTATTCCAATTGCTCCACAAATAGTTTAAAATTTATTAACTTCCTTCTCAATATTTTTGTCAAATTTAAAACTAATAATAATAATAATAATAATAATAATAATAATAATAATAATAATAATAATATAATAATAATAATAATAATTGTTTTATTTAAACTGGCAGAGTTAAGGCCATTCACATCCTAGATTAATTAAAGTGGCATATTTGTTCTAATATTTTTCCAACTTCTATCTCTTACTAAAACTCCATGGCGTGACAGGCCTAGAAGGCCCTTGGCCTACCAAGCGGCTTCAGGAATTGACTCAAATGCCTTTGTGAAGTCTACATATAGGTGATGTACTGTACAATTACATTCCCATTTCCTTTCTATAATATTTCTTATACTAAAATTTTGATCTGTTGTAGATCTATTTCTTCTAAATCGATACTAATGATTAGGCCTACCTATCATGTCGTCAATAAAGGGAATAAGTCTGGATAGTAAATAGATTTGTTAGAATTTTGTATAACGTTGAAAATAATTAACTGCCTCTGTAGTTGTTGTAATCAGTTTTATCTCCTTTTTTATATAATAATCGATCTTTTGAATCCATTTGAAAGAATCTCTATTTTCCCAAATCATACAAAATCGTTGTATCTTTTCCATCAGTTTTTCTCTCCTGATTTTATGAGTTCTGCTCGGATCCCATCTGATCATGGTACTTTAGCCTATATCTTTAATTTTTGTATCGTCATATCAACCTGTAATGTGCTTAGCCCCATGACTAATATATCTATTGTCTGTAAACCATCCTCTTCAATATCCTCTTCAAAATGCATGTACATTTAAGAGTAATATATTCCTGGAACCTGCATTAATATCCCCATTTTAATTCCTAATTAGAATTGTTCTAGCCTGAAATCCTTTTTTATACCAATTCCCTGATATAATTATCTCATATTCCTATTTTTGTATTTTTTTTCACGATTTTGTTTCTCAAATATTCCCTCTTTTTACTCTTTAAAAACCTGGAGGTTTCCCCTCTGATGTTACCCAAATGTTATAAATTTGCTTCATTTGGCTTATGCTAGCTTTCTTTTCTTTACAAAATAAGCTCATTCCTCATCAAACTTTTTCTTAATTTTTCTCTTTTTATAAATAACTTATGCTTGCTGATGCTGACAACTTAACAGCATAAATAATACCAATTAAATTACTTGCGTTTATATTTAAATGTAGTTTGTATACTATGATTAATTTTATTGTGTTTACATGTCATCTGATTAATATTTTGTGCATTTTACACAATAATAATAATAATATGGAATTTAGATAGCGTAGGCAAAGCGATACCATTAGAGGATAGTAGGAGGTTGGGGCTCCCAACTTCACAGACAATCGGTATGAGTTGTCAGCTCTGGGTGGCAGCTGTCTTTACCCCCAGAATATAGTCTGGTACTTATTTTCATTAGAAACTGAATCGACTCTAAGGCTATGGTGCCACCAGAAGATTTAGTCCAATTTAAAAATCCTGATCTCATTGAGACTCGAACCCGCGACCCTCTGGCGTGTATGATATTGCGGTTTGTATATAGGCTTATGTTAGGCCTATATGTAAATTTAAATAATTGTATATTTTAGGCAATTTTTTATAACTTCCATTATTTATGAAATATTTTTTTATTTCTTTGTCCTGTATCATTTGTTTATCTTTAAGACATTTATGGCTTCCTCTCCTGAAAGACGGAGTTACGTTACCCCGATGATATGATGTGTGATAAATTATATTGAAGCGTCAGGAAAGACCTTAAACCTAAACTTAACCCAAATACCAGATCACGGGAGCATAATTTCCTTTAAGGAAAAATTCCTATAGTCCAATCGGGAATTGAATCCGGGTTCTCATGAACTAATAGTCAACTGCTCTTTATCACAAGACCATGAGGCTGACCTTAGTTATAAGTTAAAATATAGTTTTTTTCCGGTTGAGTGGAAGAGGAGATCTAAAGGCGTTATCTCATCAGTGAAATATATGAATAAATAATACATTAAAAAATATACCTATATATATATATATTCAACCTACGTATGTCGACCTTCATGAAAATTTACTTCAGGTTTTCAGGTACAGAGATTGTTTAGTCATTATATATTATGTTTTATAACCATTAGGTGTAAGAGTCCACCTGAAACCAACATTTTAAATTCGATCTAGCGGTCGCAATTTTCGATTTTTTACAACGAAACTCGGCATGTCCTATTAAAACATACCGATGTAGGTGTCATCACAAAATCAGCGAAATCCCACAGATAGAAGTGAAATTCGAAATAAAACACTGAATTTAGCATCCGCCATGTTTGGTAATGTTTAATGTATTCCAAATTTATTTATGATTTATTTTTTTAACTATACCTCTAGCTTTAGTATGATTTACTTCTTGTTCGCAGTGCACACCATACAATTTTTATGACCATTAATATTTCAGTTATTTAGACGTAGCAGCGCACGCCGGGTATTAGCTAGTAATATATTTACTTCATTAATGCTACCTCCAGATTTAAACCAGAACGTACGGAGTGACTATGGGCGCGGATCAGCTTCGTAACGAGTGATTCCAAGGAACTCACATTATGGGAATTATACAGCAGGCCGTATAGAGGCTCTATTTTGATTATTGTAAGACAAAAAATATATGAGCCAGGATTTGAAAAATTAGTTGATTATTTCATGACAGGTAAGACAGCACTAACAACAATAATTTTGGTTCTTCAAGTTTTTGTTCACAGACTGGGCAGGCAGACTGCCCTGAGTACCGGGACCTGAATGACTATTGCGCTATCCCAGTATATTATGGATGAATGGAATGATGTATACTTCACGGTGTTATGTGAGCTGTAGATCGTCTTACGGGTTCGACGTTCTAGGTTCTTCTCTCATCCCATAGAGCCATTCTTGGCTTGGGACCGTGGTGGCCAGGAGGGACTACAAACCTCCCTTTGGTCCCTTCTGTCCTTTTATTGCTCAGTGTCGGATTCATGAACCAGCACCCTAGTGGCCCCATTAGATCCCCGCAATCAAATATTTTCAACGCTTTTCAAATATTTTTGAGCGCCAACCAAACTTATTTTTCCTAACTTGAGATGAGGTGAAAGGTGACATGAAATGAATGAATAAATGAGAAATGAAATGACATGAAGGGAGACTGAAAAGTGTTGTGAAATGAAACTGGGGAAACGGGAGAACCCCATGAAAAACTCGAAACATTCTGGCATGGCCCACCACCAATACTCCTCTGAAATCGCCAGGATTCTAACCTGGGGTCTCAGTCGAATAACACCAGTAGCTTGATTTTTCGGTCTCGCGTCGTTGTTTAATTCAAATTTCACAGTACATTCTTTCCATTATAATAGGCGAATTGCATGTTATATAAATGGTACCTTAATTGGAACTATACTTTCAAGATTAATTCACATAAAACAAACAGGATATTGCAGTAGCGGCATTGCACAGGTGCTAACCTAATTAGATATATAGGCCTACTTTCCAGTTTAAATATCCAGGTCTTATTCCAGAATCACGTAAAACACTGGATTCTTGCAATGTCTTGTGTAACAAAAATGCGTGAACTAAGCGAATTTCTCAGTATCATAAATCATAAGTTTTGTTCGATTTTTGATGGTTTACAGAATATATATTTATTTCGTTAATTAAACCGTATGTAAGTTATACATTTTGTTTACGAGAAAACAAACATGGTGTCGCTAGAGCTATTTTTACATTTCGGCTTTCAGGTAAACCCACCAGATCTAATGGTAGAGTATCGCTGATTTTTGCAGTATACTTTTCCTGTTTTTATTTCAATAGCATATAGCCTACCTAGTTTCGTTGTGAAAAATTGAAAATACGGCTGCTAGATTGATTTTTAAATTTTAACTTCAGATTAACTCCCACTCATAAATGTCCTATTTTGCTGGTTGACAAATTCGATTTCACTTTTCTCCTGAATTCACTATTGGCTGAAAGCCCCCCCCCCCAAAAAACAGATGACAATAAGACATAATAAAAGACATAAGCCTAACAGAAATGAACATTCAAAATTGGCAGTCTGCATCCAGAATTGATCTGAATGGAGAAAAATAGTTGAGGAGGCCAAAACTTCACTGAAGTTGTAGTCGCCTACTAGAAGAAGAAGAAGAAGAAGAAGAAGAAGAAGAAGAAGAAGAAGAAGGAGGAGGAGGAGGAGGAGGAGGAGGAGGATTGATTGCTTTTATGTGTCAGTTTGGTTTCAAAAAATGTTTCGATGGAGATTTCACACACTATATGCCTATATATATTCACATTTGTCCAATGCCACGTCCCGCGCCGTAGCCGAGCGGTTAAGGTAGGAAGCCTTGGCGCATAGCTACGGGACTTGCGCTGGTTCGAGTCTCCATGGGGGAGGAAATTTTCTCATGGTATTTCGGCCAGTATGGGACCGGTGCCCACCCAGCATCGTGAGGCAATTGGGTAGCTACAATAAGTAGCGGCTCCAGGTTGAGGAACCAGCTATAACGGCTGGGGGACTCGACATGCTAACCACATGTCACCCCTACACTGGCTGTTGATCATCTACCTCTGTGATTGACACATGTGGATGTGAAGGGTCAGCAGCCGGCTGGTAAAAGGGCAACCGCGAAAAGTGGAAAGACCCTCAATCGAATCAATCCAATGCCACCGGGTTATCTTACGTCATTTCTGGCATTGGCTGAATTATAACTCGTTTATGAGGTTGAGATCCCGATATGATATGGTGAATGATAAATAATAAAGAAGCACCAAGAAAGCCCTTAAACCTAAACTTAACCTAAATTCGACACCTTGGACGACCCGAGGAATAATTCCATCAAGGAAAAATTCCCGTGTTAGAGCGGAATTCGAACCCGGAACCTCGAGAGCTTTGACCACAAGACCATGAGACTGTCATACTTATATATTCTTTTCATGGTAACTTTTTTATGTCTAGTAAATAGGAGGGATGAAAACGTTTTAAAAAAAGGTTTAAAAATCTTTCCATGGCTACAATCACAATACCTTCATTCCTTCGTAACTTGCTAATAACGTAGAATGCAACTAAATATAACTGAAAATCTTGAAGTAGATATTTTAATAGTCGGAAATACTAGGCAATATATTGGAAAATGAAACTATGTTATCTGATATAAAGTAATCACTTCTTTAAACCGTTAAAACGTTTACTTTGAGAAGTAGTATTTATTTGACGGTTTCGTGTGTCAAGCGGTTAGACGGTCGCCTCTCAAGGCTGGGGTCTCGAGATCGAGTCTCGGTCACTCCATGTGGGTTTCTTGGTGGACGAAACGGATCTTGGGCAGGTTCTTTTCTCGAAGTTTCTACCATTTTCTCCTGTCACAAATTACATTCCACTATTTCTCCATACTCATATCATCCATTTCGTTCTTCCGCCTCTTTAACGGTGCCACCCATGTCGTTCATAGACCTCTACAAATATAGGGGTTCATCTCATCTCATCCTTCGACCCGACTCTGAGTTGGACACGTGTTAAGAATATTATTATAGTATTTATTTGTGACATTTAAAAAATCAGCTGGGTCTTTACATTCCTCATTTTATGACTGTTCTTCTCTCTCCTGATTAAGATTGAGGTTGAACCCAACAACATTTTTCTGTTTTCAGAATTAATATTACTTTGTGCTAAAAATCCATCTACACATGAAAATAAAATTTTACTTTTAATAACTGCACTTCATTACTGAAGACCATTAAATCAACAGGATAATAAATATAAATAATTATACTTATTAATTAATATTTCACTGTCAATTTTGAAATAGGTTTCTTCTTCTTATCTCGAATTAAAGCTTACATCCAGTTGGGAAGAGAGTTTTTTCATCTTTGTTATTATATTTTTGGAGATCTCCTACCGGTAGTGATATTATCTCGTACAACTTTTGATAGTCTGTCATCACTCATTCTTCAGACATAGTTATTCCATTCCTGCCTCCTTCATTTATTGGTTGAATTTCACATTGTTCCCGAATATATTCATTTCTGATTCTGATTCTGTTCATCGAATGGAAGATCACTGGATACCCAAAGCTATCAACCTGCAGGAATAAAAAGACCAGGACGTTCACTCAAAAGACTTTTGGATGGTATTTCTATTGAGGCCGAAACAGGTCAACAAATGGCCTAAATTCGTGAATAGACTATGATGATGATGATGATGATGACGATTCTACCATATTGTCATTTTTATAAGTTTCATAATTTCTTATGTTTCCAACATTTGTTTTGTTTCGGGTGTATCGGTCCTTGTTTCAGAAGCGTAAGCGAAGACAGCTCGTATTACAGATTTATTAATCCGTACTTTAGTCCCTGTTCTTAGGTACTTATTCCTCCAAATTACATCGTTCATTGATCACGCATTCCTTGTAGGCTTTTTATATTGTTTCGCGATCTTTGATTCAAACTCCTATTGCTCTGATGAGTTCTGTGCGTAAATATATAAAATACAGTCTGGCCTATCAAATTATCTTCGATTTATATTCTCATCTTCGTGGTTCTTTCGATAACATTAAAAATTCTGATTTTTTTAAAAATTAAGTCATACATTTATACAGCAGGCGGAGATTATCCTCAGAGCCACTAATTAATATTATGCCGACGATTAACATAGGGCCTACGATATTTATTTCCTTATTGACCGTTTTATATACATTGATACCGTACCTTTAATATTTTTTAAATATCTCATCACTGTCATCACCGACCACTGGCTGCGATGGTCTAACAGTTATGTTCCTTCCCATTAGTCCCGAAGGTCGCTTATATTTCTAGAATGAGAAAATCCAAGGGAAAAGTCCTCCGGGAGGGACTTTAAGCTGTGGCTCGTAAAAGAACCTCAATCCTGAAAAAATACCTCAGAGCAAAATTTACGACCTTCTTCTATCCGAGTAATGCCTTAGATGTTTCCTCGAGGCGATGTAGTAATCATATGTCACTCGCTGACTGTAATTACTGTAAGCAAACTAGTCTGGTTAAGAAACTTTCAACTAGGGAGGCACCCATGTTCCCGCGTGGGATGAACGGGGGTTCAATCAATCGATCATTTATTAATCAAGAATGGTATTCAACAACATAGGCAAAATAGATAAAAACATCAATATAAGATTTTTATGCTCACTCAAATAGCGTTTTTAAGCAAGAGTATTGATGAAACGCGTAATTAGTAAGTTGTAGAGCTTATCATTAGGAAGATGGGTTTTCCCTAAGATCCGCGGTCTAGTAGGCTTAATGACTTTCACACAGCACAACTGTTACGTTATGTTGCAGAACAAGTGAAACATATTATCTCCGCTCCCATGACAAGTGAATAACTGTTTTATACTCTCCTCAATTCACACTAACATTCCAGTGACCGCACGGCAGCATTTAAGACTCATATTCAGCAGGTCCTAAGATCAAATTACAACCCGAGTTATTTTCAGTTGTCAATGCAAATTCTAGCTTGAAATTTCATTACCAACTCATTTTATCATATTCATCATGTAAGTTAATGCAATTAAAAAATAATTCTGTGATCAATAACATATATAGGCGTATTTACACAACCTGTTGGATAAAACCAAAAGATTCAGGAGATCATATGTCCTTATTTGTTAAATCATCATCATCATCATCATCACTCCAGGGATTAGGCGATTGCCTGTTCCGACTTCATAATGCATTAGCCCAACGTCTTCTAGGTCTTCCAACATCACGCCTTCCTCTTGCTTGATAATTTCTTGCTAACAATGGATATCTCTCCTTACTCATTCCATCCATGTGATCAATCCATTTCTGTCTGTAATTCGTGACTTTATCCAATAAAGGCTGTACTTTCAATTCTTCTCTTATATCCTCATTTCATATTCTATCAAGTCTTGTACATCCTTTTACTTGTCTTAGGAACCTCATCTCCGCCGTCTGTATTCTATCCTTCTGTTTTTTCACTCGAGCCCAAGTTTCACATCCATAAAATATTGTGGGAACCGCAATAATATTATACATTTTTATCTTGGTTTCTTTTCTAATTTTATTTTTGAATGTTCTCTGTATTGTTGCACACACCGTCTGAAATTTATTTATTTTGTAGTCAATATCTATTTCCACATTGTAGCCAACATCACAGCCCAAATATTTGAAACTAGACACCTGTTCTATACTTTGATTTTCTAAAATAATTTTGGATCTCACTGGATCTCTTCCTCTAAAAGCCATGGTATTCTTTTTCCTTACAGAAATCTTTAGATCATATAATTTACATACTTCATTTAATGCATGCATAGATTTCTGTAAGTCGTCTTAATTTTTTCTGTATTATGATTACATCGTCAGCAAATAGAAGATTATTTATGCACACTTTATTATCCATTCTTATTCCTGGATTCACTAAAACTTTCCATTTATTTAAAATATCGTCTATATATATATAAACAAAGTGGGTGATAAACTACATCCTTGTCGTAATCCAGTATTTGTTTTGATTGTATCTGTTCTTTTGAATCCGGTATCTATAATTATATTTGTGTCTTCATATAATTTCTTTATTGTTTCAACAAGGCACAGCGGGTATCCTTTCATTCGTAATATTTCCCATAATTTTTGTCTGTTTACTCGATCGAAGGCCTTATCCAAATCTATAAATCCTATGTGAGTTTCTAAGTTATGTTCTCTTCTCTTTTCTATGAGTTGTTTCAGTGTAAAGACATTGTCTATACATGACCTTCCCTTTCTGAATCTACTTTGATTTTCATTTATTATTACTTCTGTTATGTTTCTCAATCTACTATTTATTATTTTCGTATATATCTTGTAGCCAGTATTCATTAAGCTAATCCCTCTGTAATTCTCGCAATTTCTCCGGTCTCCTCTTTTGAATATATTCTTCACAATTGCTGTTTTCCAAGTGGTTGGAATCCCATAGGTCTGCCAACATATATTAATTAGATGAAGTATTCGTAGTTTACACAATATTCCACTATATTTGACTAACTCCATATTTATATTATCTAATCCTGTTGCTTTCCTATTCTTAGTGGTTTTCAGAGCCATTTCTAATTCATTTATGTCTATTACATCAATATTTTCCACTTTTATTTCTTCCTCTTTGTTCTCTTTTCCTTCAATTTCCTCCTTTTTCCAAAGTTTTTCATAATGTTGTATCCATTCTTGTTCTGGGATTATATTCAATCTGGCAGAATCTTTCTCAGTCTGATTTAGATGTTTCACTAATTTATAACCTATTTCTTGTCTTCCATACATATCATGTTCTACTGAGCTTATAAATTTATCCCATGACTCCTGATGGGCTTTTCTTATAATGCTTTTAGCAATTCTCCTTTTCATTTTATATTCTTCGTAAGATTCTTCTGTTTTCAGTCGTAAGTATGTATGATATGCTTTTTGTTTTTCATTCACTGCATTTTGTATATTCGCATTCCAAGTTCTCAAGCCCTTCCTATTTCTTATTCTATTTTTCTTTCCTAATATCTCATTTGCTGTTTTATGTATTACATTTGATATATTTTCCCATTCAATATTTATATCTTCTGACGCCGCTATCTCTGATATATATTTATTCATTCTGCTTTCATAATGTTGTCTAATACTTTGATCTTGTAATAAATATACTTTATATACTTCTTCTTGGTTTCTTTTGTTCTTTATGTTATTTTTCCGCCATTTAGCTATTATGTTTATTTTACTTTTCACGAGATAGTGATCAGAGTATATATCGCTGCCTCTATGTACTCTCACATCTTTTACCAAGGCTCCTAGCTTGTTGTTTACGATTAAATAGTCTATTATTGATCTTGAATTATATCCACTTCTTGTATATTTATGTATGTCCTTTTTTCGGAAATAGGTATTCCATCTGTAAATAAAAATGAAAATATTCCAGGTGTCATTGGACCAACATATGGCTGTATTGAAACAAAATTCTAAGTAAAACTTATTCTATCTTAATAAATGTATGCTACCCGTATATTTTAAAATGCTGTGTATACATCAAATTCCCTCAAAATCACTAAGTCGAAAACAAGCAAATTTTAGAGGAGAGAAAAAAAAAGCGAATGGGCTATTAAAATGTCCGTCATATATCCTTAATTCTTATTTAGAGATGCTTTAACATCTAGATCATATTGCCTCTAGGACCTTTAGGGAATGGTCTGTAAACACTCTGTATATATATATATATATATATATATATATATGTAATAGTGAAATGAGACTTTCTTTGTTTAAAGTAAAGTGACTATGTCTGCCTTTCAATGCTCTAATATTTTATTTTATTTTCTAATTTCTATTTATTCCTAGAGTACATTTTACAATATAATAATATTATATTTTTATTAAGGAAGGTTCATATCTCTACAATACAATATTTACCGGTACATGTCATCAAATAATCACTTAGATGTTACAGGAACATGTAAGCCAAAACAATTCTATATTTTAAAAATATATCTCTAATCCTTTTTATGTTCACTAATTTTGCATCAGGTATTCCATTTTGTTTATTACTACGCGTATTATTGTGCACCTGTGATCTGTTTTTTATGTTTCTAATTAATTATAATTAATATATAAGCTCCATTTATTTTTTTGTAAAAGTACCATATACACGAGTTTCTACATCTCCCGGTGAAGATAGATAGTAATATTCCGGTTTCTTAAAAACCCACAATAAATATAAATAAATAGGCCTATATAAGAAAATTAAGAATTGTATTCATGGATGTCGCATTGTAAAGGTCATATATATATATATATATATATATATATAAAACACAAAAATAATAAATTAAAATACAAAATGTCCATCTTTCTCCACTGTTCCCTATTCAATGTTATATGTGGATCTTTTAGTTCCATAGATCTTCTTGTTCCATCCATTTAGTTTTTATTTGAAGGGTTTAGAGAAACAACTAGATATATCAATTTTAGTACTTCCTGACAAAAAAAACTGTTTTGAAAATGAATTATGCTTTTTGAAAGTTCAAACTGTCGCATGAAATGCAAATTGACACGGTTTCCATGTTATGTAACAGTTTAAATTTTACAGAAAGCATAATTCATCTTGAAAACGCTACTTTTTTAATTTCAAAAAGTAGTAAAATGGATCTTCCTGGTTTTCCCCCAAATCCCTCATCTGGTTTTCCTTCCCTGTTTCTCCCATCTGGTGTCCATCGCGTCATTCCTTAGGTAGTCTTCCATTTGTTATTCTAATTACATGTCCGAACCACTATAATCTTATCTCATGTACCATTTCTATTACATCTTTTTCTGGTTCATTAATTGTCTTATTTCTACGTTCTTTATTTTTGTATTTCCTTGACTTCCTACTTTCCTAGCCGCTCTTCTAAAGAAGTCAAGTTCAGTGGCTCTCAGTTTTCTTTCCTGTTGTCTATTTATTGTCAAAGTTTTTGCTATATAAAGCATCACACTCTCTACAATTGTTTTTAATCATGCCATATATAAGGTCCCTATACTCAGCCATCTAAATCCAGTTCATATTTCCGATATCCGGTTTCCTAAGATCCATCCGAATATTATCCTGGCCTTCTTAATGGTCTTATCCTCAAGGATTTCTCATAAATTTAAAAGTATTCATTATTTCATCCATTCGAGCTAAATGAGCAGTCCATCTTAATCCGCTAGACTTAATAATCTAGTAATATTAGGGAGATATAAATTATGAAGTTCTCCCTTGTGAAGCTTTCTTCTTTCTCCATTCTCCTCCCCTATGGGACTGAATATTCATCGTAGTTTGTTATTTTCAGCTTGTTTTCTTATTTTAAAGTAAGATACCTTCTTTCGCACGCAAAATGCATCACAGGCAAGATTATCGTTTTATAAATTTTAATCTTTAAAATCTTTGACTAAATCCGAGAAGACAGGAAACATTGAACTGAATATTCTCCGTATGTCGGTATTTTATTTGTCCATATGTATAATTTTAATCTGTTAACATTTGTAATTTGATACTAGATTTTTATTTTTAAATGACCCCCATATATATTTTTTTCATTGTGTCAATTTTTTATTGACCTCGGTTTTTTTGCGAATGACCCCGATTTCTTTTTATTTTGTAAATTACTGTAGGTTTTTTAAAAAGTTTGTTAATGACTCCAGATTTTTATTTTTTGTTAATGATGCCAGATTTTTTTTATTTTTGTCGTTGATCCTATATTTTTTATTTTTGTGAATGATCCCAGATTATTTTGTTTATTTTCACATGTAATAAACGAATACAGATTATAATAAATTAACCATGATATTCTGGTACGACTTTAGATAGCCTGTCGTCACACATTCTTGAGACATGGTTATTCCATTCATATCTCCTTCTTGATACTCATTCGTTTATTTGTTGAATTTCAAATTATTCCCGAATGTATTCGTTTCTGATTATATCATATCTTGTTTCTTTATTATTTTTCTAATCCGGCACATTTCAAATGCATTAATAATTAAGTACAATTATTCCTGTATTAGAAATAAGGAAATGAAAGGGAAACGAAATAAGAGACAAATTAAAAATGAGAACTGCTGATTTCACACGAGCATCAACATCTCCTTCGTTCTCACAATTAAGTAATTACTTTCTCTATAGGTGATTACTTTAAATGACGTAACAGAACATTTAATACTGACTAATTTGGTTTATTTTCTTGATGTGTAATTGGTTGAAACCATCCTTTCATTCTCCTCGGTTACATTCATCGTTTATCATAATGCTCTCTTTATTGTGGTAATGCGTATTTTTTATGAAATAAAGAAATGACAGTATTTTAATTCTTATGGCTCTGGGGTGTTCTCCATTGACCATAATAATACATTTTAAATTTATTTTGCTTAGTTTAATCTCTTCTTTTGTAGATATTTTTACCTGTTCCACATCCCCCTGGTCCTTACAGGGACACGACCTGTCCAGACATTATTTTATATTTGGATCACACACACACTTTTTTGACCATAAAGGAGGTCTTCTTGGATGAATGATGAGCTCAATGCCAGGGTCACTTCCGAGACAACACGAACAATTAAGACAAGACACACCATTAATATATATATTCATAATAAACAAGGCGAACACGATGACATTCGGGGATTATTTGAGCCTTAAAGCTCCTCACATTTACCTTACAGATTAGGAAAAATCCCGGGAAAAAATATCTTCCAGGAGACCTGTCCCGATGTATCTGATGCAACGATGTTACCACTGACTAATGCTATTTTATGAAATTAATAAATAATTCTAAAACAGTTTTTTAATGAAATTGGAATATTACGTTAACAATATATATCGTTACCAGAACTTTAATTCTAAAGAGTGGAGGTAACTGTTTCATGAAGAAAGTTACATGATTTCTTTATATACCTTTCAGTCCCGATGTGGAATTATAACAAGTAAAATGTTATATGGAAATTAATGTTTCCAGTCAAGTCGTCTGTTTGCAATGGTTAACTTAACCACAGAAAAATATGCACCTCAGCTGGAATTTGAACCCAAGACCATCATCTTTACGCACTGGCGCTCTACCATTGATTTACATAGTTGCAATTCCATAAGAACTATTTTTAATTCCCTAAAGTCCCCGTAAATAGTTACATATGTGCTCACTAGACTCAATGGGAGTGCTTCTATAGTGAGAAGACTTATGATGGATTTCACTGAAAAATCAGGTAATAAATGTTTCCAGACAAACCATATGTGGACTATGATTATCATAACTTCATAACTAGAGAGAAAAATATGCAAATGAGCAAACTTTTTAAATTTGTTTTCTAGCATTTTTTTTAATAGTAATGTACAGAATGAGACTTTTTTTATTTATTTATACACATGGTCTTTTCATGGATGAGTGTAGATATGTATTATTGTGATGTAGTGCAGACATAGATTTTACTTATATGTAGCCTATTATTGTTTTTTGATACAGGTGTATTTGTTTATATTATGATTAGTTATATTTTTTTATTCATGGAAAAATAATGCACGTACGGCCAAGCAGGCCCGTGCGCAATGTAAATGCATATGTATTTTCTTTATTCTGAAAAAAAAAATGCAATAAATTCCATTATCTATTAAAACTCAAGATCTCCACCTTTACGCGCTGGCAGTCTACCATTCAACTACTTAGGCGCACATCCCGGATATATAGATAGTCCATCGCTGTGGTCTCGAGGTAGCGTGCTGCCTTGTCACGCAGCGGGCCCGGGTTCGGTTCCCAGTAGGGACGGGCTCCTGGGTGAGGTTTTTTCGGGTTTTTTCCTCACCTGTAAGACAAATGTCAGGAAGTTTAGGGCTCAGCGGTCCCCGAAAATCATCCGGTCATCATAATCACCATCTTTCACCGGTGCGGGAAGTTTCCCTAGTAAAGCTGCAACGTATAGCTTGAAAATGCTATGATTGCAGTGAAAGACCTGCCCTCGGGTAGAATTACTGTGGATATATATATATATATATATATATATATCTTAACAATTGGTTGCAGACGGCTTTGTTTTTTGTTACGTGGGTTATCAAACAGCAAAATTATGGACAGTTTTACAAATAAATTGAGATGCATATTTGTTGTACAAGTAATGTAAAGTGATCCCACTAAAGGTCTTTGAGGCTCTTCTCGATAGGATGTAAGGGCTCCCATCTTTCTAGATTATCGCATGAGATGCCAATCCTATCTGTCGACCTCTTTACTCCCAGAACATACATGTGGTACTTATTTCGATTAGAGGTTGAGTCCACTCCAGAACCATGATTTCGCCAGAAGATTAAAATTTACTGACAATAGTCAAATATAAGTTGTAACTTAATATTACGAATATAACAATACACAGTTAACTTATTTCTAATGGATACAACATGTTTAAAGTGTAAAATGTACAGATAAGACGTAAAAGTCCGTCACGCAGGAACTGCGTAAATTAAGCAAATTCTTCAGGAAGTGGAATTTATTTTCCGATTTTCCTAGCTTTCAGAATTTACATTTCTTTTGTTAATTAAATCGTATGTATACAGTTCCATTGCGAAAAAAAAAGCAAACACGTCGGCCACTAAACCTCTTTAAATTTCGGGTTCCAAGTAAACCCCCCCCCCCACATCCAGTGGTAAAATTTCGTTTATTTTTGAGAGTGTCCTCCTTTTTTAATAGCATATACTATACCGAATTTTCGTTGAAAAAATAGAAAAATTATTAAATTTTTGCTTCAGGTTATCCCCATTCCTAATTGTCCGATTTTGCGGTTTAACGAACTCGACTTTACTTTCATTAATATTTTGCTGTATGCCGAATTTGGTTCCGAAAAAAATGCGACCTCTAGAACGTTAAGACACATACACGCGTGCGTGTATATTCATGGTCATTTTCGGTGTCTAGTTAGTAGTATTGATGAAGATTTTGTAAAAATAAAAATAAATCTGTATCTTCATTCCTGCGGATTTCGCTAAAAATGTTGATAAGTATAATAAATATGGTTCTAGAAATTAACCGGTTACGATATTATGTACTTTTCGCTGAATAATAAGCACTATTTCGGCAGAAGGAGTGACAATTTGAATTAAAATCACAAGACAGGCACAACATTCACGGCAAACAAACAACCGCATCTCCAATAACCAATAACTGTTCATTAGTAATTATCAATAAGAAGAATCTCAATAATATGGTCTTTTTTTTCGATCTTTAATTTTATTATATAATAAGTAGGTCTGATAAGTTGAATAGTCTGATAGTGCATTTGATGTTTGCAGGGGGAGGGGGGTACGAGCGTGCGCGTGTGTATATGTGTGTAGGGGTGTGTGGGTGTATGTGTGTGTTTTTTTTCTAATTTGTTTTCTAGCATTTTTTTAAATATTAATGTACAAAATGAGACTTTTTTTATTTATTTATACACATGTTCTTTTCATGGATGAATGTAGATATGTATTATTGTGACGTAGTGTAGACGTAGATTTTACTTATATATAGCCTATTATTGTTTTTGATACAGGTGTCTTTGTAGGTATTTGTTTATATTGTGGTTAGTTTTATTTTTTTATTCATGGAAAAATAATGCACGTACGGCCAAGCAGCCCGTGTGTAATGTAAATGCATATGTATTTTCTTTCTTCTGAAAAAAAGGCAATCAATTCCATTATCTTATCTTAGTACTTTTTCATGGATCCCCACTTTACAAGCGCCTGGTAATTAGGCTGCTATCTCAACTGTAAACTTTTAGGATCGTCTCCTGGTTTGTTTAAACATGTTCAATAAATCCCTTTTTACCTTTTATTGAAATTAGTACTTAGTATTCAGCATGAAAATTACATTATCTCGTAACCGGTTAATTCCTGGAGTCATCTTTATTTTCGAAAAGAGATCAAAGTATAAGCAAGAAAAAAATAAAATAGCTTTCATGAAATACGAAAAAAAACGTTTATGGGCGATATTGAATATAAAAACTATAAATTTATTGGAAACAAAATTAATATCAAAATTAGAAATATCAAAAAGGACAATAAGGAAATCTAAACATGTGAAACATAGAGAGCCAGTTTTATGATATACCGGTACCGTACAACGTCAAGTACGGACAACAATGAGGAATCAAAGAATAGAAGTGAAAGATTTTATAACATACAAACACGGATAAATGTATGGACATAATATATTGTAGAACTTTATAACATAGAAAATGACCAATTAAGTTATATGATGCTCCCAAAGTGATACTAGAAGAATGGAATGAAGAATTGTAAATATGATTAAGAAATTTGAGAATAGGAAATCATGAGGAGAAGATGGTGTAACTAATGAATTGATAAAATATGGTGCAAGAAAACTTTTATCGGAGGTGATAAAGTTTATTAAGCAGTTATTTCAAGAAGAAAAAAATCGGAAGGACGAAAACGAGTATTATACGTAGTTAGTAGTTGTCATTCCCATCATCCCTCTGACGAGCATAGGACCTACATGGAAGATCGTCAACAGATTCTACAAACATATTTTTTTTGCCAATATCTTAACTTCACTCCAGCTCTTCCCCAATTGCTCAGTTTCCCTTCTCACAGTGTTTCACCAACTTTAAGAAAGCAAAATCTGCCTTCTCACAATTAAGCTTATTAATAGAAATCTGGTTAAGTCTCACATAAATTGAAGATCCTAATTGTTAACAAAAATGTTAAATCAATACTGTTATATTGAAGTGAAACCTATAAAGCCTCTATAAAGAATTCACAAGATATTACAAGTTTTCATATACAGACGTCTGATGTATATCACAAGAACTTTATGAAAAAAAAATTGTTTCCAGCAAAGAATTGTGGAAATTGACCAATCAGTGTGAGATTTACAAAGAAATTAAAGAAAGTAGATGGAAAAGGATTGTACACGTTTTGAGAAGGGAAGATGGAAATATAATAAAAATATATCTCCACAATGAATTCAATAAGTGGACAACAAGTATAACGGACGAAACGTCTGAAAACTGTACTTTTCTCTCTCACTTACTAGGCAATTATTCGTATTTCCAGTAACATACTATTTTCTATGTTCGTATTTATAAAAATGTTATAGCGATAAAAAAGTTTTAATTTATCTGTAAATATTAGTCCTAAAATTAAAAAATACATATATATTTATATTAAAATAATTTAATTATATATAAATAACTTATTGAAATCTAATATATATATATATATATATATTATATAAAGTAATATATATTCCTAACAATATATAAATGATTATAAAATAAGTATATATTTAAATTTAAGTGGATTATATGAATATAGTCCACCACTGTGGTCTCGAGGTAGCGTGCTGCCTTGTCACGCAGCGGGCCCGGGTTCGATTCCCAGTCTGGGCAGGCTCCTAGATGAGATTTTTTCCAGGGTTTTTCCTCACCTGTAAGACAAATATGAGGAAGCTGCAAAGCATAGCATGAAAATGCTATGATTGCAGTGAAAGACGTGCTCTCGGGCAGAATTACTATGGATGGATATTAATATAAATTTGATTATATAATTATCTCTATCTAGTTCATTGTTATTAATATTTATATATATATATATATATATGACAAATAACTTTTAATAGATCTTACATATTAAAATTTAAAAATAAAAAAATAAAAATAGAAAATTGCCCTGTAGAATTAAAAAAAAAAAGTGGAGTTCCCTTTTCAAAATAGCCTATTCAAGTACATGAACAAATATATTTCATCATCATGAATGTTTCATGGGTTAAGCCTTTAAGGCTTCTTCCGGTCTCATACATTTCAATTGAAAAGTTGGGTACATCTCTTCTTTGACCTATTAACATTTCTTCCAACTTCTGGCATATATTCAAAATAATTTTAGTATTCGGCCTCCTTTCATTCTCTTAGCATGCTCCCTGTAATTGTTTATATATTTGTCTATTTTATCCATCAATTCAAAAATATTTAATTAATTCCTGATATCTTCACTTCTCGTTTTATCCAAAAGCGTACATTATTTATCCATTTATTTAAAGAATTCAGTGATAACATAAAAAAGGGGAAGAACTGTCTTTACCTTTCATTTTTACAATGCAGCTATCTTAATTTGAAAGCGACATCTTCCTATTTGAGGTCACTTGTTAATGCACTGAATAACGTATATATTGTTTTAGCCTACAGAACGCGTGTCATTTCAATGGGTAGTTTGGAGGTCAAAACTATGTATTTATATAATTTATAAGTAACATTTCTATGCTCTACGTATTTGTGCGATACTGTCTTCCATAAGGATGATTTGCTTGGAAAATTCTCTATTACACTTACATAAATAACTCTAAGGCTTAGGTTCAATACCGAATTCACTAAAGCCCCTATCCTCGTCAACTGAATCGAGTTCATATTTCCGATATCGAGTTATTTATGATCCATTCGAATATTTTCCCCCAACATACGCTCAAGTCTTCCTAATGGTCTTATCGCAAAGGTTTCCGAATAAAAAATTGAAAGCGTTTATACCGCCCGATCAAGATTTAAAAACCCTGACAGTAAAATATAAAAATATAAAATAAAAAGTGAACATGATTCAGACTTTGTGCCTGCAATTCACTAATATAGTGCCTCATTTTGAATTTTCCTACATTTCCCATTATCATGTCATATGGGACCGAATACAGTTTTTTTCATATTTTAGAATAATTTTAGCTTAATTTTTTCCATTAATTCAAGAGACCATGTTTCACACCCAAAGAGTGGTCCTACTGTAGGCAAGATCGTAGTACAATTGTCTTTGAACCTATGTAATAAAATGAATCTACTTATAATGAGCCCAAGTCATTAGAATATTAAAGACAAAAGGCACAATATATTTTAATATACTACTCAGACCTAGAACGTCCGTGGTCCCAGCCGGCTGCTGGCCTCACGTCCACGTGTGTTTATCATAAGTAATGTCACGATAAAGCATCGATTAATCATTATGTGACGCGTGAATTTATCTATAGGATTTGGAAATCAAGAGTGGCATCTGTTAAGACTATTTAACGAATAAAATTAAGCTGTTTACTAAAAAAATATTATTTAATTATAGTTACCGGTATTTTAAAATATTTCTATATTTAATGTAAACGGCGATGTTTGAAAACAAATCAGAAATGTGTGGTCATGTTTCATTTGTTTATTCACTGCAACTTGATCATATCATCTATTGCCAAATATGATCGCAATATTGTAAGAATGCACCCTAGTGGAGAAAACACGAAACACATCAAACTGTATATTATAACCAACATTATAGGTTATTAATTATTTTTTTAGTAAAGAACTCAGTGAAATCATTATTTAAAACACAATATTGAACACACAATTATCAAATGTGTAGTTCGAAGAAATCTGTTCGTATTTTTATATTCAATGTATTTGTTGGAGAGTTAGTCACTGCAAAATAATGCTCTGACCTATTCAGAATATTAAAAATGAGGAGCTTTCTTTATCACAAAAAATAGGAGCTGGTAAAGAGAATTTGATAAAGAGCGAGGGCAAACATGACTGTCATTGGTTATAAAACAAATTTCATGAAACGTGATTGGTCATTGACTCCCATTTGGGGCATGAAATAAATAGCCAAAATAAAGTGTTTTATAACGCGTAATTCAATAAATAAACTTGTATGAATACTATGTTTGCATATTTTGGAACTTTTTCAAGCATACCGGTAATTGTACACATATTTCAGAAAAAAAATATAAATACGATCTGTAGTAATCACTAGTTTACTAGCCTATAACTAACTCACTGACACTATCAAACCCGGAGGTTCATGGCCACATCGTTGTTTGTAAGTGATTAATATCAACAAATAGTTTAGTAAATTCTACGAGTGAATAAATACAGTCAATCATAGGATTTGATTCAACATATTTTAATAAATCTCTGCTTTCCTGCATTTGAATAAAAGTCCTAGGACTGATAAGAATGCAACATCAAGATCGGACTTCCTAACCTATCCAGAAACTCGGAAGTTTCTTACAGCATTTGCAGTCCCATTAGATCTTAGCCGAAGATTGAATACAAAATGTGTGATGACCGGCACGTTTTCTGTCGTAAGGTATAAATGATGAATAAGGCAAGGAATGTTGACTATTTATTATAAAACCTAGTATGTATGTATTATATATATATATATATATATATATATATATATATATATATATATATATATATACATATATATATATATATACGCGTAAGTCAATCATTGTTAGGCATTCTACATCACAGATACGAACGAGTACAATCCACTCATAACAAATTACACGAATTTTGCCGTAAACTTATTTCAGTAAGTTGTACATGATTTGCATAATAATTTGTTATTTTCAATATGAATCACGACATCAAAATCGAAAATGCTGCTATTAATTGGTTTAGTTTTCGACATTTCTGCCAAGAAAAAGATGAGCATTGCCGAGTGACAGACTTACGACACAACTGTACTGTTTACTTTTTGGTACATAATATTCCCTGTTTCCAACCTTTATCTATGAATGTACCATATTGTCCTCGAAGTTCCTTGCCTTGATGTTGAATACCAGTTGTTTAGTGAGTAATGACATATATATTTCTAGATAATTTATTTTAACTATAATTACATGTCTCGAATAATTACGTAATTAATGTAGATCACGAAAACAATAATAATAATCTAATTTAATATCTCATAACTGTGGGTACTCACACAGACAAATATTGCAGCAATATATCTCATTTATTATTCTAAATATTGTTACGACAGGGATTGTTTCTATGTTTACAATTTATATTTCATTGCGTAAGTTGTATCAATTGAATCTGTCCGGCTTTCGTAGTCGCACTTGAGACTTCTGAGTGATATTTTTATTTTTACTTGGGTGGGTTACCAGCCCAACCGCAAAACCCTCAACCTGGAGGACCAGAGTTTAATTTCGGAGTTGTCTTTCTCCTAGACAGACTGCCTTACAAGGCTACAGAGCTCTGTCTGCCCCGAGCATTTGGTTTTATAGAGGAATTAGTATTTTGAACTCTGTATATAATATATATGCAGGGATGTTACTCAATAGATTAAAACCAATAGCAGATGCATTGCTTTTAGAAGAAAAGAACGGTTTTAGATAAGTGCATTGCAATACAGAAGATTCCTGATGAATGGAAAATAAGCTACATTGTACCAATATACAAGAAGGGTGATAGAAGAGACGCAAAAAACTACAGAGGACTAAGTATAAATAACACATTATATAGAATATTTACGAAGTTATTAAAAACAAAGTTACAAAAAGATATTAAAGACAAATTAGGAGAAGATCAAAATGGATTCAGACCAGGAAGGTCATGTGTTGACAATATATTTGCAATACAACAGTTAATTGAAAAACGGACTGCAGTTGGAGAAGAAACCCGTTTGACAATGATAGATTTAGAGAAAGCTTATGACTCAATTCCGAGGAACAAATTATGGGAAATATTGGAGAAATACAATATTGATAGAAACCTAATAGAAATTATTAAACAAATCTATAAAGATAACTCCGCTTACGTTAAAATTGGAAATATAATGTCTAATCCTATAAAAAACCACAAAGGGATTGAAACAAGGGTGCAGTCTATCACCAATTTTATTTAATATTTATGTAGAATTTATATTAATGAAATGGAAACAAAGCTGCAGAGGTATGGGGATCCCAATAGGCAACAGATTTTTGCTGACATTACAATTTGCCGATGATCAACTGGTTTTAGCGCAAGACAAATTTGATATGGAATTCATGATAAAAAGGTTGAAAAACACATATGAATCATGGGGCCTCACAGTAAATTTACAAAAAACAGAATATCTGGCAATAAATAGCAATGAAAGAGAAAATTTAATATTGGAAGAAGGAATCCAAATAAAGCAAGTGAAACAAACTAAATATTTGTGAATAATTATGGATAACATTGAAGGTATAGGCAAAGAGAACATAAAACATAGAATTGAATTGAGCAGCAAAATAATATCATCGTTAAATTCTATATGGTGGGATAAGCATATTTGGAAAGACACAAAAAATATATTGGTAAAACATTGGTGGAATCTGTTGCAATGTATGGAAATGAGGTATGGACAATCAATAAGTACTACAAGAATAGACCAATAGCTCTAGAAATGGACTATTTACGCAGAAGTGCCAGAAAGTCTAAATTACAACATGTCACAAATAAGGAAATTAGAAACATAATGGAAGCCGAATTGAGAAGGAATTAAAGTGGTTAGGACATGTTTTAAGAATGGAAGATGAGCGATGGCCGAAGCAACTATATGAATGGTATCCGAACAGAAAGAAGAAAAGAGGGAGACCAAAGTTAACATGGAAGGAAAACATGAAGACAGTAATGCAAGCTAGAGGGCTAAGCATCGAATATGCCCAAGACCGTAGGCTTTGGAGGTTTGGCACGGGAAGACGGAGCAGCTGTAAAAACCCGAAGATATATAGAGAACGGTTTTAGACAAGGAAGGTCCTGCTCTGACAATATATTCACTATGAGACAGATAAGAGACGAGAATTAAATTTACCCATATATTTAACTTTCGTAGATCTTGAAAAAGCCTTTGAAAAGGTGATAAGAAGAAAATTGTGGGAAATAATGAAGGCAAGAGGGTACCCGGCTCAACTTATAGAAGGAATAAAAAGTCTTTATAATGGCATGAAAATTATCCTTAATTTAGATAATTATTCCAGAGAAGAAATTTTAATAAATCAAGGAGTTCGACAAGGGTGTACATTATCACCTACATTGTTTGATATATATTTTGACAAGGTTATACGAAAATGAAAAAAAATCAAGTCCAATAGGAATACAAATTAATAAGGAAATGTATATGAATATTTTAATGTATGCAGACGATCTGGTAATTATACAGAAGTCAGAGGATGATTTACAAAGAGCCATTTACATGTTGAATCATTTAGGACTCTATTATAATCTCAAAGTCTCAACTTCAAAAACTAAAATTATGGCTTTTCAGGGCAAAGTGCCAGTCAGAGCAAAAATAGTGATCAATAATGAAATAATAGAACAGATAGCACACTTTAACTATCTTGGTTCAGATATAACATATAGCTATGATTGGGATATACATAATAAATTAAACCGATATCAAATGATGTGTGGCACCATAAGAAGAACCCTCCGAAAGACTCGAAGAGAAACTCAGCTCAGGTTTTATAAAATTATGGCTGTTCCTGTTCTTTTATATGGATCTGAATCTTGGGTACTTACAAAAAAAAGATATCTCACACATTCAAGCCACTGAAATGAAATTTTTAAGATCCGTAAAAGGATGTACACGCATGGATAGATTACACAATGAATCAATAAGAAATGAACTGGAGATATTTTCAATAGTTGATAAACTAGAAGAGCACAAATACCAATGGAAAGAGTATTTAGACAGAATGGATAATACAAGATTACCCAAAAAGAAAAATCAACACCTACAAACCACATGGAAAAAGATATTTGGGACGGCCAAGGAAACGATGGACTTGAGACCGGAACAGGTCACATTGACCTAATCCTGGAAAGGAAGAAGAAGAAGACAATTTCTATTTCGTATTGTCTAACTAGTTTTTCTCTTTCAATCCCCTTCTTTTCACAACTTCCAGGTTGTTATTCTTTAAACTGTGTTTAGGTTGTCCCAATAGCTTTTTCCTTTTTTAGTACACCCATTTTTTGAACATATTGTTTTCCAACCTAACTGTTTATCCATATCATATTAACTGTCTCTTCTGTCTCGTCAATTAGGTCTCCCGAAGTCTCTTGTTATTTTTGGGGTATTTTATCTAACCTTGTCCGCCGCTGTGGTCTCGAGGTAGCGTGCTGCCTTGTCACGCAGCGGGCCCGGGTTCGATCCCTGGTCGGGGCAGTTTTTCTGGGTGAGGTTTTTATCGGGGTTTTTCCTGACCTGTAAGACAAATGTCAGGAAAACTTTAAGGCCCAAACGGTCCCCGATATCATATGGCCATCATCCTTATCATTATCATTATCATCCTTACCATTATCACTATCATCATCATCCTTCACCGGTGTGGAAAGCAACGGGAAGCTACCACACCTACACAATTCCCTAGTAAAGCTGCAATCATAGCATGAAAATGCTATGATTGCAGTGAAGGACCTGCCTTCGAGCAGAATTACTATGGATGCTATGAATTATCTAATCTTATTTGATACACCTTCTCAAAATATCCATCTTAGTAGCCAGAATATAAGTATGTATCATTGGGTATAAATGTCAAATATCTATAATCGCTCCATTTATTTCACAAAAAAAATCGCGATTTTTAACCCACGTGAAATCAATAATAACGGATACTCTTATGTAGGTTCAAAATGTTCTGGTTTCTACACATGTGTTGCCTCAACTGACCAGTACAAAAAAAAACTGGACATGCATGTTTTTAAATTAATCTATTTCAGGTTTCTTGTTCCAGTGATATTGATCGCGCACCATTTTAATTATTGAACTTGGAATGACACAGAAGTAAAAATAAATTGATAATCACAACACAGGCTTTGGAAGGTCTTGTGGATAGGAGGTTAAGTATCCCAAATCGGCACGAGATGTCAGCCCTGCGTGACACCCGCCTTCACTCCCAGCACATATGCCTGGTATTCATTTATTAGACGCCAGTCCATCTCAGCGTCATGTGCCGCCAGAAACGTAAGCAAAAAATATCGTTGCAAATATTTTTTGCCATTCAATATGAATTTACAGATTTTCTAAAAAAAAGTTGCTTTAAACTTTATAACTTTCCTAAACTTAATTTTTACACATATCGTCAGTGGAAAACATTTAGAATCTGTTATACAATAATTATTAATAAAATAACAATGTTATTTCTCGTTTTATCGCTGACATATGTAGGGAAATAAGCCTAACTAAATTACGTTGGTTTAGTAACGCCTGATTCCCCTCATGGGAATATACGGGTATAGATTAGACTATCCTTCTTTTATGGTAATCAAACATCTGAATGATTGTAATACAAACATTTATACTCAGTAGTTTTCGTCTCCATCGTAAATGTATTAAGTTAATTCTAAACAAATTTTATTACTTGTGGTAACAACAGTGGATTGTTGTTTACTTCTTAAAGATATATGATTCTGAAAATCGTACATTTTCATAAAAATGCGAATAATTATTCCGAGAAGGTAGGTTAGAAAAAATAGTATACTACGATGCGAGGTTTGGAACTGGTTTTTAATTTGCAATTTAATTTTTTTTTTCAAAATGTCTATATTTTTTCAAAATTTTTATGTTTTATTTCGAAAATCTTATTTTTTTTAATTTTTGTATTTTTTTCAATTCCGGGAATGCGTGCTATTATACATCACAGACCTCTTGTCGTCTCAACTCCTTTCAAAAAGTGTTAGACTGAAAATATATAAAACTGTTATCCTCCCAGTTATATTATATGCATGCGAAACATGGGAGGAAATAAGATTGTCTTATTTTGTAAAACACTTCACAAACCTGCGTTGTAGGTACATTATTTTATACGCAATGATGTTTTCAAAATAATAAATAATAGTAAAATAATATCTTTGGAGCTATGCCGGCGGTAGCATTGCTGCCGATAGGGTTACCCATGCCGGACTGGTCGAAGGTGATAAGCCAAACGAAAAAAGTGCCTTGGTCGAAAGATTGACGATCTTTCACCGTAAAAATACAACCGTCAAGAAATGCGGACATGGGTTCATCTGGGGTAAAATTTTCCGGAGGTCAAATAGTCCCCCATTCGGTTCTCCGGGCGGGGACTACTTCAGGGAACCCATGCCAAAGGCTCAAACACAGGGACATGTTCCTAGGAACATGGAATGTTAGGACTTTATACAATAGCGGGGCACTAGAGATATTAACGCGGGAATTAGATAAATCGCCCTTGGATATAGACGCTTTACAGGAAGTTAGGTGGCCGGGAGAAGGTATTCTGGAATCAGGAAGCTTTGCATTATACTACGGGGGTGCAGAAACACCTGCATTTGGAACGGGTTCTTTTTAGTCAGAAGGAGGATCCTATCCGCTATCCGAGATATTAAGTTTGTTAGTGATAGGATATCATACATAATTCTGAAGGGTAAACAACATGATTTTATAATTGTAAATGTACATGCCCCCACAGAAGAAAAAGATGACAAGATCAAGGATGAGTTCTATGAAGAATTAGAATGCGTATTTCATAGCCTTTCACGATATCATATCAAAATGCCTTTGGAGATTTTAATGCAAAAGTGGGGCGCGAAGATATATTCAAATCAACAATAGGCAAATTCAGTCTTCATGAAGATAGTAACGACATGGGGTTAGATTAGTCACCTTTGCCACATCTAAGAATCTCATGTTAAGAGCACAACATTTCAGCATAAGGATATTCATAAATACACCTGGACGTCTCCAGATGGAGAAACTCGGAACCAGATAGATCATGTATTAGTGGATAAACGCTGGCACAGTAGCATCATCGATGTTACATCAGTTAGAGGCACAGACTGCAATTCGGATCATCATCTGGTCAGAGTGAAAATCAGACAACGGCTACCGCTAATGAGAAGAACAAACGCTAAAGATGATTCTGTAAAATTTGAATTAAAAAAATTGAAAAATGATGAAATGCGGCAAAAATATCAAATCAAAATTGCTAATAGATTTGAAGTACTGGAATCTTTCAGATGACAATGTGGTAAACGAAGAAGAAACTGAAATAAATAAAGAATGGGAGGCTATGAGAAATACTATTAAATTGTCAGCATCAGAAAGCATTGGTTGTTTAAAAAAGAGGCAAAACAACAAATGGTGTGATGAGAAATGTGCCGACATTGTAAAGAAAAGAAAGCTAGCAAAAATGAAATGGTTACATGAGTCAAATGAGGTAAATTTAGAGCAATTGGGTAGTATTAGACGGGAAACCACCAAGTTACTAAAGAGTAAAAAGAGGGAATATTTGAGAGAGAAGATTAAAGATCTTGAAATGAACGCAAAAAATAGGAACATTAGAGAATTATATCAGGGAATTAGTATAGAGAAGAAAGGGTTTCAGGCTAGAATAAACATAACTCGGAATGAAAATGGGGATATGCTTGCAGATTACAGGAGTATATTAAATAGATGGAAAAGTTTCTTTAATCAGCTATTAAATGTACATACAGAACAGGATATTGAAGAGGATAATTTACAGACAGCAGAAATGCTACTCGCAGAACCAAATGCATTAGAGGTTGAAATGGTGATTGAAAAATTGAAGATGTATAAAGCATCAGGTTCAGATGAGATCCCAGCAGAACTGATAATACCAGGGGGAGAAAAATGGATGGACACGATACGCCGGTTGCTTAGTATGATTTGGGAAAAAGAAGCTCTTCCAGATGAATGGAAGGAATCAATTATCGTACCAATTTATAAGAAAGGAGATATAACTGATTGCAACAACTATAGGGGCATCTCATTACTTTCAACTTCCTACAAAATTCTAACAAATGTATTAGTCAGCAGACTTACTACAGATTGATGGCATTCTAGGAGATCAACAATGTGCATTTAGAAGAAATAGTTCTACAACAGATCAGATTTTTAGTATAAGACAGATTTTAGAGAAGAAATGGGAATATAATGATACTGTACATCAACTATACGTAGACTTCAAAAACCATATGATTCAATTAAGAGGGAGAAGTTATATAGTATCTTGTTGGAGTTTGGAGTTTCTAAAAAGTTAGTTAGACTTATACGAATGCGTCTAAATGGTACAAAGAGTAGGGTGCGTGTAGGCAAACAGTTTTTCGACACTTTTGAAATCCAGAATGGGTTGAAGCAAGGAGATGCACTATCTCCTCTACTATTTAATTTTGTACTAGAGCATGTAATTAAATCTTTAGAGAATGAGCAAGGCTTACAACTCAATGGTATTAATAAGCTGTTAGTTTATGCTGATGATGTAGTACTATTGGCCGATACTAAAGGATAACACGCACACACTATTGAGTAACACTAAGAGATTAGGACTGGAAGTAAATATCAATAAAACTAAATATATAGTCACACGTAGAAATACGTTATATAATGGAAATGAACAGCTAATGACAAATGAGGGAAATTTTGAGGAAGTGGCTGAATTCAAATACCTAGGAACAATAATCACAAATAGGAATGAGATGCACAAAGAGGTTAAACATAGGCTCAATTCTGAAAATGCGTGCTATTATGCATTGCAGAGACTCTTGATGTCCCAACTCCTTTTAAAAAACGCGAAACTGAAAATATATAAAATTATTATTCTACCAGTTATATTATATGGATGCGAAACATGGACTCTTACTTTAAGGGAGGAAAGGAGACTACAAGTATTTGAGAATAAAGTACTTAGGAAAATTTTTGGACCAAAGAGAGATGAACAGACAGGTGAATAGAGAAGACTTCATAACAATGAACTACTTGGTCTTCATAGGAAGCCAGATATAATAAGAACAGTTAAGTCTCGTAGACTGCGATGGGCAGGACATGTGGCACGAATGGGGAATGAAAGACTTGCATGGAAGCTTCTTGTAGGAAAGCCAGAGGGAAAACGCCTAGTTGGTAGACCAAGAATGAGGTGGGAGAATAACATTAACTATGATTTGAGGGAAGTAGATTATACAGGGAATGATTGGAAAGCATTAGCTCAGGATAGGGATGTATGGAGTGCTTATGTCCGCGCGGCCATGAATCTACGGGTTCGATAGTGGCAGTGAGTAAGTAAGTAAGTAAGTAAGTAAGTAAGTAAGTAAGTAAGTAAGTAAGTTGGAAATATTTGCGTTCATTATAAACAATTGACTAACGTTAACAGTGTGGGCAACGTTTATTTGTTGAAACAACAGGAGGCCATGAGTCCAATTAGTAATAAAATAACAGGAGGCCGTGAGACTAATTACTGATAAAATGGTGGCAAGTACGTGTTTATTGTTTTAGGCCTATATTGTTTCAAATACTGTTCAGTTCATTTAAAATGCAGTGATTTGTTTCGTATAATGTATATTGACACTACCTTTTAGGTATCTTTTTATATACGTTGTATGTAGTGGGCAGTGGTTTTTCTTTCCACACGCGTGTTTGTAATATGTAATATTGCAGTATAGTTATTTTATTACAGTACAGTTATTTAGGTTGCTAACCCGATATGTAGGAAGTTGAACTTTCAATCATGGTCGCCATTGCTGTAAGTACAACAAAATCCACTATCGCGCAAAAAAATGTTTTGATAATTCATTTTTGGAGGATATTGGGAATATATCCTAACTTAAACTAGCCGCGGTGGACTAGTGGTTATGCTCCTTGCCGCGGGTCGCGGGTTCACACCCGGCCGGGGTCGATGGATTTTTTAGGACTGAAAAATCTAAGGAGCAAGTCCTCCGGGAGGGACTTTAAGCCGTGGGTCCCGAGTCTGAAAATTTTCAGGCTCGTAAAAAATCCTTAAGCCTGAATGAAAAGGCCTCTAAGCAAAATGTACCGAATTTTCCCGTCCTAGTACTACCTTGGTTTTCTAGATGCCAGTATGAGGCGGAACGCTGACCACGGACCACTCAAAATGACATCTATACGAAAACAAGTGTAACTAAATTAGTATGGTTCAAATTCTTCCCTGTATGGGGAGAGCGCCTAAATCTCTGTAAAGGAAAACATAGGCTTACAATACAATACTAATTAATCCTAAAATCGTAGAAGAAGCTCTTGGAACTTTGGAGTGAGGACACTCATTTCAAATTTGAAAGCTTTGCAGTGGATTGGATATGCAAATAATATTGAATCAGTAGTATCTTAACGTTGATATTAACTGAACCGTAAGATATGTCACACTCATGGAATACGAAAATTGTACACCATAAAAGATAATATGTTTTGGCTATTCATTTCGTGTATGATATTTTAAGAAACTATTGGGAAAGTATCCGAATAATTGAACATATTTTGATATTTAAAGAAATCATAAGTGAATGTGGATATTTTTACTTATTTTTCTATTTTTTTAGTGTGCATTCTTATATTATGGGTGCTGATGTTTAGCATTTTTGATTTAGGTATACATTTACCATTTTGTACCCTTTATACATTTGTAATTTTAAATTTTATAACATTTTGAAGAAACAAATACAAATTAGCCATGAATTAATATCTAGTGGCAGGTAATGCGTTTTATAATTACTTTAATGTGATATTAAAATTAATTTTTAAATGATTGATAGTGACATACAAATACATAAATTAAATGCGTCTTTATTTTTAAACTAATATAGGTTAAAGTAACACATGAAAATATGGAATATATTGATGCAAGCTAAAACACAACACAGGAAGAAGATAAACTTACAGCCTATTGATATAAATCCAAAATATTATAAAGAAATTATGCCTACACAAAATGAACTTAAGCCATGACAGTTCACTAACTCTTGTATGAAATTAAAAACGTATGTCTAAATTCTGTTTTCAATCAGGTTCTCCTGTCTCCTATAATTAAATCATATTTACTGAAACATATTTTAGCATCTACGCAGAAGTAGGACCCAAAATACATTACAGAGCTTCTTAGAAAAACTGTGGATATTGTCTATTTGAGCTAGACAGTAAACAATATTCACAGGCAATCTCTATGAAGGCCTATATTTTTCTTGAAGTTCCAAAAGAAAAGGAAGACAAAAAGCATTTGAAAAATCGTCGATTACGCATTTAGGCTTATTATTATCCACCGCTATGGTCTCTAGGTAGCGGACCCGAGTTCGATTCCCGATCGGGACAGGCTCCTGGGTGAGTTTTTTTTTCGGGGGGGGGGGTTTCCTCACCTGTAAGACAAATGTCAGCAAGCTTAGACCCCAACGGTCCCCCGAAAATCATCCGGCCATCATCATCATTCACCGGTGTTGAAAGCAACGGAAAGCTATCACACCTATAGTAAAGCTGCAAAGCATAGCATGAAATTGCTATGATTCCAGTGAAAGACCTGCCCTCGGGCAGACCACTATATAATATAATATAATATAATATAATATAATATAATATAATATAATATAATATAATATAATATAATATAATATAATATAATATAATATAATATAATATAATATAATATAATATAATATAATATAATATAATATAATATAGTACAGGGTGGACCGCTCGAATGGACCTAATTTCAATTGCTTGTTACTGGCAAACGGTTGAAGATAGAAACTTAAAACAACGTTCATATTACAGAAAAACTCACCAAGTTTTGATATCCAGATCACCACATCTCTATATGAGCCCAGCAGTCACTGTGACGATATCAAAGCGATGAACAATTTCTTGCCAAGTACGTTGGAGTATGTCTTCTGGAATGTTCTCAATAGCCTCTATGATGCGCTCACGAAGATCACGAAGGTCTTTGACTGGGGTGGTGTAAACTTTATCTTTGACATAGCCCCAGAGAAAGAAATCCAGTGGTGTTAAATCGGGAGATATCGGGGGGCCACGCGATTGGTCCTCCCCTACCAATCCAACGGCCAGGGAAAATGTTGTCCAAAGTCGTACGAACTTCATTGGACCAGTGGGGAGGAGCACCATCTTGCTGGAAAACGATGTTAGGCTGCAGTTGTTCAATTTGTGGAAAGAAGAACTGCTCCAGCATGTCAAGATATGTGGTACCACGAACAGTTTTCTCGGCGAAGAAAAAACGGTCCAATGACCTTATTATGTGACAAACTGCACCAAACATTCATCTTCGGACTATCACGAACATGCTCTTGAATAGCGTGAGGATTCTCCGATCCCCAGATCCGCACATTATGCCGGTTTACCTTGCCTGACAAATGGAAAGTGGCTTCGTCCGAGAAGAAAATCTTGGTCATGAAGTCAGGATCAGCGCCGAGACGGTCCAGCATCGTATTGGCGAATTCCACTCGTTTCGGCATGTCATTCGGCTCCAGACGTTGCACTAACTGCACTTTATATGCGTGCAGTTTGAGGCGTTTGTGGACAATCCGTTGTAATGTCGATTTTGGTATTTGAAGTTCCCGCGAAGCTCTTCTTAATGACTTCCGGGGGCTTCGCTCAAATGCGGCTTGAACATTTGCTACCATTTCATCGGATGCTCTGCGACCACCACCATGCTTCTTCAACACAGATCCTGTAGCTAATAATGTATCACGCCACTTCTTTATGCTTCTAGCAGTTGGAGCATCACGGTTTAAACACACGCCGGAACTCCCTTTGAACTCTAATGATTGATTTAAACTCCGCATACCACAAAACAGCTTGCGCTTTCATCTGCGGAGTCGCCATTTTCACAAACAATTAAATCTAAGAACGAGAAACGTATCTTTGTGCCATCTACCGACAGGATTCGAAACTTGGTGAGTTTTTCTGTACTATGAACGTTGTTTTAAGTTTCTATCTTCAACCGTTTGCCAGTAACAAGCAATTGAAATTAGGTCCATTCGAGCGGTCCACCCTGTATAGTATAGTATAGTATAGTATAGTATAGTATAGTATAGTATAGTATAGTATAGTATAGTATAGTATAGTATAGTATAGTATAGTATAGTATAGTATAGTATAGTATAGTATAGTATAGTATAGTATAGTATAGTATAGTATAGTATAGTATAGTATGTATAGTATAGTATAGTATAGTATAGTATAGTATAGTATAGTATAGATAGTATAGTATAGTATAAATAATATAATATAATATAATATAATATTATATAATAAATATAATATAATATAATATAATATAATATAATATAATAATATAATATATTATAATAATTATTATTATATAACTTAATATATTATTATTATTATTATTATTATTATTATTATTATTAATTCATTTCAGATATTGGTATAATTTTGACATCTTGAGATAATTTAATATTTTGTCATGCTTTCAAAACATTTTACGTTTTTTTATATGTCGGAAAATATTAAAATACAAGAATATATTAGGCCTATAACTTTTTATGAACAATTTGCGGTAGACCTATATCGTATTTCCCCATCTTCATTATAATTTTTAAAACTAATTCAAGTCTAATATTAATAGAGGATTAAGCTCAAACTGTACGATGGAGAGTCCTCATGCTAGTGATACAAATATTGATATAAAGTAGGACCTACTATGACGATATGAATCTGTACGGAAAATGGACGAGGAAATAATCCCTAAATTAATAAATGAATGGATGAAAACGACTTGGTTGAACAAAAATACTCTGAGGAACAATCTTGACTATAAGTAATTCATTCAATGGCAAAATCGAGCTCCGAGGTTCATAGCTGCGCGGACATAATCTCTCCATACTTCCCTATCTGAAGCTATATTTTCTAATAATTTCTTGTATAATTCACTTCCCTCAAATAATGCTAATTTTAATCTCCTACCGCATTTTTAGTCTGCTTACTGGAAACTTTTCCTATCGTTTTCTTATTTCATTCCCATATTCATGTTCTGGCTTAGGCGGTAGCATGCCTGCTTCTCACTACCGAGTCCGGGTGCGATACCCGGCGGGGTTGCCAGAAAGGATGGTTGTGTACAATTTTTAATTGCTACAATGTGCACCAGGTTCCATTAAATTGCAATTTCCTCCGCAGTACATATGTTGAGAAGGAATGTAGTAGGCCTTAAAGCAGGATTTTAATATACAAATAAATATGAAAGTTAAAGTTAATAATTTTGCATTTTAAAATTATTTTAATATTTAAATATAACTTAAATAAATAAAACTTATAAATAATTCATTGTTAGTTATTGTTGAATAAAAATGTCTCAGTATTAATTAAAGAAGTTTTACTAGATAACAGTTTTTGTAAAGAATGCTTTTAAAAATAGTTTTTAAGTCATTGTTGTCAAAATTATAAATCCATCCATTATAACTGTTATTAAAACACCTTCATAAGTTCGTATTTTTAAATGAAAGTAAACTAAACACTGATTGGATATTAAAACAATTATCTTTCTGATTTAACAAATCAAATTAAACCTTATCTAAAGAATTATTAACCAATAGAATTTAAAAATAACATCATGTGATGTAATAATCTTCTTAAAATTATAATAGAATAAAACTATTTATTCCGCACACAACTTTCATCAAGGATAGAAGCAATAAGAACTCTCCTGATAAAATGTAATATTTAAAATACAAGAAGAATAATTTATTTAAGAAAAGGATAGAATTTAATTTAATTGACGGTGAAGATTAATACCACCTACATCTACTTAATCTGCTGTGAACTTAAGAACTGAATAAATTTGCAATTATTTATACAAGAAACATTTTTTGTGATTTTGAAGTGTTTTCCCAACCTCCAGGGTATTAGCTTCCGACCCTAAGAAGTGAATCCGGCTCTATCGACAATTAAACCCAACCTAAACCAATAATCCTTTTTGGGACACAAATCCATCTTCAAAATTTACCACAACAAGGGGCATGAAGAGAACTCCCTCTTCAGCCTACTCTATTGATCGCGATTCGTCCGTGGAATGGGGACGTTAGAACCTGGCGGATCCTTTTGCGTTTTTCGATAGGAATAGGCTACATGCTGGCACCAGGTTTCATTTTCTCCTTTATTTTCATACCATTATCATCCCTCATACAACACTTGACACTACACAAACACATTGAACACACACTCTCTTACACTCCTCTTTGTACACAATACAAGAAAAAATATGTAAAGTGGTCTACCGAAGTGGTGCATAATTTGAAAATATACCGCTTTATCGTCATCTACCCATCCCGTGCGGAACCGAAGCACAAAAAATGCAGTGAATAGCATTAGAACACACAAACATTTTTTTTTTGTTTTTCCATTCCTCCCACATATCTTTCCAATCGTAATGTACGAGACATAACTCTTTTAATATATGGTTTCCCATAAAGATCATGTAGCACACCGTTATGTAGTTTTCTCCATTCACCAATCTGTTCGTATCTTATTGGTCCAACATTTTTCCTAAGCACTTTGTTCTCAAAAACTCAAACACTTTTCTATTAAAGTAAGATAACAGTTTCGCATCTGTACAGTAGGCCTGTAACTGGAAGAATCACTGTTTTATACATTTTTTTAGAAAAGTTGGAGTTACGAGATTCCCGCAATATATCATAGCATGCGTTTCAAGAGTTGACAACCTTAGTTTTATGTGAAATTTTGATGTAGGTCCATCAGAAGAAGATACACATTAGAAAAATCTGGAAAAATATGTTTTATATATATATATATATATATATGCCCGGGTTCGATCCCCGGTCGGGGCAGTTTTTCTGGGTGAGGTTCTTATCGGGGTTTTTCCTCACCTGTAAGACAAATGTCAGGAAAACTTTAAGGCCCAAACGGTCCCCGAAATCATAAGGCCATCATCATCAGCATTATCATCATCATCATCATCATCATCCTTCACCGGTGTGGAAAGCAACGGGAAGCTACCACACCTACAATTCCCTAGTAGAGCTGCAAGCATAGCATGAAAATGCTATGATTGCAGTGAAGGACCTGCCTTCGGGCAGAATTACTATGGATGGATATATATATATATTATATGTGTGTGTGTGTGTGTGTGTGTGAATTCCACATAAAATTTGACATAACATGAAAATAAAACTTTCTTCTCCCTTTCCTAAATTTACATGTACGCCTATATATGGTCTATTAAAATATTTTCAAGTGCCTACATTCCAAATTTTGTAGAATATAAACAAAGTCATATGTAACAAAGACTTGTTATTTATTGTAATAAAAACTCTTGTACCGCGCAGAAGCGTTAGTTGTTATGTCAGTTACCTTTATTTTGTTCTTCCCTTTGCCTTCTACACCGGTGAAATGATGATGATGATTATGATAATAATAATTATGATGATGGTCGGATTATTTTCGGGGACTGTTGGGCCCTAAGCTTCCTGACATTTTGTATTACAGGTGAGGAAAAACTAGGATAAAAACCTCACCCAGGAAGCCTGTATCGACCGAGAATCGAACCCGGGCCCGCTGCGTGACAAGGCAGCACGCTATTCGATATATATCTGCTTAATAATTAAAATCTCTTTCAAGATAAGATAATCAACATCGCAAATCCTTACCTGGTTGGTCTATATAATTCCCTGAAAAAAGAACACATAATCCAGTCTCGAAATTAATGGCACGACATGTAGAATTTTGTCGACATTGTTGTATGCAGTCTTTGAGTAGGAGAACACCAGGGCTGGTAGCCATGATTTCTTCAGGGGCACTGTATACATAGCCGGTCATCATCTCGAAATGTATGTCTTCAGATCTGCACTCGCGGGCCGCCGTGGTGGAGACACGCGCTGCCACCAGCACTACAAGAACGAGAACAGAACACATCTTCACTCTGCCACTTCCAACACCACTCTGTCTGCGTCTGCACCATAGAGGTCTGCACAAAACCATCCCGCGGCGTGACCACCTTGACCCGTGACGTCATATAGTACACTACCTGTTCTTATGCCCTCATTTAAAACGCTTCCACAAGAAACTCAACACCCAATCCCAGTAGGACAGATTTTGCATTCAGATCGCATCTAATTATTTAATATTTACATCCGTTCTTATTTTTTAGTGAATTCTGAAGGAATTGAGGTTGTTCTCATGAGAAGATAAATTAACGCTCTACCCCCCCAACAAAACTCGACATATATCATTCAATTAAAGAACGTAAGATACATTAATAAGCAAAATCGGACTATTAGGAGTGGTGTTAATAAAAGTCACAAATTTAAGAAATGTTCTAGCGCCCGCTATTTTCTAGGTTTTGTAACGAAACTCAGTACATACCACTGAAATAAAACAAGAAATGTATTCTCCATAAATCAGCGAAATCGGACAGTATGTGCGAGGGTTTTGCTGAAAGCCGTAATTTAAAATTCACTTTATCGGCTGGGTTTCTCACAATGAAACCTTATTAATACGATTTAATTTAAATTATTCTTACAGTGACAAAGTAAGGTTTCTATATTTTTCCCTAGACATTGGGCATTGTCAAGAAATCAGTGAATGTTGGGTTATGAAAATGTAATTAATTGAGTTGTAAATCATTAAATTACTATCGATTTATCCCCCGCAGACGCGGGAGATTTAAACCCTTAATGCGAACTTGTACATACAGCACGGAAAATGTGTGTTTCTAGACAAAGGTTCCAATCCGGAACGTTATCTACTCAGTGTCCTCTACAAGCTCTATAAATTTATAATGGGAATTTCCGAACTGCCTGCATATTTTACATAGGGTCTTTACATAAATGTAAGTAAATAATAAATGAATAAATGAATAAATGAATAAATGAATAAATGAATAAATAAATAAATAAATAAACAAAATAAATAAGTAAGTAAATAAATAAATAAATGTGTTTTAAAATAAATAAATAAATAGCCTCTTCAGTCGTGAAGTGGAATTACAAGTGTAATTATATTTTCGAGTGCTCAAACCCGGTCGGGGGGGGGGGGACTTCAAACCGTGGGTACCGAGTCAGAAGATTTTAGAGCTCGTAAAGAACCTCAAGCCTAAATTAGAGCCTCTGGCCAAAATTTAATCGGTCTTTCCCATCCAGGTAATTCTTTAATTGTCTACTATGTGTCTCTTTGAGGCGAAGAGGTAACCACTTGTTACTCGCTCACAACTTGATAAAATAACTATTTTTTTAATTTGAGAATAATTACAGCATTTTTGGTAAACATGCCAATATTTTCTGTTCACTTTGACTAATTTGGGTTGGTTAAGTAACTCCCGCGAGGGAGAACCCTAACCCCACGCGGAGATGTATAGACACAAAGACAAAATTATATTTTTTGTTTAATGGGTTTTTAACAAACAGTAATATTAATTTTGAAAGTTAAAGTAGTTCTCGGCCTCCAAATTTGAGGATATTTATATGATTCAAAAATTGAATTGGACAGCAATTTGATTTACATTTTTACAAAAACAAATGATAAATTCCATTTTTTCTAAACTTTTAATTACTTTTTTTGGTTAAATACATTTAAAATTGAGTTGTTTTAGCAGTGAGAATTGAATGTTTATCAATTATGACAATGTAATTTATTTAAGTTATTACGATTTATTCACTGTTGCCACCTGATCTTAACGGTTAGAAATAAATAAAAATATAAGCATGAAGCACAGTTATGTAACTTCTTCATCAAATAAATCACAGCTATCTTGAATAGTTTATAGAGAATGAAAAAATCAACCTCTCATGTATCATATACAGGGCAAGTCAAAATGTTGTGCAGGTTTTCAGAAATTTATTATGTGAAATGTAATGAACATATAATATCGTGAGACATATTGTATGAAAGGTAAACTCTCAAAGTTTAGTTGTCCACTTCTAAAGTTCCGCGTTCACCCACAAGATGTCAACAGCAGAGCAGTAAAGGAAAATGGCGTTGACTGGGGATCAGAAGTCTTTCTGTGTGCTTGATTACCATGTAAACAATTCTGTGACTAGTGTTCAACGACATTTCCGTACCAGACACGATAAAGACCCGCCGGATGGGAGATCCATTCGTAAGTGGTACACACAATTTAGGGATTCAGGCTGTATCTGTAAACGAAAATCGACTGGCCGTCCGTCGACGAGTGAAGAGACAGTCGAACGCGTTTGCACATGCTTCGTGCGGAGTCCACAGAAATCCACCTACCGGGGAACGACAGAACTTCAACTGCACAAAAAACTGTATGGCGGATTCTCCGGAAACGTTTACAGATGAAACCCTACCACTTGCAACTGGTTCAAGCCTTAAAACCCGCCGATTATGCTTTGCGAGCGTCCTTCTGTGTTGATTTTCTCGCATTAATGGAAGAGAATGAGTTCTATGAGAGGGTAGTTTACAGTGATGAAGCGACTTTCCACCTTTCAGGAAAAGTGAATAGACACAATGTAAGGATTTGGGGAACTGGTAACCCCCATGCAACTCTGGAACATCAACGCGATTCTCCGAAAGTGAATGTCTTTTGTGCCATTTCCCATGCAAAGGTTTATAGGCCCTTTTTCTTTCATGAACGTACTGTGAACGGACATGTTTTCCTTGATATGCTACAACAATGGCTCCTTCCGCAGCTTGAAGCGGATAGTCCAGATTTCATTCTGCAGTTGGATGGTGCCCCTCCACATTACCATGGCAGTGTTCGAGACCATTTGAATACGGCTTTACCACAACGCTGGATAGGCCGTGCATCTCAGGGTGATCAACAACTCATTCATTGGCCACCTCGTTCACCCGATCTAACCCCGTGTGATTTCTTCATGTGGGGTCTTGTAAAGGATCATGTTTACGTACCACCACTTCCAACAACACTGCATGAACTGCGTGCCCGCATCACAGCAGCCATTGCTGATATCGACCGCGGACTGCTACAGAAAGTTTGGCAGGAGATTGAATATCGGCTTGACATCTGTCGTGTAACAAAAGGCGCTCACATAGAACATCTGTGATATTTAAAAAAAAACTTGAGAGTATTTACCTTTCATACAATATGTCTCACAATATTATATGTTCATTACATTTCACATAATAAATTTCTGAAAACCTGCACAACATTTTGACTTGCCCTGTATGATGGAGAGGGTCTGAAGATAATAAATGAAAGATACAGGTAAAGAACCAAGTAACTCACTTTATTGTCGAAATAAAGTTTCCTTCATAGAAAGGACTTTCTTTTAGAAATGTGAAACAGTAAAAAAGTCATGGCTTTAACTACCTTTAAAATGCAGGTAAATAAGTAGGTACGTTCCATAATTAAAAGTCCGTTTTCTCGGTTACATGAAAATGTGACATAACATGTTTTTTTTTTTCATTCTACACCCTTCAAATAAGTAAATGCATTTTAGTTAATTATTATTATGGCTAGGGCTGATGTAACAAAAACTAAACAAATAATAAGCACATGTAAAATGATAATCTTAAGAACTATTCAGGGGAAAACATTATTTTATAAAATACACAACACAGAAATTAGGGACAAATGTCATATTCAAGGCATAACCAAATTTATTATAGATAGACGAAAATATTGGAAGGGTCATATAGAAAGAATGGAAGAAAACCGACTTGCAAAAAGAGCTAAAGAAGATAGACCAATGGACGGGAGAAGAACAAGAGAAAGACCAGCCAAGAGATGGATAGACAGTGAATGCACATCCAATACGTCTTCCTCCAAGGAGTGATTTTCGAAATAAACAGGATGAGAATCCTACAAATTATGTTTAAGAAGAAGAAGAAGAAGAAGATTATTATTGCTCATTTTAGCGTTGATGGTTGGCGAGAATAAATATAGTGCATGAGATTTAAGTAGGCCCCTATGTGATTGACATTTTTTTTAAATCTCAAGCTTTCAATTTCCAAAAGTACAATATATTATACAGGGACGATGTCAACATTCAATCGTTCAGTCCCTTGAATCGGATAACAAAAAGTTATTGTTCAGCAGCTAAATACGTATAAACTATCAATCACATACTTAGATCTCACGTGCATTCTTAATGATGAGAACTGGAGTACACATTCTATAGGCCTACTTGGAGTAATGTCCCTGTGAGAATATAGTTATGCAGTTGATTGTACTTTCAAGCTACTACCAAATATTAAATGGGATTACATTTAGTCGTAGTCCACCGCTGTGGTCTCGAGCGGGCCGGGTTCGATCCCGCTCGGGACAAGTTTCCTGGGTGAGGTTTTTTCGGGGTTTTTTCCTCACCTGTAAGACAAATGTCAGGATACTTAAAGAGGCCCAAACGGTAACCGAACATCATCTGGCTATCATTATCATCAATATCATGTTCACCTCATTAGATTAAGTTTAGGTTTAGGGCTTCTCCTTGCACATCATTACCTATCGACATCACCCATCGTATCATTGGGGCAGCGTAACTCCGCCTTCCAGGCGTCCCAACCTCAGAAGTGGTTTACAATACGCCAATGCCAGGAGAGAATACCTGAAATGTCGAATGACAAACAGGTGGTATTGAAAAAAAAAAGTTTAGTCATTTGTCCGCCGTGCTGCCTCAGGTGAATGTATACCTGCTTCCTGACTTAAAAGCCCGGGTTCGATACCCGGCAGGGTTGTAAAATTTAATTGTTAGATTAACTTAATTACATGAGTTTAATTGTAAAACTTTCAGTTTCGGGGCCAGGACGAAAATAGTGTATACTTTTTAATAGCTAGATTATGCACCAGAGTCCTACATAATTGTAAATCCCTCCGCGGTATGTAGCCTATGTTGAGAATGCTTGTGGTACAGTTGACAGCGAATCATCTATCAGATGAGGACGTTAAGCGTGGCGGCCCTCATATTGCTACTCTTCATCATCCCTCATACAAACATTTTATATTTGACTATTTAACTCATGCCCCTAATGGTAGTCAAACACCAATCACGTTTCAATTAATTTTGTTTTACGACCAATTACAGTCGCTTTTCACATCGCTCTTTATTGCTTTATTTTTGTCAGCTCCTGCTTTTGTGATAAAGAATGCTCCTCCTTTTTAATATTCTAAACAAGTCAGAGCATTATTTTTCTCCAAAAAATACATTGAATATAACAAACAATGAACAGGAATTAACATTGCAGAAAAATATAATTGACATACGAGTATTTACATCACAGGACATCAGAAATTAATTAATAACCTGTAATGGTGTGTTTAATTTATCTCCACTGGGGTGAATTCTTATAACATTACGGTTCTATTTAGCAATAAATATGATCTAGTTGCAGTGATGAACAAATTAAACGTAACGTTTCTCATTTGTGTTCAAACATCGCCGTTTACATTAAATATATAAATATTTTAAAACAAATATATTTAAATAATGATTTGTGAGTAAACAGCTTAATTTTATTCGTTAAATAGTCCTAACAAATGCCACTCTTGATTTTCCAAATTTTCTAGATAAATTGGAAATCACTCGTGGCATTACTTATGATAAATAATTAAACATACACTCATCCTACGCTTCTCTCTGTATACGATATATATGAATACATCATCTAGATAAAATGGTCTGCCGAAGTGATGCGTAAATTGAATATAGACTACATAATGCCACATATTCAGCCACCGCGGAACCCTTGGGTGACTTTAGCACATGTAAACACACACACACACACTTTTAGTCGCTTAAGTTAAAAATACAGCGGTTCGGTTAATGCTTCTCGTGAATCTAACAAAAGTAGGTTAAATTCTTAGAATTTACGGAATGTTGGAACACCCACTTCTCAACTGGTTGGTCTTCTCAGCATGAAGTAACACAGCTTCTCTTGCCAAACTCCTTTACAGGTTTTATATTTAATTTATAATCTACAGTTATGTTTATTTTGATGTTCTGATTTTGCCTGCTTAATGATTCTTGCCTTATGTCTGTATTTGTATTGTTATAAATTAAACATTTACTTTAATACTATTGTTTTTAGCTAATTCCGAAGCATTTACCGAAGAAAATAAGTATATATTTTTCTTATATACTAGACGATTGTTCGCCTTTGCCCGGGCATTTATTCGAATCGTCTTGCCGCTAATGAGTTTAGTGACCCCGAAAACTATCAACACGGCCAATTTGGATTTTTTCAACGCTTCTTATTCCCATGCATTTGGGGCTGAATTAACCGACATTGGAAGCGTCACTATTCAGTTCAGGGACCCCGAATACTATGGAATCGACACTAGCATCGGTCATATATGGTTATTTCTACATTCACCTCATCTCGCCCCTTAGCGATGCTAGGAGTAATATTTTCCCAAAATGTTATCAGCACTATAACCAACGAGTTAGCGGTTCCAAAAACTGCGGATTCGATTCTAATCTCGGTAACGTTTTAAAATTATATTTTTACATTTTCTCATCCCCAAACTCCTTACGGATTTTAGGGCTCAAACTGTGCCATATGCACCACACCAATCGTCTTGGCTTAAATTAATCGAGGTTGTCATTACAGCAATAATTATGGGTGAAAATATATGGATATTTTACTTTATTAACTATTCACTTTTAATATTATCCATTATTTTATTTCTAATGAGATAAGCGACAGCGAATACTATGGATTATCGAGATTCCCTCTGTCCCTATCACCTCATTCCACCACTTTTCGGATGATATCGGTCAAAGTTGGGCTTAAATTAGCTAGCAACACGAAAAACTATGGGTTTGACACTAATATCGTCCACTTATTGAACCAGAGCAAGCCCGTAGCTCTGCGCCAAATAATCGTACCTTAAACTGCTCGTCTACGACGCGGAACGAATATTTACTTAGACAATATAATATATAACCAAATTATACGCTATTATTCTTCTTAGGCCTATATATATATATATATATATATATATATATTGCACTTTCATTATCAAGCCAATAATTTAATCAACTTACAGGTTATTATTATTATTATTATTATTATTATTATTATTATTATTATCCACCGATATGGTCTCGGGGCAGCGTCGCTGCATCGTATGCAGCGGGCCCGGGTTCGATCTCCCAGCCGGGACAAGTTTCCTGGGTGAATGTTTTTATTTCAGAGTTTTCCTACCTGTAAGACAAATGTCATGAAACTTTACAGCCCAAATGGTCCCCAACATCACATGCTCATTATAATCATTATTATCATATTCGCCATGTTTAGTATGAATGTGTAAGTGAATTTTATGTTTCGTCTTAAATGTTCATATTGTCTTGGAGGAGGTCCTGGGTTGAGCTAATCACTCATTCGGGGAGCCCCTCCATGTCCTTGTGTGGTCAAAAAAAGTATGTGTGTGATCCAAAGTTTAAAATCCCTCTTCCAACAGGTCGTGAACTATAAGGTCTAGGTGGCGTGGAGTATGTAAACATATCTATAAGCTGAGAGATTAATCTAAGTTGGAGAAGAAAATGATTATGACTATTATTATTATTATTATTATTATTAGTAGTAGTAGTAGTAGTAGTAGTAGTAGTAATAGTAGTAGTAGAAGAAGTTGTTGTATGTTATCATCTGTATAGGCTATAGTGTAGGCCTATTATGTATTATTAAGTTTAGATAATTCATAAATCAATAGCTACGCAATTTAATCCTGTTGAATTGGAAGATAAAACTTTATGGTTTTAACATCAAAGGGAAAAATATGTTATTAAATAACTAATTCACTGGCACTATTGAACCCGTAGGTTCATGACCGCGCGGACATAAGATCTCCATATATCCCCATCCTGATGCAACGTTTTCAATCGTCACCTGCATAATAATTTACCTCCTCAAATCATGGTTAATGTTATTCTTCCACCTTATTCTTGACCTATCTACCTGGCGCTTTTCATCTGGTTTCCTACAAAGAAATACTCCCTTTTTCGTAAAAGGTTTATTAATATTATTTATTATTATTATTATTATTATTATTATTATTATTATTATTATTATTATTAAAATGCCACAGAATATTCAACATTTCAATAATGTTCTTAGAGTTATTAATCAGGTTTTAAAAACAAATAGATTAGGACCTATAGAAATTCAACAGGCTAAAAGCATAAAACGCTTTGGAAAACTCACACTCGTATACTTAGCGAGACCTGGACTCTCCGAAATGAAGATCTAAAGCGCCTACCAACTGCAGAAATGAATTTTTAAGAAAAATTGCAGGCTGCACATCTTAGATGGTAAAATAAATGAACATATCACCAAAGAATTAAACTTAATTACCATTTGTGAACAGATCGCCACACACACACATCTCAACAGAATAAATCGTTTCAGATTGCCTCAAAAAGTCCTCATATATGTAGGGTCTACCTGCAATTTTGTGCTAGAGCATTCAATAAAATCTTTAGAGGATAAAGAGGTAATGGTATTAAAAAGCTGTTGGTAAAAATATGCTGATTATGTAGTATTATATTAGGCGACAGCGAGGAATTTTTACAAGCCAGTACGCACATTCTATTAAAACACTAAGAAAATGGGTCTGGAAGTAAATATCAGTAAAACTAAATATATGGTTATACATATCTAATATATAAAAATGAATGTTTGTTTGTTCGTACTCTATGCGCGGCCATACCGTTGATCCGATAGTGATGGGGCTTTTTGCAAAATGTTCAGGAGATTCCCGGGATGAACATAGGCTATAAGGCAGTTGTGATACTCAACTCCTACGCCCTTAAAATCGCCCTTTGTAGTGGAAAACTTGAAAAAAGTAGCTCTTTGGACGCTAAATGGCTTACGCTGCGTAAACCATAACAAATACACAAAATTAATGTACACAGAATTGAATATCTCAAAAAGCTCTATAAAAAAAGTCCGCATATGTTTATCTCTAAAGGATAACTCACAATAACCATTTTTATCTTTCATTGATGCGAAGAAGATCGAGACAAGTACGTAGATTCCTGTGCAAGCATATCAGCACATGGCGGGTACTCTTTTACGGATAACTCATAATAACGAATTTTGTATTTTAGCTAATTTATGCCAAGAAGATCGAGACAAGTAGATTCCAGGGCAACACCGGGTAATCAGCACGGGGAATCTTAAAATAATTACGATCCATCCATCCATAGTAATTCTGCCCCAAGGTAGGTCCTTCACTGCATTTTCATGCTACGATTGCAGTTTTACTAGGGAATTGTAGGCGTGGTAGCTTCCCGTTGCTTTCCACACCGGTGAAGAATGATGATGTTGATGATGATGATAATGATAAGGATGATGATGATGATGCTGGCCATATGATTTCGGGGACAGTTTGGGCCTTAAAGTTTTCCTGACATTTGTCTTACAGGTGAGGAAAAACCCCGATAAAAACCTCACCCAGAAAAACTGCCCCGACTGGGGATCGAACCCGGGCCCGCTGCGTGATAAGGCAGCACGCTATCTCGAGACCACAGCGGTGGACATAATTACGATATACATATATAATTATTTTTCATTCTACTTATTCAACTAATCATAAGAAGTATATACATTTTTGACTTTCCGCTCATTTATGCAAGAAGATTGGGATGAGTAGATTCCGGACAACGCCGGGTAAACAGCACAGGGTATCTAAAAATAATTACGATATGAATTATTCCTTTCACTTATTTAACTAAACATAAAACACATTAATTTTCGTATTTCAGCTCATTTATTTCAAGAAGATCGGAATAAGTAGATTCCCGGGCAACGCCGGGTAATCAGCACAGGACATCTAAAAATATAAATTTATAATTATTTTTCCCTTTACTTATTCATCTAAACATAAAAGCACACTCATTTTCATTTATTTAGGCGTAGCAGCGCACGCCAGGTATTAGCTAGTAAATAATATAATTAGACAGTTAATAATAAATGAGGGAAAATTTGAAGAAGTGGCTGAATTCAAATAACTACGAACAATAATATGGCAACAAATTTGAGGTGCAGAAAGAAATTAAACATAGGGTCAGCTCTGAAAATGCATCTATCAAGCATTACAGGGATTATTACCATCCCAACTTCTCTAAAAAAATAGTTATACTTATATATATATATATATATATATATATATATATATATATACTAGCTGGCCCGGCTTTAAATATTTTTACGCTAATTTTTCCGATGTTTTAATAGTTATCTGATATTCGGGACGGTAACAAATCCAACAAATCAAAGATCATACAAATCGGTCCAGTCGTTCTTGAGTTATAAATAGTGTAACTAATCCGACTTTGTTTATATATATATATATATATATATATATATATATATTCCGATGTTTTAATAGTTATCTGCTATTCGGGGCGGAAATAAATCCAACAAATCAAGGATCATAAAAATCGGTCCAGCCGTTCTTGAGTTATAAATAGTGTAACTAATCCGACTTTGTTTTATATATATATATATGGGTGATGGTTTATGTGGAAGTGGTTTTGTTGATTGAGATGAATTTATGTTGTCTGCATTGTCAGTAACATCCATAAGTGTATCATAAGGATATATACATTTATTGATGGAATATTTTGAGGATGCTTGCTGATTTCATTATACTTTCGTTTTTTTTCTACGAACTTGTTGGCAGTTTGGATTCTCATCATCATCAAGAAGTCTCTGTATAGTAATATCAATTGTGATATATTATAGTCATCTTGTTTTTCATTTAATTGAGGCATGGAGATTGTTTCTGTAATATTAGGTATATTATTATAACTAACAGACTTACTTACAATTCTGTTATTCCATTCCTTAGGACCTTCATATGTTTTTAAATTGACACTCTTCTTAAATGTAAGATTTATGTCACATAGGCCTGTACCAATTTGGGGAAATTCACTTGATATCTTATCATTCATGGTCTCTAGAACTGATTCGCCATATTGCTCAATGTCCCTTCTCGGTCCAGTTAAATTTAAATTAAGTTGCTGTCTTTCAGCCAGATTACTTAAAACTAATACTTACACACGAAATTAATATTATTATCAATATATTGAAAATAAAATAAACACTGAACACACTTAAATTATGAAATAATCAATATTTGTAATTCAATTGAAATTCGCGGTTGCAACAAAAAGCACAGCCACCTGGTTAAATAATAAACAAATTACCTTACAACGCCATCTGTTAGAATCGTGTGATATATTATAGTCATCTTGTTTTCCATTTAATTGAGGCATGGAGATTGTTTCTGTAATATTAGGCATATTATTATAACTAACAGACTTACTTACAGTTATGTTATTCCGTTCCTTAGGACCTTCATATGTTTTTAAATTGACATTCTTCTTAAATGTAAGATTTATGTCACATAACCTATACCAATTTGCGGAAATTCACTTGATATCTTATCATTCATGGTCTCTAGAACTGATTCGCCATAATGTTCAATGTCCCTTCTCGGTCCAGTTAAATTTAAATTAAGTTGCTGTCTTTCAGCCAGATTACTTAAAACTAATACTTACACACGAAATTAATATTATTATCAATGTATTGAAAATAAAATAAACACAAACACACTTAAATTATGAAATAATCAATATTTGTAATTCAATTGAAATTCGCGGTTGCAACAAAAAGCACAGCCACCTGGTTAAATAATAAACCAATTACCTTGCACCGTCATCTCTTAGAATCGTATGGCACTCACAGATAATTATAACTCTTTGTTAAATAATAAACAAATAATTTGCAATAAAAATAATGCGACTATAAATTTAGTTATAAACAACCGTAGGTCTCAAGTTGGATCAAACAGCACACAGTGTGCAAAATTTTATTAAAATCGGTTCAGTAGTTTAGGATTCCATCGCGGACAAACAATGTGACACGTATATATATATATATATAACTGTTATTCTTCCAGTTATATGGATGCAAAACATGGTCTCTTTTTTTTAAGGGAGGAGAAGAGACTACGAGTATTGAGAATAAGGTTCATAGGAACATTTTTGTACCAAAGAAAAACGAACAGACAGGTGAAAGGAAAAGACTAAATAACAATGAGCTACGACTAAATAACAGTGAGCTACATGATCTTCATGAAATAAACTAATGTGAAAACTACAGATAACTCCCGTAGATGTGACATGAATGGGGCAGAGGGACATGGAAACTTCTTCTAGGAAAATCAAGAATGACGTGGGAGAATAACGTTGTCCGTGATTTAGGGAGGTGAATTATACAGAGAATGAATAGATAATATATCTAAAGATAGGAATGTACGAAGAGCATATGTCCCAGTGGCCATAAACCTTCTGGTTCGATAGTGCCAGTCAGTTAGTTTTAGGAAAACTACCTATGGACCGGCCATTGAAGAGATGAAAGGAGACCGTAACAGACCACATGGCCTACTACTTGACTTGATGATGGTGCGATAATTAATTTGGTTATTGTTAAGTTTATTTATAAAAGTAGATATTTTTTAAGGAAATATTTCACGCATTGGAATCCAGGTTTGTGGTAAAGACCGCCTCCGTTAGTAAGTAACCGTTTGATATCCAAGAGAATCTGTTTGCTGTTATTTTCATAGCCACAAGACGGAACTGCTTTTTTTTTTTTTTTTCCTGTAGTAGCGGGCGACTCATCAAGCCGTGTCCGAACTGTGTAATTTATTACTTTACTCATTAATGAAATATCGCGTCTATCAAGATATATCACATATATTACTTCTGTTTCCAAATAAGGGCTATTGCGATTTTTTCAACATTGAATTTTTAAAAATCCGTCACGCAAACATTGGGTAAACGAAGCAAATTCTTCAACAAGTCTAATTTTTTGTCCTGTTTTGCTGTTTATGGAATATAGCCCACATTTCTTTTGTTAAATTGGAGAAATTCAATTTCTGATAACTAACTCACTGGCTCTATCGAACACGTAGGTTCATCCGCACGGACATCAGCTTTCCATACATCCCTATCCTGATCTAATGTTTTCCAATCATCCCCATTATCATCTACTTCCCTCAAATCATGGATAATATTATTCTTCCATCTCATCCTTGGTCTACCAATTGGGCGTTTTTCTTCTGGTTTCCCTACAAGAACCTCTTCCATGAACCTCTTTCATTCCCCATTCGTGCCACATGTCCTGCCCATCGCAGTCTACAGACTTAACTGTTCTTATTATATCTAGCTTCCTATACATACCATGTAGCTCACTATTATGTATTTTTCTCCATTCACCTGTCTGTTCATCTCTTTTTGGCCTAACATTTTTCCTAAGAACTTTATTCTCGAATACTTGTAAACTTATTTCCTCTCTTAAAGTAAGAGTCCATGTTTCACGTCCATATAATATAATTGGGAGAATAACAGTTGTATACATTTTCAGTTTAATGTTCTTTGAAAGGAGTTGGGAAATCAATAGTCTCTGTAACGCATAATAGCATGTATTTCCAGAATTGAGCCTATGTTTAATTTTTTTTGTGCAACTCGTTCCTATTTGTAATTAATGTTCCTAGCCATTTCTTCAAAATTTTCCTCATTTATCATTAGTTGTACATTTCCATTACACAATGAGTTTTTATGTGTGAACATATATTTATCAATTTCTGATACCATATTATTTAAAAGTGTTGGACTATCTCAAAACGAATCATGAACAGTCGTAAGAGTACAGATTGTATATTGTAAAATTTGATACAAATTTAAATAATATCTACTGATTGATTTTTCCATTACTTTAATAAATATTATCTTAATTAAATTAATGTATATTATAGTTTACATTACCAATTTAAGCGTTAATTTAATTGTGACTAAGCAAACTTGGCGGTTACAAGAGCGATTTTTTAATTTTGGGTTTCAGGTAAACCTCCATTTCTAATAATCGGATATAGTTGATTATTTGACAGAATCTTTCTAGTTTTATTTTAATAGCGTATACTGAGTGCAATTGTGTGAAACGTCGAAAATTGCGACCGCTAGAGCGATTTTTGAATTTTCGTTTAATATGAATTCCTACACCTAATGGTCCGATTTTGCTGGTTAACAAACTCAACTTTACTTTTTTAATTGTTTGCTATATGCCAAGTTTGGTTCTGGTAAAACAAAAATTGAGGTCACTAGAGCGTTAACGGATATAATGTGTGTATATATATACATTATGAATAATTAATGAAATTCGACATACAGTAACATTATATACATTGTACATTATGGAACTTTTTTTTATGAATTCGTTTGGAAATTCCCGCCCAAGCCTCAACTTATTCGTAAAACATAAGGGGATTCTATGACAGGAGTCCACCTAAATAAATTAAGAATTACTTACTTACTCTTACTTACTGGCACTATCGAACCCGTAGGTTCATGGCCGCGCGGACATAAGCTCTCCATGTATTCCTATCCTGAGCTAATGCTTTCCAATCATTACCTGTATAATCTACTTCCCTCAAATCACAGTTAATGTTATTCTCCCACCTCATTCTTGGTCTACCAACTGGGCGTTTTCCCTCTAGCTTTCCTACAAGAAGCTTCCATCAAGTCTTTCATTCCCCATACGTGCAACATGTCCTGCCCATCGCAGTCTACGAGACTTAACTGTTCTTATTATATCTGGCTTCCTATAAAGACCATGTAGTTCATTGTTATGTAGTCTTCTCCATTCACCTGTCTGTTCATCTCTCTTTGGTCCAAAAATTTTCCTAAGTACTTTATTCTCGAATTTGTAATCTCCTTTCCTCCCTTAAAATAAGAGTCCATGTTTCGCACCCATTATTTAATTGTAATATTGTTGTGTTTTCTTTATGTAATTGTAATGTTATTGTTTTTTAGTGTATAATGCTATTGTGTTATTATTTAATTATAATATTTTTGTGTTTTCTTTATGTAATTGTAATGCTATTGCTTTTTTTTGTTTGTTTATTTTTCTTTACACTAGTACCAATTATTACTTTATTGTAACGGACTGTCAACAGCACGTACGGCTTACTGCCTGTGCGACCCATATTTGTAAATAATATTGTAAATATCTTACTTTTTTGTCTAATAAAGTCCTACTACTACTACTACCAATGTAGTTTAATGAAAAGGAGGCAAATGTGCTGACACTCTATTGTGGAGTCGCTTCGTGAAAAAAATTATAATACAGTTCTCAAATCCTTCTTCGCACGCAACTTTTGGCAACATAAAACTAAACTATTGTCTAACTAAAAAAAAAAAAGTCAGTTCCTGACAGGTTGCAAATCCCGATGACGTAAAACTATAGGTTAACACCTTGGAAATGGACTTGCGCCGCAAGAATAGCAGCAGTGAGGTCAGTCATGCTGTTGAGCTAGATCGTCTCTCTACCAGCACGTGTTACACTCTGTTATATTAAATCCCGTTGATTCAATAACTCCCACTCGGAGTGTGATCATTGCAACCCAGCCTATTGGATCGCTCACCAATTGATTTAATATTTATTATATAAAAAATAGAATACCTGAAATCTTAGTCTTCCTCAACTTTGGATTTGGGGTGTGGAGTACTCTCGAAGCATATGCTTCGTCTTCAGCTTGTTAATCGGTACTTTCGGAGCATAAGCCTAATGCTTCGAAAGTACTCCACACCCCACATTCAAAGTTGAGGAAGACTGAGATCTCAGATATTCTGTTTTTATATTATCAATATTACATAGTAACCTCAACGGTGTTTCGTCATTCATTTTAAAAGTATCAACCAATTGAGTTGTCCCCTCCTAGTACGATCACGTGAGTACTTCAAATTTCCAGGATGGTTTTCCAACGTTTAACCAATACCTATAAAGGGTGTTCGGAAATCCATATTACAAACTTCTAGGGCTAGAAGAGTGGATTGTGAATACAGTATTTTGAATAGGAACCAATGTCCGGAAACGTACCGTTTCGCGCTACAGCCATTACAATGTGTCGGATTTACCGGTGTTGTTTTGCAACCGCATAGGCAGTCAGTGACGTCAGAAGATCGCCTGATTGCACGAGACTTTTACCCTGCCATTGAATATCCGTCAGCACGATGGCGCACCCCCGCACTTTACACTTGATGTTCGGGGACATCTCAACCGAAGATTCGTTCAAATATGGATAAGTTGGGGTGGTCCTATTTCATGGTCCCCATGATCGCCGGATTTAACGCCATTGGACTATTTCTTGTGGTGTCGTATGAAGAATATGGTGTACGAGAGTCCTGTAGAAACCGAGGAAGAATATGCTGGCACGAGTTATGGTCGCTACATTAAAGAGATTAAAGAGACACCAGGTGTGATGGAACGAGTATACCGGAACATGATTCGTCGGATTAATGTGTGCAACGACATTGATGGTCGTCACATCGAGCCTCTGTTATAGTGAGCAGTTTCGTATGGGACACATCCAGTGCGGAAGTCAGAAACAAATTTGTTTTTTCCACTGATGACACAAGTATTGTTGTGATCAATGAAAATGTTTCTGTTACTTTGGTATTGTTACTTACTTACTTACTTACTTACTTACTTACTTACTTACTGGCACTATCGAACCCGTAGGTTCATGGTCGCGCGGACATAAGCTCTACATACATTCCTGTCCTGAGCTAATGCTTTCCAATCATTCCTGTATAATCTACTTCCCTCAAATCACAGATATTGTTACCAAATAAATTTGACATTTTTCTATAATGAGTGAAACGTCATTTAATTCTGTACCTTACGTCACACCTCATTTGACATGTTCCTCTTCTGACGCCATTTACTGTCAATCCAGTTGCAAAACAACACCGGCAAATCCGACACATTATAATGTCTGTTGCACGGAAATGATACGTTTCCGGATATGGGTTCATATTCAAAATATTGTCTAATCTAATCAGTCCCTCTACTAGCCCTAGAAGTTTGTAATTTGAATTTCCGAACACCCTGTATAAGGTAGAGTTTAACCTCTATGAAATTTTGCGTTTATGCAACAGTATATATAAAGAAGGTGAATGGCCCGAAGAATTGACTGAGACAGTGTTAATACCAATACCGAAGAAAAACAATGCAAAGAAATGTAAGGAGTTCAGAACTATCAGCTTGATATCACACTCTGCAAAGATTCTCCTGAGAACACTAAATCGACGTTTACGTTCTACGATGGAAAGCGAATTGGAAGGAGAACAGTTTGGCTTCAGGAAGGGAAATGGTACAAGAGATGCAATTTGATTGATACGAACAATAGGAGAAAGATATATAGAAAAAGATAAAGACGTTTATGCAGTATTTGTTGACCTGGAAAAGGCCTTTGACAGAGTAAATTGGAATAAACTCCTGAAGATCTTGAAGAAAATTGGCGTGAACTGGAAGGAGAGGAGGCTCATAAGTAGTCTTTATATGAAACAGCGAATAAAAGTGAAGATAGGAGAAGAAATGTCTGAGGGAAGAGAAATTGGAAGAGGGGTGAGGCAAGGATGTCCTCTATCACCTACCCTTTTCAACATCTACCTGGAAGATCTAATGAAGAACTGCTTCAGTAATACGGGAGGCGTAAACATGGGAGGAAGAAGAATAAAGTGCATAAGATTTGCTGATGATATGGCTTTGCTAGCAGAAGATGCAATGACATTGAGGAACATGCTGATGGAGCTGAATGACAAGTGCGAGGATTATGGGATGAAGATAAATATAAATAAGACGAAGGCCATGATTATAGGGAAGAAACAAAGGAAGATAAACATGAAGATTAAATATGAGGCCATTGAGCAAGTGGAGAGGTTCAAATACTTGGGTTGTACAATCAATAGTAACATGAACTGCGGTCAAGAAGTAAAGCAGAGGATAGCAATGGCAAAAGAAGCTTTCAACAAGAAGAAAAGCATTTTCTGCGGACCTTTGGCAAGAGAAATGAGAAAGAGGCTAGTGAAGTGCTTTGTGTGGAGTGTAGCATTATATGGTGCGGAGACGTGGACATTACGACGGAATGAGGAAAAGCGACTGGAAGCTTTTGAGATGTGGATATGGAGAAGAATGGAACATATAAACTGGACAGACAAAGTAAGAAATGAAGATGTGCTAGACAGAGTGGGTGAAAGAAGAACAATGCTGGAACTCATAAAGAAGAGGAAAAGAAATTGGATTGGCCACTGGCTAAGAAGAAACTGCCTGCTGAAGGATGCTCTAGAAGGAATGGTCAACGGAAAGAAAGTTAGAGGCAGAAAAAGACATCAGATGATAGACAATATTAAAATAAATGGTTTGTATGGAGATACAAAAAGGAAAGCTGAGTCAAGGAAAGAGTGGAGAATGTTGAGTTTGCAGTGAAAGACCTGCTCTTGAGCAGAACACTATTAATGAATGGTATATACATATGTTAACATCTAGAGAGGTTTTCACATAACTTGCAACAAGTTTTACGTAAAAGCACAGAAAATCAGTTTGAGAAACAGGAAAGTTCTTTTTTTGTTAGAAATCTGATGTCAGATTACAGATTATGTACTCAATTTATTTCATTAGTTGATAAAATGAACAGTTAGGTGAGAAAATGGACAAGTAAGTGTACATCAAATTACTTTTTGCACGATAGTGCGCTCTGTCGTACTTAAAAGCAATGGTGACCATGATTCAAAGTTCTTCTTCTTCTTAAACTTAATTTGTAGGATTTTCATCCTGTTTATTTCCAAAATCACTCCTCGGAGGAAGACGTACTGGATGTACATTCACTGTCTATCCATCTCTTGGCAGGTTTTCCTCTTGTTCTTCTCCCGTCCATTGGTCTATCTTCTTTAGATCTTTTTGCAAGCCGGTTTTCTTCCATTCTTTCTATATGACTCTTCCAATATTTTGTCTATCTATAATAAATTTGGTTATGTCTTGAATATGGCAGTTGTCCCTAATTTCTGTGTTGTGTATTTTATTAAATAATGTTTTCCCCTGAATAGGAAACCCGCCATAGCCTGTCCCAAGCCAGGTTGAAAAAGAGCGAGGGGGAGGAGTAACACCTCGTAAAAAAACCTTGGCTCAGCTTGCCCAGCTGATAGTACCTTGTGAGGGCCCCTTGCCAGGGTTACGGTGAAGACCTCAACGGCAGATACAGCGGAGAAGGAGTCCTTCGGTACGGTGTACCTGTACATCTACTGCCTTGTAGATTGATAAACGGGCGGATGGGGTTCGTTAGTCCTGCAAGACAACCTATCTAGGAGAGACAACTCCGAAATAAAACGGGGCAGGCTGAGCTCTGGAGCTGGGTGAAGGCGATCAGCCTAGGGAGGAAACCCCGAGTAATATACCCGCCATGCAAACGGGCTAGCAACCCACTTCAAGGTGTATCTTATACATTGCTCGCAGTCCCAAGGATCGAGCCTCGGATTCAAAGTTCAATTTCCTAAATTTCGGGGTTGCCGACCTATAAATAACTAAATAACTATACTGTAATATTACAAATTACCTACCTAGTGCGGGAAGTAAAACCACTGCCCCTTTATGTATAGGCCTACTACTGTACGTACAATGTACATACAAAAATGTATCCAAAAGGTAATGTTATATACATTATACGAAACAAACCACTGCATTTTAAATTAATTGAACTTTATTTGAAACAATATAAAACAATAAATTCGTACTTCCCGCCGTTTTATCCCTGATTGGTGTCACGGCCTTCTTTAGTCTCAACTAGGCTAAATTATTTTCGGCATTTACCGTATAAACATTGCCAGACTGTTAACCTTAGTTGTTTATAAAGAACGCAAATATTTCCAACAAAGATGTTATTATTTTATTACTATTTATTATTTTGAAAACACCATCGTGAAAAAAAATAATGTACACCGCTTGTGAAGTATTTTACAGAATCTCGCTATCGCTCGGTTTTTAATAATTCCCTCGCTTCTGTAAAAACCACTTCCCAACCTTGCATTGTAATATACTATTACAGCTTATTGGATAATATGTAATGAAATGTATTTCCTTAGGTTAGGATGGATAGGTTCCCTCCATGGTATCTTTACCTTGTCGTGGTGGAGTGGCTTCCGTGCTTAAATAACACGGAGAGCATTGCTACTGAACCCATGCCGGACAGGTCGAAGGCGATTAGCCACACGAGAAAAGTATCTTGGTGAAAAGAGTGACGATCTTTCACCGTAAAAATACAACCGTCAAGAAACGCGGACATGGGTTTCACTGGGGTCAAATTTTCCGGAGATAAAATAGTCTCCCATTCGGTTGTCCGGGCGGTGACTACTTCAGGGAATAAGGAAAGTAGATTGGTTGGAATGTATGGAGAGCTTATGTTCGCGCGGTCATGAACCTACAGGTTCGATAGAGTCAGTGAGTTACTTTAGTATGGGTTAAGTTAGTGTACATCGAATTGAGAGAATACTCTACAAATTTCATAAAACCGAGAAATAATACATCACGATTGCTATTAGGGTGTTTAGAGTAAAAGTGTTCGCTCCTCACCGCACTGACAAATAAAAAACGCCCAATTCTGATATTGATACTTTGTGCATTTATGGAAAAACCTGATTTTGTTTGAAGTTATGTGACCTCTTTAGATGTCAAACATTTACATACATTGTTTCCTACAATGTTTCTCGCCGCTCTTAATAAAATAAGGCCATAATTCGCTAGATATTAAGTTTAGGAACATCGTTATAGAACTTTTTTATTGTTTTGTCGAATAGTGCCTTCTTTGTATTATCATGACAATCACTATCCTAAGGTAGCAAAATTTCAAAGTTGAAAGTTTTAGCCTTCTCAATAATCCTCTTGCAAACTCTTCTACCATTTGTTACATTCAATTTTATCACTCTGATATTTTAAGTCGTCCATTAATCGTCTTCCCATATCGATTTAGGTCTTCCGACTGTTCTACCTCCTATAAGATTTCCATTTGTATAATTTATAGGCTAGTTTTTTTATTATACATTCTTATCATGTGTCCCAACAAAATTATTCTGAATGATCTAATGTGATTTACTATACAGGGCAAGTCAAAATGTTGTGCAGGTTTTCAGAAATTTATTATGTGAAATGTAATGAACATATAATATCGTGAGACATATTGTATGAAAGGTAAACTCTCAAAGTTTAGTTGTCCACTTCTAAAGTTCCGCGTTCACCCGCAAGATGTCAACAGCAGAGCAGTAAAGGAAAATGGCGTTGACTGGGGATCAGAAGTCTTTCTGTGTGCTTGATTACCACGTAAACAACTCTGTGACTAGTGTTCAACGACATTTCCGTACCAGATACGATAAAGACCCGCCGGATGGGAGATCCATTCGTAAGTGGTACACACAATTTAGGGATTCAGGCTGTATCTGTAAACGAAAATCGACTGGCCGTCCGTCGACGAGTGAAGAGACAGTCGAACGCGTTCGCACATGCTTCGTGCGGAGTCCACAGAAATCCACCTACCGGGGAGCGACAGAACTTCAACTACCACAAAAAACTGTATGGCGGATTCTCCGGAAACGTTTACAGATGAAACCCTACCACTTGCAACTGGTTCAAGCCTTAAAACCCGCCGATTATGCTTTGCGAGCGTCCTTCTGTGTTGATTTTCTCGCATTAATGGAAGAGAATGAGTTCCATGAGAGGGTAGTTTACAGTGATGAAGCGACCTTCCACCTTTCAGGAAAAGAGTGAATAGACACAATGTAAGGATTTGGGGAACTGGTAACCCCCATGCAACTCTGGAACATCAACGCGATTCTCCGAAAGTGAATGTCTTTTGTGCCATTTCCCATGCAAAGGTTTATGGGCCCTTTTTCTTTCATGAACGTACTGTGAACGGACATGTTTTCCTTGATATGCTACAACAATGGCTCCTTCCGCAGCTTGAAGCGGATAGTCCAGATTTCATTCTGCAGTTGGATGGTGCCCCTCCACATTACCATGGCAGTGTTCGAGACCATTTGAATACGGCTTTACCACAACGCTGGATAGGCCGTGCATCTCAGGGTGATCAACAACTCATTCATTGGCCACCTGGTTCACCAGATCTAACCCCGTGTGATTTCTTCATGTGGGGTCTTGTAAAGGATCATGTTTACGTACCACCACTTCCAACAACACTGCATGAACTGCGTGCCCGCATCACAGCAGCCATTGCTGATATCGACCGCGGACTGCTACAGAAAGTTTGGCAGGAGATTGAATATCGGCTTGACATCTGTCGTGTAACAAAAGGCGCTCACATAGAACATCTGTGAATATTTAAAAAAAAACTTTGAGAGTTTACCTTTCATACAATATGTCTCACAATATTATATGTTCATTACATTTCACATAATAAATTTCTGAAAACCTGCACAACATTTTGACTTGCCCTGTACTTTGGTTAGAGGCCTATTAATTAATTAATTAAATTATTTGTTTTTATTCTCCAGATGTTATCTGTCCCCTTGTTTGGCTCGAAAATTCTTCTCAACCTTCTCTATAAATATTGTAATTGTTTACAGAACATCCTGTAATATATATTCAGAAAAATCTATCCATATTTTAAAATTTTATGTATAGAATTTAAAGAAGAATCTTGCATAATAAAACAAGAAAGGATACTCAAACTAAGGTATATAAAATATGTGACACTCATCTCTATTAGACTATATGGATCAGAGAATTGGACTGTAAAGAAAACCCATAGATTAGATTAGATAAAAAAAGAGGAATGAAGAAAAGAATTGGAAGTAGATGGAGTAAATACTCACATAAAATTGACAGATCCGGATGAATGGAAGGACGCAATAACTGTTCCGATATTTAAAAAAGGAAACAGAAGAGAATGTACAAGTTATAAGGAATAAGTTTATTAAATTCAGCTTATAAGATATATGCAAAAATTTTATCATATAGAATACAAAAAATAGCTGAAACAATATTACGTGAGGAACAAAATGGATTTAGAAAGGGTAGGTCAACAATAGATTGCGTTTTTACAATGGCCCAATTCATAGAAAAAAAAAGGAATTTAATTTACCCACGTATATAGCTTTTGTTGATTATACTAAAGTATTTGATAGTGTAAGTAGAAATAAATTATGTAATATATTAGAAATGAAAGGAATTCCTCAACACCTTATAAGAGCCATTCAGAGTTTATATATAGAAACAAATTTCAAAATAGACTGCGGAGATAACATTAGTAAACAACAAATAGAAATAAACCAGGGAGTACGACAAGGGTGTCCGTTGTCACCCGTATTATTTAATTTATACTTGGACCATGTCATAAATGAATGCCAAGAACAAATTAATATAAATAGTGTATTGACAACTCTGCTTTTTGCAGACGATCAAGTAATAACGACAGCATCAGAAAATGCTTTACAACAATTCCTTTATACTTTAAATAATATCTCTCTAAAATACAATTTAAGAATATCTACATTTGAAACAAAAATATTAGCTCTGAAAGGAAAATGTGCAATAAGAACAAAAATAGTGATAAACAATGTAATTATAGACCAAGTTCAGAATTTTAATTATTACTTACTTACTTACTTACTTACTCACTGGCACTATCGAACCCGTAGGTTCATGGCCGCGCGGACATAAGCTCTCCATACATCCCTATCCTGAGCTAATGCTTTCCAATCATTCACTGTATAATCTACTTCTCTCAAATCATAGTTAATGTTGTTCTCCCACCTCATTCTTGGTCTACCAATTGGGCGTTTTCCCTCTGGCTTTCCTACAAGAAGCTTCCATGCACGTCTTTCATTCCCCATACGTGCAACATGTCCTGCCCATCGCAGTCTACGAGACTTGACTGTTCTTATTATATCTGGCTTCTTATAAAGACCATGTACTTCATTGTTATGTAGTCTTCTCCATTCACCTGTCTGTTCATCTCTCTTTGGTCCAAAAATCTTCCTAAGAACTTTATTCTCAAATACTCGTAATCTCCTTTCCTCCCTTAAAGTAAGAGTCCATGTTTCGCACCCATATAATATAACTGGTAGAATAATAGTTTTATATATTTAAAGCTTAACGTTTCTTGAAAGGAGTTGGGACATCAAAAGTCTCTGCAATGCATAATAGCATGCATTTCCAGAATTGAGCCTATGTTTAATTTCTTTGTGCATCTCATTCCTATTTGTGATTATTGTTCCTAGGTATTTGAATTCAGCCACTTCCTCAAAATTTCCCTCATTTGTCATTAGCTGTCCATTTCCATTATACAGGGTGATTACAAATGATTGGAGCGATTTCATGATTTTATGGTAGCTGTAGTATTCGACATATTTTCACGAACTTTTACAGATACATAGAGCAACTTCCCAGGTTTTTTTTGAGATGTTACAGGTGCTCCATATGCTCCCCCTTGGTGATTCTGCAGATATCAAGTCTGTAATCAAGTTCGTCCCATACTCGACGTAACATGTCCCTATTAATTTGTTCAAAGGCATTGATTATGCGAGCTCGCAGTTCTGGTAAGTCTACTGGTAAAGGAGGCACAAACACTGAATCTTTCACATACCCCCAAACAAAAAAATCGCACGGCGTCAAATCGGGGGAGCGTGGAGGCCATGACAACAATTTCTGATCATTCTCTCCACTGCGACCGATCCATCGGTTTGGCAATCTCATGTTTAAAAATTCACGAACATCGTGATGGAAGTGTGGTGGAGCACCATCCTGCTGGTAGATGAAGGTCTCACTGTCGGTCGTCAGCTGCGGCATGAGCCAATTTTCCAGCATGTCCAGGTACACGTGTCCTGTAACGTTCTGCTCGCAGAAGAAAAAAGGGCCATAAACTTTGAACTGAGAAACCGCACAGAACACACTAACTTTTGGGGAGTCGCGAATGTGCTGCACAATAACGCGGGGATTTTCTGTGCCCCAGATTCGCACATTGTGTTTGTTCACTTTGCCATTCACAAAGAATGTTGCTTCGTCACTGAAGACAAGTTTCTCACAAAAACCATCCTCATCCATAAACTGCTGCATTTGTGTACAAAATTCAAACCGACTCACTTTGTCAATGGGCGTAAGGGCTTGTAGAAATTGCAAGTGGTAAGGTTTATGCTTCAATCTTTTCCGCAAGATCTTCCAAACGGTCGGTTGTGGAATGTTCAGCTCTCTGCTCGCTTTTCGTGTTGATTTCTGTGGGCTACGTGTGAAACTCATCCGCACACTCTCAACCTTTTCTTCACTCACTGAAGGACGACCCGTTGATTTCCTTTTACAGAGGCATCCTGTAGCTTTAAATTGCGCATACCATCGCCGAATGGAGTTGGCACTCGGTGCATCTTTCTCGAACTTCGTTCTGAAGTGTCGTTGCACAGTTATCACAGATTGAGTTGAATGAAATTCAAGCACAGCATATGCTTTCTCCTCGCCTGTCGCCATCTTTGATAACTGCTGCGCTCTCTCGGTTTAAAGCTGAAACACGGCTGCGAGAGAAAACAAAAAAAAACCTTATGAGTTTTTATACATAACTTTAAAGTTCTGTGAAGATATGTCAAATAAGATCGCTACAATAAAATCATGAAATCGCTCCAATCATTTGTAATCACCGTGTATACTGAATTTCTACGTGTGACCATATATTTAGTTTTACTGATATTTACTTCCAGTCCCAATTTCTTAGTGTTACTCAATAGTGTGTGCGTGTTGGCCTTTAGTATCTCCTCGCTATCGGCCAGTAGTACTACATCATCAGCATAAACTAACAGCTTATTAATACCATTCAGCTGTAGGCCTTCCTCATTCCCTAAAGAGTTAATGGCATGCTCTAGTACAAAATTAAATAGTAGAGGAGATAGTGCATCTCCTTGCTTCAACCCATTCTGGATTTCAAAAGTGTCTGAAAACTGTTTGCCTACACGCACCCTACTCTTTGAGCCATTTAGACACATTCGTATAAGTCTAACTAACTTTTTAGGAATTCCGAACTCCAGCAGGATACTATATAACTTCTCCCTCTTAATTGAATCATATGCTTTTTTGAAGTCTACATATAGTTGATGTGCAGTACCATTATATTCCCATTTCTTTTCTAAAATCTGTCTTATACTAAAAATCTGATCTGTTGTAGACCTGTTTCTTCTAAATGCACATTGATGATCTCCTAGAATGTCATCAATATAGGGAGTAAGTCTGCTTACTAATATATTTGTTAGAATTTTGTACGAAGTTGAAAGTAATGAGATGCCCCTGTAGTTGTTGCAATCAGTTTTATCTCCTTTCTTATAGATTGGTACGATAATTGATTCCTTCCATTCATCTGGAAGAGCTTCTTTTTCCCAAATCATACTAAGCAACCAACGTATCTTGTCCATCAATTTTCCTCCCCCTGATTTTATCAGTTCTGCTGGGATCTCATCTGAACCTGATGCTTTATACATCTTCAATTTTTCAATTGCCATTTCAACCTCTAATGGACTCGGTTCTGCGACTAACATTTCTGCTGTCTGTAACTTATCCTCCTCGATGTCCTGTTCTGTATGTACATTTAATAGCTGATTAAAGTAACTTTTCCATCTATTTAGTATACTTTTAATTATTTGGGATGTCATTTAGGTAATGTTAGAAATTCAAATAAACACACTAAAATACAACGATTCAATTATCTATGTGGCACAATTAAACGTACTTTATTGAATAAAACTAGAAAAGAAACTATTTTCAAATTTTACAAAGGATTGGCAGTTCCATCTCTTATCTATGGATGTGAAACCTGGACATTAACGAAGGCAGATAGTAAACAAATAGAGGCTGCAGAAATGAAGATGTTGAGAGCAATAGCAGGATACCCAAAGGACCGATAAAAAGAAAAACGAAGATATAAGAACAGAACTTAATATATTTAATCTCTGTGAAAGAATAAAATATTATAAAAATGCTTACGTTCAGCACGTATTACGAGTGAATGAACAGCGCATACCAAAAAGAATGTATAATTATAACCCAAAAGGGAGAAGATTGTTGGGAAGACCATTGAAGAGATGGAAGGACCAATTCGACCTATAATGAGATCAGAACAGGCCATTGGGCTTAATCATTGTTGTTGATGATGATGATGAAATTTGACAGAACAAAACAGAAGAGACACAACTGTCTCATGTATGAACAAGTTACCAAAGAAGACAAAAAAAAAGATGGACAGACCAATAAAACATTAATTTTGAAGTAGGCACGGATCCGGAAGGAGTGATTCGTTTACTTTTTTTTTGTTGATGATTATTTATGGGTTTTAATAAAAGTCATCTGAATCTGACGAAGCATGGAATTTCTTATAGGCCTTTGTCGGTCCCGGTGAATTTTGAGTTTGTAGAGAGTGATATATAATTAAGTAATTTGCATCATATGTAGTGCTCAAAGGGACTGAAGAAGATAAACATTTCTTCTTCTGTAGCGCTACAGAAAAATCGGACCTTGGCTTATCTCACACATTGTTTTCACTCTTGTCTATTTGTAGCCTCCCTTTCTAAGTTCCCGTTATTCAGTCTCCCACCTTCTCCAAATCCATCAAAATATCTCTTACTTCTTTATCTACTGACCTATTTATACACATTTTTCATTTTAAGCATTTTAAAGATATAGGGAAAGGTTGATATCAATGGGCCACTTAAAGAAAATATTCAATACATACCTCAAATTTAAATACGTAATTATTTTTAAACGATTAAATTTAAATGTTACCTTTCGTGTTTCAGTGTGTTAAAAGAAATGTTGATGGTTTATACAGTAAAACTTGTTCAAAGCGGAGCCGCATGGGACCAATTATTTTCTCCACATTAGACAACTTTCCGCATTATAAAAATATTTAAAAATTAACCCATCTTAGATTATAGAGCACCGTATATGCCTTTTTTTTATGTACCTTGGATTAATTGTAGTTCCGCTGCCGTAGGAAGGTGTAGTATGTACGAACGACATCGACAGTAAAGCGCGAAAGAACATCTCGTTTCGTCAGCGTTAAAATGTCTCTTAGGCGCGTATTCTGAAATTAAAGTATGTAGTTTCGGTTTCCACTCACTAACTATACTATCGTCCATATCCTTTGATTCCCCGCAAAATTTCATTCCACATTACATTGTGTCGTCTTTTAAAACTGTCCGCAATTAACCTGAAGATGCCTTGAAATCGTTATTCCCTAGGGATATAGCAACAGCTAGAACTTGACCGTTAGGCATCAGTCCGGAATTTTGGAGACGTTTTGATCGCTTGTAAAACACTCCCACACTTCGCTTTTTTTTTTTTTCCTCTTCGTTTGACAATTTCCTTCCGTACATCCATTCATTTTTTTTCTTTAGGTTTTAAAAATCTCATAAACTTGGGTTTTTCCGCATTCAAATTTAGTCATTATTTCGCGTACCGAGAGTTTGTTGTTCTTTATTTTTAATCAGTTTCACTTTTTCGTTTAATGACAGTGATACATACTATTTAGCCATCTTTGTTCCGTAAATTCAGAACGCTACCTGTGAAAGATGCATACACAATCGGTCTCAGATCTAAAACTAATTTAAGATTTTACAGTGCACTGGTTATTTGTAAAACAGATGTTACACGCTAAATATTTGTTAAACGGACCTGTATTTCGCAAAACGTGTGTGCAGTGAGGCTGAAAGAAAATTCCAGATACAAATAGAAACTCTACTTCTCCCGGCGGCAGGAATCATCAGTCATAATTTATTGTTAATTCCCCTACCGGGAATTCAATGAAGTGGAAACTAATTAATTTCTCTCTTTATCTTTCCGCCTTATAAACATTTTTCATGAATTGTGTAGAAATATCCTTCCGTTTCCGCGTTGGACAGATTCCGTTTTATACAAAAATAAGTACACGTAAAATTACTATTATTTTCCGGGACCAATAGATTTGTTCACATTGAACAGATTTCCGCATTATTCACAATCCGGATTAAACAAGTTTTACTGTAATATATATATATATAAAAAATCCAAATATATTCAATTAACCCGCCTTCATTGGGCCACGCATTTTCCATGAATGGGCTGCTACACAATATTGGTTTAATACAGCACACAAATAAATAATGGCCAATTATGTTGTCCGTTACATTTTTATGAGTAAAATATTAGCATCTTGGAATCTGTCTTTGACAAAAAGTAGGCAAAATATGCAAACGTTTGGAGATTTTAGCGCTCAGCGGGTTCAGCATGAATTCACATAATGGTGAAGTCAGAAGCTACCTGACAATTGTCTTACAGGTGAGGAAAAACCCCGAGAAAACCTATCCTGACCGAGAATCGAACCCAGGCCTGCTGCGTGACAAGGCAGCGCATTACCTCGAGATCACAGCGGCGGTCTTGAATAATAGTAATAGTACAAAATACTTACTCTCTATTTTGCTTAGCTATTTGAGAAGCAGGTCTTCTAGATATATTTTTTAAAATTAATAATAAGTAAATGCAACTTTTACTTTAAATGGAAAGAAGGATATGAGAATAAGGTTTCCAAATAAATGCAAATATAAAATTGCTTGTTTAAATACGTTACTGTTATAATCATACATACGATGTATGGACAGAATACGTAACAATATATTTTAACAGGCATACATTCATGAAAGAGAGCATCCTCGATGTGGTAATAGTTTGAGAACTAGGTTTACGTAAGCTAACAATGACAGTCGTAAATAAAAGGAATTTAGACCGAACACGAAGGCCTATACACAATGTAAAACCCTAGTTTGCAGCCAACGTATTCAACGGGACTTGAATTGAGGTAAGCTTGACCGCAGGTCACCGGACTACAGCCCTACTGACCTTAGCCCCCATTCCGTTATTTTGTATATCACGTTTCCTTGCTCGAAGGTGATTCAATAGTTACGTATTCTCCTTACTCCAACGTAATTGACTCAGTGTGTAAGTATTTCACGGCGCAGTGCCAACGGGGGGATGGGTTTAACATTAGAAACCCATTCAGATGCTAAGGAGGAAAGCATTGTCCTTGATGAAGTCATCCTTGTCTTTCTGTGTATGTTTAAGTGGATTTATAGCTCTTGGTTCAAACCTATATGGATGTAGAGAAGTCCCAATACATGTATTACTAGTAGGATACCTACCTCAAACTCCACACATCTTGAACGGTAAATGGATATTAAGAAAGTTTTATTATTGTTGTTGCAATTAACCTGTCTCACACTCGTATGGTCAGAGCTTCTGACTACAGTTCGTGAGGGCACGGGTTCAATTGCTGCTGAGATTACTGATATTTTTCCTCATTGGGGATTTATTCCAGTGGTTGTTCATGACCGTATGCCAGATATGTCCTAAGAGTGGTGGCATTGGACAAAATATATTATTATTATATTATTATCTCTTATTTCAAGAGAGGAGAAAAGATTTACCTACCGGATCTAACGAAAAAAAAAATTATAAGGAATTTGCTTGTTCAACATATGAGAAATATTAGTGGTTAGCCGGCGGTGTATTATTTTGTTGCGACTATTTATTACTCGGTCTACCTTGTTGTATGAGGTTTTTTCTTTTTTTTTTTCCTCGTGGAAAAATCTGCACAAAAATGATTTCTTGTGTATATTATAAATTACGCAGTCACTCACATTTATGCCTATCAGTAGGACAAAGCGTACCACATAATCTGATTTTATATTGTATCTTTGTGTTTTGTATAAATATAATGCATACATTTAATATTAAGCTTCCGAACTCACGTTTCTCGTCTCGCATTAGCCAATAACGTTTATTCGTCAAATGAATGCTTCATGAATCAATAGGTCGAAACTTCGTTCGACTTTATATAAGGTCGATGTTCATGGTTATCGATATTTTTCTACATTTTTCTTCAAGTTGTGATGTTAGTCAGGTTAAGCTAATATATACCTGGCTTAACTTGGCAAAAAGAGAGGTGGAGATATATCGGTAGATCCTTGACCACTTTTGTTCAGTTACAAAAGAAAGAACCCATCCTGTTGTCAGTTTTCGTCTTCCCCCTTCCCCTATTAACATCTGGTGAAGAAAAACTAACAACACTGGTGCGAGTGACAGAGGCGAGTACAGCTGACTTACTATAAATTTCTTGCCAAGTTAAGCCAGACTAACAATAGCTGATAATCAGTAAAACATTGACGGCTTTAGGAATAAGCTTACTTTAGTGTGGGTTATCGCTGGCCTTAACACACATACATCGAAACGTATTATATGGGATTGCTTCAATTCACCTCTAAGCTAGCAGCTAGTATTGGTACTGATCATGTGAATGCAGAAGGCTCCGTCGAGCTGAATGCGGGCGCGGCGGGAAATTAAAATGTTAATGATCATGAGTAAATGATGAATGAAATTTCGCAAATGCATTATTTTATTTTAATCCTAAATTATGACTATATTAATTATACCCCAGCGGTACTTGGGTTTCAATTAAACATAAGCGACTCCATATGTTGGCTATTACATTTTAGCTATGGTAAACGACATGTTCCAACGATAATTTGACATTTTTAGGTTAGTTTTAAATTAACTTTCCTTTAATTTCAAGGCATTTTATCGAATTTCTTTTAAAATATTCAGGTTGCAATAATTATACTGTTGCAATAATGTTTCCTTTTTTTTTTATTCGAATTTTTGTAGACTGACTCGTGGCATAGAATCCTTAAAAAAAAATATTACCAGACGTGGGCAATTCTATGCCACGTTTCCGCCAGTGAATGTTCTAACCGTAGAGAACCGAGGGTTCTAACAGAGTATAGTGGACTCATTACTTCAGTTTATTATACAGGCGTCTTGCATTGTGGTTAGGTAGATCTGTTTTGCACGGATAAGTATTTAGCATATCAAGCGGCGTTAACACGTTTTATTCACTGGCACTATCATACTATATTATAGCAGTGACGGAGCGTGAAATTTCGACAAATGTTAGCCACCGTTTTATGGATATAATATATAAATGCAAGATTTTAAAACACAGATATTGGTCTCCACGACCAGCTAGTTTCTAGAGCTTGTAACTGAACTCTATCGTCGGTAGCCTCGGAGAGATACTAAGGGTGAGGTCTCTTGTTTCATTTTATTGAATAAAGTAGCGGATATAGAACATATTAAGTCGTTTTTAACATCGTGTGACGTGACAATGAACACAGTAGAAATTTCCAAATTGTTTTTTAATTTCTCATCTATTATGCAATAATTCAATATAATTAGGCCCTACCTCTTTTGTTAGATTCAAAGTTTTCCAAATGGCAGCTCTTGTTCGGCTAAGAAACACATAGCGTCTATTAGGCAGCTAACAATGTATTTGTTTGATAGTTGAATGCAGGCTTTCACGGCCGGTAATCGTAATGTTGAGTGATTCCGGGTTATGTGGCCGTGGTCCAACTATGGACCACGGCCACATAACCCGGAATCACTCAACAATGTATTTGTTTGCTTTAACGTTTTCGTTATGCTTATCCGTATTAACTTAATTTTGAAAGCCCGGCTTCGGGACTGTTCAATTCAAGTGTTTCCAAAATTATGTAGCGCTATTTCACAGTTAACATGGGTTTCAACTAGTTTATGACTTTTTCGGCGCATGAAAACTATTTACATCAGAAACCCCCTTTGTTGTCCAAACATTTTTCTCCGTTGAAAATAGAAGGCAGGGCTAACAGGGGTCATGACTTCCTGCAGTCATATGTCATGTTCATACCAACCTTCATGTTCTTCATTAAACGACGCACTTTTGTTTTTGCTTGACTTATAATATTTAAATAAGGAGTTGTTTTGTAACTTTTTTCTTTTCTACGAAGCTTCGGCAGGAAAAGTGATGACTTATCAAGTCTTCAGTAACTCAAGCACATTCCTCTCTCGTGATAATATTTATTTAGTGGTTTAATTATTGTATTTGATACGCTCAGAAGCACTACGTTTACATAGGACTTACTTGGAGTAACTGAAACCTTGCTGTTAGCCGTTTCTAGAGTTCTAACAGGGCAGGTACAAAGTAGCACTGGATTCAGCTTGAAATGCAACAAGATGAACTACTGATGAGTTTTGAATGTAGCTGGCAACATACTCTCATAGTCATCTTCCATGTTAGCCTCGGGAAATCGGCTAACAGTGTGGGATTTAAAACGTTGAAGCACGTGATATTTTATTGGAATGCTATAGTATATACGCAATGCATACAATATATATTATTAAGTTACTATTGTTTACAACATTTAGACTACTATCAATGCATTGTTGTATCTCGTTCCGGTATTATGTTTCGTTTTAATTAAATATCAAAGAGTTTAATTCTAACTTTTGAAAGTGTTAGCCGGGCTAACAGTGCTAACACATGGACGCTCCGCCACTGTATTATAATAATACTGCAAAAGACAAAAGTTGTAACGCTGTTAAGATAATTATATCCACGCGAAGTTGACATGGAAACGCCATTTAAAAATGCGAAGACATTATTGGCAGAGAACTGTTTTCAGTTTTTTGTGATTGGAGCGGCGTCTTAGAATCATCTAACAACAATTCTCGGCTCTGCCTGGCAGTAACAATGCATTTTTAAACCAGAGGGAAACAATTGCTTTTGATGCAGCCTGGAAACTAAAATACTGAGTCTACTTTACAAGTGAGTGCAAGCGGTCACATTAGCCAATATCATAATACTAATTTCCGCTCTCAGATTGCGTTTTTTAATTTATTTATTCACTCATTACTAAATCCCTGAACCAAATATTCTTAATTAATTTTATTTCATTACGAGAGAAAATGGGCAAGTTAGTATATATCAAATTAGTTTTCAGTTTATGGGATAATCTGGCGCCCCTTAAGCATAGATTTAGTTTGAACAATGTTTTCATTGTAAATATAATGATTTTAGGTTAAATATAGCTCAACTTGTTATTCAATTTAAAGGCATCTTTTGCAAAAAAAAGAAATCAACATATATAGGCCTATTTTCATCACGTAATTATTTACATACTGCAACATATAGTTTGTGTTTTCCCGTTTTTTTATTTGAATTTATGTAGGTGGAAAAATGTGGCATAGAATCTTCGGCTATTCTATGTCATCGTGCCACCAATGAATATTCAATCGGAGAACATTATTTATTTGAATTTATGTAAGTGGAAATGTGGCATAGAATCTCCAGCTATTTTATGTCACCGTACCACCAGTGAATATTCGATGGGAGAACAAGTGCCAATGTGATGACACATGTTCCCGCTAAAGCCAATCCCCAACATGTTTGCTCACATATGAGGGAATTCTGTCCCAAGAATCCACCTACATTAGTGAGCAGGTTAAAGCGAGAAAATGGGCAAGTTAGTATTACATGGGCAAGTCAGGATGAGAAAATGGACGAGTTAGTATACCAGAATAATTTAGCGTTCACTTGTTTGTTAACGTGTTTTGTAATAAGTTGTCTACACTGTCTGCGTAATAATTAATACATATTTTACATTGCACATATGGTGATTTTAGGTTACTTTGAACTTAACTCGCTTTATTTTAAGGAATTTTCACGTTGTTTTGGGAAAAAATCAACATATATATATATATATATATATATATATATATATATATATAAAATCAGGTAATTATTTATATACTGCAACAATATGCTGTGTTTTAAATTAAAATCCATTATACCTCACCTAATATCCAGTCTTATAATTATACCTGTTTCAAACCTAGGTGGTTTCATATTCAATAATATCTCGACCGATATTATGACGTTCAAGAGAACTGCTTCTTACTCCCTCTATTGGTGGACCGATGAACCTTCGAATCAAATCAAATAATCCAGGAATTTGAAAATTCATAAAGAACTCACGGTTTGGGAAAAGTCCACATAAAAAAAAACAAGGAAGAAAAACATGGATTTTGAAATTCCCGAGGAATTTGATTTATTTCGGAGGTTCATCGATCAACCAATAGAGGGAGTAAGAAGCAGTTCTGGACGACATCCGTTGAGATATTACCGAAGATGAAACCATCTAGGTTTTGAAACCGGTATACTTATAGAGGACTGGATATTAGGTGATAAAGAATTTAATTTAAATCTTATGCTATGGTTTATCTACGACGCAACACGCCAGCGCAAAAATTGCTCCCCATGTATTTAAATGGATGTGGTTTATCTACAACGCAAATTGCTGGCGCGAAAAATTTTGCGCTGACATGTCGCGTCGTGTATTGGAATCACTTCAATCCAGGACGCAATTTGCCAGCGCAAACAAAGAATATAGAAGATATTACCCGTACTCATTGGTGTAATTGCTAAAAACAAACTAAGATTTTATAACAAAATGTCGGAAATACAGTACTTGTTTTATAACTTATAACTTTCCAATTTTAACAACGAATGTTATATAGTTTTGTTGCAAATCATCATGTTCTATACAATATGAGCATGAAGGAGTACAGAGATGTACAGAAAAAAAAGTTATTGTGGCTTGAACTTAGTCAAGAGATAAATAAAAGCTGTAAATATTGTATTGTATCTTGGTGATATTATGGATGTACATAAATTTCGTCTTCTATTAAATTCAAAACCTGATAAAACTGCTCAGGCGAAAATCTGAAGTATTATAAAATTTGGTATTTTCATCAACCATATGTTTATATAAGAACTAAAGAATACTTTATTCCAGAGATAACCAACTTTATTCTATAATTTTCCATTCAACATTCATATGATGCAGTTGCTCTAGGTACTGTTTCTGTCTTTACTAATATTTCGTACTATTTTAAACGTTTTGCAACGATTCTTAAAACTTGTTTATAAAGAATTTTAATATGTTTATCTATATACACAAATTATGACTTTTCCTCTCAATTTATTTTCAAATTTCTTTATTAGAATTGAAGTTGGCATACATGAACGCTTATAAAATTAAATCCACCAGATGGCAGGACATATGTGTGAATGACGAACATTTGCATTTAATTCCAAACCATATTTTAAAAAATAATTGTTCAATCACTTCATTTTGTTAGGTTCCGATGGGTCAGTTTAGTGTACATCAGATTAGTTTATAGTTTACTAAATAGTATGTATGTAATTTATTTCATTACGTTACGCAGGGACAGGTTTGTATACATTCATTTTTGTAAACATATTTGGAAATTTATTATGAACGTTGGTCATTTTGATTTCCAATATATGTGATGCCATCTGGCGACAATTCCATAAACATAAAGCGCTGTACCGTATGCGCTCCATGCGAAACCAGCCTCACGCCGAGCGTAACGCGAGAATGCGTCACGTTGGGCGCGACACGCTGTATAATAAACCGTAGCATTATATTCAATCTCATATTGAATTTCCCTACAAAAGTTCAATAAACCGTTTGTTTCTTTCGTTTTTTTTATTCGAATTTATGTTAGTGGCATGGTGGCATAGAATACCAGAATTTACAAATAATGAATAAATTCGTAGTCAACACCATGCTTGATATTTTTGTTTAAAATTGAAACGCTTGTTTAACTATTAGGAAATTTTAGTTTTGCTATTTGCTTTTATATTGTAATGTTGGTATTGTTGACAGTGGTAATGTGCTCTTTTATTTCTTTGTAATCTTTGGTGATTTTACTCAGGTTTGATCTATGGATTTTACTTATATTCTATGGTTTTACTAGTAAATTGGGGAACTTTAGGAATGATACGGGAATGACTGGTAACATTGTAAATCCTTACAATTTCTGATTTGTCGGTATCTCAGAATAACACAGCGTGTATTTGTTAAAATAAAAAAGGGTGGTTAAATGGCTTCTTCAGTGTATAAGTTGAGTTGTGTTCTTTATGGACATACTGGGGATGTACGATCAGTTGCAGAGACACAGGAAGGATTCATTGTTTCTGGTTCAAGAGACAGAAGTGCAAAAATTTGGAAACCAAATGGGTAACAAATATGTCTTTTTTTTCTTTAGAATTCGAACATATCGATTAAAAATATGTTGCTGTAATTTTTCAATTCTTTTAATTTCAGAATTAATACAGGTTTCAGTGAATTTCAAACCTTGGTCGGCCACTCAAATTATGTTTCTTCGGTATGTGTACTACCTGCTAATGATGATCACACTTGTATCATAGTGACAGGATGCAACGACCATAATATTCGTGCCTTCACTTTAGATTCACCTACACCACTGATAGTGTTAAAAGGACATAGCAATACAGGTAAGTCAATGATTTCTCTTCAATGTAAATTCAATTGGGAATTGTCAGTGAAACAATAGAATATCATAATTTTAAAAAGAATGTACGAATTGGCATTGTAGAATTATTGGTTTAAGTCTGGTATTTGTTGCTTACAACTTTCCATACAACATTCTTATGCCACTGTTGCAATACACTTGTAATAACTATTCTTTAAACATTTCTTATGATTTTTAAATGTCTATATAATTACGTAAACATTGTGAATGAAGTTCAGCTCAAGTCTAGTATTTGTCGATCATGATTTTCCATACAACATTTGGATAAAGTGGACAATAAGGGCCGAGTGGGAGAAGAGTGCCTTTTTATTTACGCACTTTAACAGTACATATTTGCAATACATATTAATCAAATACTATATTTAATGTATTTAAGTCTGAGAAAGTAATTATAATTTCTTTACTTTCTCGTAAATATGATAATAAAGTCGAACTATTTCCTGTCATGACCACGAAGGTTACAAGAGTTCTTACTTCTAACCAGCGATAAACTACCGATTATCACACCAATGACAACCGATGATCACAGATATACCACCAATGACCAAAGATACACCACCGATGAACAGCGATAAAACACATATGATCATAATATGTAAACCACATTGTGTACATTTAATCATATCTGTGGCTCCAACAAATTATGTCCGAATTTGTCTTTTACATATTTAACCGCGTAAAATAATAAAAAAGGACGTTCCCTGGAATTCACCTACGTTAGAGTAATTGATTTACTTTCCATTAAATGATTTAGGTTTGGTTAGCTTTTAGTTTCCTTGCATTTTAAATCTGATTTAATACGTAACATAAATGACCTCTTCAAATCTGTTATTCAATGGAAAATTCAACATGTCTGACGGTTACAACGTAAAGTCATATTTCCACTACTTCATTTCACGATACGTTTCAATATTTTGACGATGGTAAAATCCCACAGCTAAATGGTATCATTAACACTTCGTAATACTTTAAATTACATAAAAATGGCATAAGTCACGTAAGTAAAAAGCTGGTCTTGTACAACCCCACCTTTCATACTATTTTAAACATTTTGCAACGACTCTTTAAACGTTTTTTACAATTTTTAAACATTAATAATTATGCAAATATTGTGAATTAAGTTCAACAGAATTGTGCAAATGCTTATTGTAACTTCTACTTGGTGACTCTGAAATTGGTGTTACCAACATTCGCAATTCATTCCAAACCATATTTGAAGAAGTTAGCTTCATTTTGTTAAGTTCTGATGGGACAAGTTATTGTATACAAGATTAGTTTATAGTTTATTAAAATAATATGCATGTAATTTACTTTGTTAGGTTAGGAAGAGGGAAGTTGGTCTACATCCGTTTATTATAAACATTTGGGAATTTATTGTGAAAGTTGGTAACACCAATTTCATTGCCATGTGGCAAAGGTTTCATTAAGCTAATGTTTAATGCATTTTGCGCTTGCACACTCTGATTCTGTAGAACTTGTAAAAAATTTGTGATTGACAAATACTTACTTACTTACTTACTCACTGGCACTATCGAACCCGTAGGTTCATGGCCGCACAGACATAAGCTCTCCATGCATCCCTATCCTGAGCTAATGCTTTCCAATCATTCCCTGTATAATCTACTTCCCTCAAATCATAGTTAATGTTGTTCTCCCACCTCATTCTTGGTCTACCAACTGAGTGTTTTCCCTCTGGTTTTCCTACAAGAAGCTTCCATGCACGTCTTTCATTCCCCATACGCGCAACATGTCCTGCCCATCGCAGTCTACGAGACTTAACTGCTCTTATTATATCTGGCTTCCTATAAATACCATGTAGTTCATTATTATGTAGTCTTCTCCATTCACCTGTTTGTTCATCTCTCTTTGGTCCAAAAATTTTCCTAAATACGTTATTCTCAAATACTTGTAATCTCCTTTCCTCCCTTAAAGTAAGAGTCCATGTTTCGCATCCAAATAATATAACTGGTAGAATAATAGTTTTATATACTTCCAGTTTAATGTTTTTTGAAAGGAGTTGGGACATCAAGACTCTCTGCAATGCATAATAGCACGCATTTCCAGAATTGAGCCTATGTTTAATTTCTTTGTGCATCTCATTCCTGTTTGTGATTATTGTTCCTAGGTATTTGAATTCAGCCACTTCCTCAAAATGTCCCTCATTTGTCATTAGATGTTCATTTCCATTATATAATGTATTTCTACGTGGGACCATATATTTAGTTTTATTGATATTTACTTTCAGTCCTAATTCCTTAGTGTTACTCAATAGTGTGTGCGTGTTGTCCTTTAGTATCTCCTCGCTATCTGCCAATAGTACTACATCATCAGCATAAACTAACAGCTTCTTAATACCATTGAGTTGTAGACCTTCCTCATTCTCTAAAGATTTAATGGCATGCTCTAGTACAAAATTAAATAGTAGAGGAGATAGTGCATCTCCTTGCTTCAACCCATTCTGGATTTCAAAAGTGTCCGAAAACTGTTTGCCTACACGCACCCTACTCTTTGTGCCATTTAGACACATTCGTATAAGTCTAACTAACTTTTTAGGAATTCCGAACTCCAGCAGGATACTATATAACTTCTCCCTCTTAATTGAATCATATGCTTTTTTGAAGTCTACATACAGTTGATGTACTTACTTACTTACTTACTTACTCACTGGCACTATCGAACCCGTAGGTTCATAGCCGCACGGACATAAGCTCTCCATACATCCCTATCCTGAGCTAATGCTTTCCAATCATTCCCTGTATAATCTACTTCCCTCAAATCATAGTTAATGTTGTTCTCCCACCTCATTCTTGGTCTACCAACTGGGCGTTTTCCTTCTGGCTTTCCTACAAGAAGTTTCCATGCACGTCTTTCATTCCCCATACGCGCAACATGTCCTGCCCATCGCAGTCTACGGGACTTAACTGTTCTTATTATATCTGGCTTCCTATAAAGACCATGTAGTTCATTGTTATGTAGTCTTCTCCATTCACCTGTCTGTTCATCTCTCTTTGGTCCAAAAATTTTCCTAAGAACTTTATTCTCAAATACTCGTAATCTCCTTTCCTCCCTTAAAGTAAGAGTCCATGTTTCGCACCCATATAATATACTGGTAGAATAATAGTTTTATATATTTTCAGCTTAACGTTTTTTGAAAGGAGTTGGGACATCAAAAGTCTCTGCAATGCATAATAGCATGCATTTCCAGAATTGAGCCTATGTTAATATTTCTTTGTGCATCTCATTCCTATTTGTGATTATTGTTCCTAGGTATTTGAATTCAGCCAATTCCTCAAAATTTCCCTCATTTGTCATTAGCTGTCCATTTCCATTATATAATGTATTTCTACGTGTGACCATATATTTAGTTTTACTGATATTTACTTCCAGTCCTAATTTCTTAGTGTTACTCAATAGTGTGTGCGTGTTGGCCTTAGTATCTCCTCGCTATCGGCCAGTAGTACTACATCATCAGCATAAACTAACAGCTTATTAATACCATTCAGTTGTAGGCCTTCCTCATTCTCTAAAGATTTAATGGCATGCTCTAGTACAAAATTAAATAGTAGAGGAGATAGTGCATCTCCTTGCTTCAACCCATTCTGGATTTCAAAAGTGTCTGAAAACTGTTTGCCTACACGCACCCTACTCGTTGAGCCATTTAGACACATTCGTATAAGTCTAACTAACTTTTTAGGAATTCGAACTCCAGCAGGATACTATATAACTTCTCCCTCTTAATTGAATCATATGCTTTTTTGAAGTCTACATATAGTTGATGTACAGTACCATTATATTCCCATTTCTTTTCTAAAATCTGTCTTATACTAAAATCTGATCTGTTGTAGACCTGTTTTCTTCTAAATGCACATTGATGATCTCCTAGAATGTCATCAATATAGGGAGTAAGTCTGCTTACTAATATATTTGTTAGAATTTTGTACGAAGTTGAAAGTAATGAGATGCCCCTATAGTTGTTGCAATCAGTTTTATCTCCTTTCTTATAAATTGGTACGATAATTGATTCCTTCCATTCATCTGGAAGAGCTTCTTTTTTCCAAATCATAGTAAGCAACCAGCGTATCTTGTCCATCAATTTTTCTCCCCCTGATTTTATCAGTTCTGCTGGGATCTCATCTGAACCTGATGCTTTATACATCTTCAATTTTTCAATTGCCATTTCAACCTCTAATGCGCTTGGCTCTGCGACTAGCATTTCTGCTGTCTGTAACTTATCCTCCTCAATGTCCTGTTCTGTATGTACATTTAATAGCTGATTAAAATACTTTTCCATCTATTTAATATACTCTTGGAATCTGCAATCATATCCCCATTTTCATTCCGAATTATGTTTGTTCTAGCCTGAAACCCTTTCTTCTCTATACTAATTCCCTGATATAATTCTCTAATGTTCCTATTTTTTGCATTCATTTCAAGATCATTAATCTTCTCTCTCAAATATTCCCTCTTCTTACTCTTTAGTAACTTGGTGGTTTCCCGTCTAACACTACCCAATTGCTCTAAATTTACCTCATTTGGCTCGTGTAACCATTTCATTTTTGCTAGCTTTTTTTCTTTACGATGTCGGCACATTCCTCATCAAACCATTTCTTGTTTTGCCTCTTTTTTAAAACAACCAATGCTTTCTGATGCTGACAATTTAATAGCATCTCTTATAGCCTCCCATTCTTATTTATATCAGTTTTTCTTCGTTTGCCACATTGTCATCTGAAGATTCCAGTACTTCAAATCTATTAGCAATTTTGATTTGGTATTCTTGTCGCATTTCATCATTTTTCAAGTTTTTTATTCATATTTTACAGAATCATCTTTAGCGTTTGTTCCTCTCAATAAGCGATAGCCGTTGTCTGATTTTCACTCTGACCAGATGATGATCCGAATTGCAGTCTGTCCCTCTAACTGATTTAACATCGATGATGCTACTGTGCCAGCGTTTATCCACTAATACATGATCTATCTGGTTCCGAGTTTCTCCATCTGGGGACGTCCAGGTGTATTTATGAATATCCTTATGCTGAAAAGTTGTGCTCTTAACAATGAGATTCTTTGATGTGGCAAATGTGACTAATCTAACCCCGTTGTCGTTACTATCTTCATGAAGACTGAATTTGCCTATTGTTGGTTTGAATATATCTTCCCGCCCCACTTTGCATTAAAATCTCCTAAGACAATTTTCATATGATATCGTGAAAGGCTATCAAATAAGCATTCTAATTCGTCATAGAACTCATCCTTGATCTTGTCATCTTTATCTTCTGTGGGGGCATGTACATTTACAATTATAAAAATCATGTCGTTTACCCTTTAGAATTATGTATGATATCCTATCACTAACAAACTTAATATCTCGGATAGCAGATAGGATCCTCCTTCTGACTAAAAAAACCCGTTCCAAATGCAGGTCTTTCTGCACCCCCATAGTATAATGCAAAGCTTCCTGATTCCTGACTACCTTCTCCTGGCCACCTAACTTCCTGTAAAGCGACTATATCCAAGGGCGATTTATCCAATTCCCGCGTTAATATCTCTAGTGCCCCGCTATTGTATAAAGTCCTAACATTCCATGTTCCTAGGAACATGTCCCTGTGTTTGAGCCTTTGGCATGGGTTCCCTGAAGTAGTCCCCGCCCGGAGAACCGAATGGGGGACTATTTGACCTCCGGAAAATTTTACCCCAGTAGAACCCATGTCCGCATTTCTTGACGGTTGTATTTTTACGGTGAAAGATCGTCACTCTTTCGACCAAGGTACTTATTTCGTCTGGCTTATCACCTTCGACCAGTCCGGCATGGGTAACCCTATCGGCAGCAATGCTACCGCCGGCATAGCTCTCAGGATCATTTAAGCACACAAGCCACTCCACCACGACAAGGTAAAGATACCATGGAGGGCAGTTGATGTACAGTACCATTATATTCCCATTTCTTTTCAAAAATCTGTCTTATACTAAAAATCTGATCTGTTGTAGACCTGTTTCTTCTAAATGCACATTGATGATCTCCTAGAATGTCATCAATATAGGGAGTAAGTCTGCTTACTAATATATTTGTTAGAATTTTGTACGAAGTTGAAAGTAATGATATGCCCCTGTTGTTGTTGCAATCAGTTTTATCTCCTTTCTTATAAATTCGTACAATAATTGATTCCTTCCATTCATCTGGAAGAGCTTCTTTTTCCCGAATCATACTAAGCAACCAGCGTATTCTTGTCCATCAATTTTTCTCCCCCTGATTTTATCAGTTCTGCTGGGATCTCATCTGAACCTGATGCTTTATACATCTTCAATTTTTCAATCGCCATTTCAACCTCTAATGCACTTGGCTCTGCGACTAGCATTTCTGCTGTCTGTAACTTATCCTCCTCAATGTCCTGTTCTGTATGTACATTTAATAGCTGATTAAAGTAACTTTTCCATCTATTTAATATACTCCTGGAATCTGCAATCATATCCCCATTTTCATTCCGAATTATGTTTGTTCTAGCCTGAAACCCTTTCTTCTCTATTCTAATTCCCTGATATAATTCTCTAATGTTCCTATTTTTTGCATTCATTTCAAGATCATTAATCTTCTCTCTCAAATATTCCCTCTTTTTACTCTTTAGTAGCTTGGTGGTTTCCCGTCTAATACTACCCAATTGCTCTAAATTTACCTCATTTGGTTTGTGTAACCATTTCATTTTTGCTAGCTTTCTTTTCTTTACAATGTCGGCACATTCCTCATCAAACCATTTCTTGTTTTGCCTCTTTTTTAAACAACCAATGCTTTCTGATGCTGACAATTTAATAGTATCTCTTATAGCCTCCCATTCTTTATTTATATCAGTTTCTTCTTCGTTTGCCACATTGTCATCGGAAGATTCCAGTACTTCATATCTATTAGCAATTTTGATTTGGTATTCTTGCCGCATTTCATCATTTTTCAAGTTTTTTAATTCAAATTTTACAGAATCATCTTTATCGTTTGTTCCTCTCATAAGCGATAGCCGTTGTCTGATTTTCACTCTGACCAGATGATGATCCGAATTGCAGTCTGTCCCTCTAACTGATTTAACATCAATGATGCTACTGTGCCAGCGTTTATCCACTAATACATGATCTATCTGGTTCCGAGTTTCTCCATCTGGGGACGTCCAGGTGTATTTATGATTGACAAATACAAGACATTTTCCTGAAGTTCTACAAAATTGCAGTGCACATGTGCAAGACATGCAAATGACACTGAAATCGGTGTTATCAACATTTGCAATTAATTCCGAACCATATTTCAGGAAATTAACTTAATTTTGTTAATTTCTGATGGGACAAGTTAGTGTACACAAGATTAGTTTATAGTTTATTAAATAGTATGCATGTAATTTATTTTGTTAGGTTAGGAAGAGGGAAGTTTGTGTTAGTCCTTTCATTATAAACATTTGAGAATTTATTGTGAAAGTTGGTAAGACCAATTTCACTGCCATATCTAGTGGAAGCTACATTAAGCATTCAAGTATGTATACTGATTCGGTAGAACTGGGAAAAATGTGTGAGTGACAAATACTAGACTTTTTCCAAATTATTTATAGGCTATATATATGTGTTGTGTCATTTTAGGCCTTTATTGCTAAATTTCAAAATTTAATTACAACCCGAAATAAAATAGTGCCACTGCTATAAGGTAAAAATTCTCTTTAATTTGCGTACTTGTTATAGTAGTCATGAGAGAGCAGTGAGACCAAGTTCCTGCTATCTGGATGCCTGGAAAGCATATTATGTAGTGCACTAACATACTAAGTTAGATGTCCTGGCTTCAGATCTCGGGTCAGGAATTTGTTTCTCTTTTCGTGTCATGTTATGCCTTCAATGCCAAATGTCAAAATTTAATTATAATATCGGATTAAAGAAACGTCACTGCTGTAAAGTAACTATTCTCTTCAATTTGCTTACTTGTTATAGTAGCCACGAGAGGTCTATCTCCCATGATAGAGAATATATATAAAAGAAAAATGTTTGTGCTAGAATGCCTTGATAGTGTAACTTGTTAGTGCACTAACATATCAAGGTAGAGGTCCTGGGTTCAAATCCCAGTTCAGGCATTAATTTTACTTTTCATGTCTCTCTCTCTCTCTCTCTCTCTCTCTCTCTCTCTCTCTATATATATATATATATATATGTATGTATGTAAAAGAAATAGGGGGAAAATTATTAGAATTTTACATAGTCTAAATGTAATCTAAAAATCATGGAAAAAAATATGGCTCATATTCTTGTGAAGACAATTGCCAATCCAGCAGACTCGTCCTACTGATCAATCACATTACATCGCTTGATATTGTTGCCTCAAATTCCACCAAGATACAGTGTTGCAGTATCCTGCAGCATCCTAAAGAACATGTCCTCCTGAAGATGAGAGCAGTTGTCCCACCACAAAAATTCACATAGTTCATTGCAATATAAACTAAATGTAGCTAATCTATCAAAATAATATTCTAACCTACTTAAATGTACCAAAATATAAGGAAATGTAATGTGTCGTAACATAATGTATGTACAGTACTTACCTCTACACACTTCTCAAAAATAAGAAAAACTTGGCTTAACTTTACACTATGTGACACAACTTTTTCAACACCTCAATAAATTCCTGTCAAATTTGATTCTTATGGATTCATTTTTAACGTCATTTATTACCATTTACAATGCTTTTTACATGTTTTTAATGATTATTCAAATATATTTCTTTGCAATATTCAACTACATATGTAGTGTAATGATGTGGCAGCCATATGGACATTCACGAATTTTCTGTATTCTAGTACAGCAACATATACTTTCAAACTTTAACTTTGTACAATGCAGCAAACATAGACTTTATAAATTACTATTTACTAATTAACTATTTACACTAAAAGCACTATTAACACAAAACCACACTTATAACTAATTAAACTACAGGATAAACTTCTTAAATGTCTTCCATTAGTTCTTGGATAGGCCTACCTATCTATTTTTGCTAATTATGATCAAACTCCTATCTAGGATAAATCTAATTAGAGTATTTGTATTTTGGTTAGCTTTTCATGTTTAAGACTTAAATATGAAGAAGTAATTCTTTTCCCATGTTGTGGTGACATTTTGAAGCAGCTAACTCTCTTCATACCCGATGTTGTAACATTTTGAAGGATTGGTGTCCCAAAAAAAAAAAAGAATTACTGGTTCAGGTTGGGTTTAATTTTCGGTAGAGCCGGATTCTCTTCTCAAGGTCGGAATTTGGTACACTGGATATGAAAACACTTTAAAAATTACTAAAAAAAACTGTTTCTTGTAGAAATAATTTCACATTTATTCACTTTGTAGGTTCCCAGCAGATTAAGTAAATGTAGGTGGTATTATCCTTCACCGTCAATCAAAATTAAATTATTTTCTTTTCTTGAACCAACTATTCTTTTTGTATTAAATATCACATTTTATCAGGAGAACTCTTATTGCTTCTATGTTTGTTGAAAGTTGTATGCAGAATGGATTAGTGTAATTCTTTTATAATTTTAAAGAACATTATTACATCACATGATGTTAGTTTAAATTCTATTGATTAATATAATGTTTAAATTTGATTTGCTAAATCAAAAAGTTAATTATTTTAACATCCAATCAGAATTTAGTATACTTTCATTTAAAAATATGAAGTTAAGCAGGTGTTCTTATTACAGTTATAACAGAGAGCTTTATAATTCTGACAACAATGACTTAAAACAATTTTAAAAGCATTATTTAGAAAGACTGTTATATAATACAATTTCTTTAATTGTTACTGAGACATTTTTATTCAACAATGAACAACAATGATTTATTTAGATGTTTTTCTTTATTTAAGTTATATTTAAATTTTAAAAGAATTTTAAAATACAAAATTATTAACTTTAACTTCCATATTTATTATGATATTAAAATCCTGCTTTAAATATTGGGGCTGTTAATGCACAGATGTTTGTCCTGTATATGTTGGCTGCATCTCATGATTACATACTGTAACCACTAGACATCTGCTGGCGCATGTGCATGGTATATCATCGGGACTTAGAAACATTTTTTGCATTATATAGTGGAAAGTTTTTCCAAAACCTGTCAGCTGTGGCATTGTTTGGTAGCTCTTGTTCACCTGGATACCTAAACTTCAATTGAAAATATCAAATGTCTTACTGTAGTAGAATGAGTAACTTTAAAAACAACCTGCAAAGAGTACACTTCCTAATGTCCAGTTAGAAATCCTTGATCTTTGTAGTTTGCTCATTAACACAGAGTCTGAACAGGTCTATAATGTTAAACTTTTCCATCTTAACTACATAATCCTGTGCTGTTAAGCACAATAAAGTGAAAGATGTAGTTAGATGTCGTACTACAAAAGTTACCTCAATGTATATACAGAACAAATAACTTAATTACCTCAATGTACTCCCTTATCTAATTGATAACATTTCCAATTGTTTACAACCTTTGGTCTGTTCTAGAATATAGTCCAACATTTTGCTGATAATAGCCATTCAGATTACAGTAAGGAAAAATAAGAAACGGACAGATGTATAGAATAAGACAGCTTTGCCTCATAATACTCAATGAAGTCAATTAACATAACCTCCAATCCCTGCAATGTCACTTCATTGAAGTTTGATATTAGCCTAATTAGCTTTGGGAGTTTTCAAGGTTATACATAAGAGATTTGGGGTATTCTATGCCAGGAGTCCATATTGAACTTTTCAGCAGTGAACAAGTGTAAAAGAACCTCAAACCCTAAGAAAAAGGCCTCTGGACAAAATTTAACCTACCTTCCTACATCCAATATTATTATATATATTAGTTGCTTGCTAAATGTCTCATTGAGGTGGTATGCTGACCACAAGTCACTCACTGACATCTATAATAGAGAAATAAGCATAACTAAATTAGCTCGGTCAAGAGACTCCTAAAAAAGGGCCATGAAGCCAAAGAGAAAGAAAGAGAAAAAATTACTCCACACAAGTCAGTATGTGTCTTAAAGAGATGTAATGATTTAATGTAATAAATTTGGGAATTTTAACATTATGAGGTTTCCTTAATAAGAATCAAATGATCATGAATTCTTCTTACCTCATATATATCTGTTTTTTAAACACTGTGTTTAAAAAAACATAGATATGTGAGGTGAGAAGAATTCATGATTCATTTGATTCTTATTAGATGTAATGATGTTAATTGTTTAGAAAACTGATTAATGTATTATCAGGGCAGGGAATTTGGAGTATTATAAAGAATTATTAAACTGATGATCATTTAAATAAACTTAGGAAAATTTCTCTTTAGACTAAACTAGATTTGACTTGTAGATAGTTTAAAAAGTCTTTTTGTGAGTGTGTTCTAAGATTGCATATTAATAAAAATAATTGAAGGTTTCTCAACATGAATAGAGAACTGTTTTGAGGTTACTTCTTTTCATTGTGTATGCAGGGTCATTTTGAATAGTGGCAGCTGGTTGAACTTAAAAAACACTTGACATATTTATTCTTTATTTTGTCTTAAATGTGGATTTTATTTCTCAGGTATAACATCACATTTCTCACACTGTGTATCAGGAAGATAGAAATCTCTATCCCTCAAATACCCATGTTATGAAGAACAAAACATTTCAAGAATGAATACTGAAGGTATTTTACTAGTTGGCGGCCTTATTCTCTTATGAAGAATGAGGAATCTCTGTTTCAGCTGTCCAAATCACTGTGATTTCTCTTAAATTTTGTAGTGTGACAGGCTTAGAAGGCCCTTGGCCTACCAGCAGGCTGCTGGCCTCACACCCACAGTGCTATTTACAGAGGTAAATGATCATCCAGCCTATGAGTCCCCAGACATTATAGCTGGTTTCTTGACTGGAGCCACTACTTATTTATAGCTACCAAAATTACTCATGATGTTGGGTGGTCATCGTACCATATTGCCTGAATTTATGTGAGAATATTTCTTCCCACATGGGAATTCAACCACCACATGCCCTGAGTTCTATTCCAAAGCATAGCTTTTAGACTGCTTGACTATGGCACAAGACGTGATCCCTCTTGTGATGGATATATCTATCTCTGTGAATAGATAGTCTTTTAATTTCTTCCACATAAGTATAGCCTATTATGATTAAAGCATAAGAGAAATTGTAGTGTTGGTGTCATTTGATACATCCATTGCATTATTTTGACACAGAATGTATAGTGAATCTGTAAACATGTACTGACCTACTGATACATCCATTGTATTTTACCTCTAGAATATGAATTGGATAATTTATATCTTACCTCATAAATATAATCCTCTCACCTGGACATGTTTCAGAAATCATCTCCATTCCTCAACTAATTCAACTTGAGTTGAGAATGGGATTGAAGTCTTCAAAATTTGTCCAGTTAAGAGGATTATATTTTTTGAGGTGAGGTATAAAATATCTGATCAATATGTTTAATCATATGATATTTACTTCATAAATATCACTTTCCATACATTTTTAATTCCTTCTCCAAGGATATGAAAAACCACATCCTAACACAACTCAAGAATTCATCATATTTCTAAGTACAATTATGATTTGATTGACTCCCCATTTGTCCTGCTTTGAACTTGTGTGCTCCTCTGTGGGAAGTTTCATAATCAGACTAATTTAGTTATGCTTATTTCCCTATAGATGTTAGTGAGTGACATATGGTTAGAACATTGTCTTTAGGAGATATCTAGTAGGAAACTAAGGTATACTTGGATGGAGGAAGATCGGTTAAATTTTGCTCAGAGCCCTTTTTATTCAGGCTTGAGGTTCTTTTATGAGCCTGAAAATCTTCATATTTGGGACCCATGAGTTAAAGTCCCTCCTGGAGGAATTGTCATTTCCATCCTAAAAATCCATTGATGCTGGCCAGGTTTGAACCTTCAACCCTTGGGACTAAAAACAAGGAAAATAATCTTAGATCACCAAGGCCAATTGCTATAGCAATGCAGACCTACAATTCTTACATGCTGAACTGTCAGAAGTCTGAAGATCTGTTAATTTAGAATATTGGCAATCTGTCTATGTCTGTGTTTGGAACAAAGTGGCTGAATTCAATATTTATAGTTCTTACATAAATGAATAATAATTCTTATATACATTTTTTTTTTTTTTAGTGTGCAGTGTTTCTCCTGGTATAAATAAGAATACTGTATTAAGTGGATCATGGGACATGAAAGCTTGTATGTGGGTATTGGATGGTAGTGTAACTCCAGTAACAACATTCTCAGGACATGAAGCTGCAGTATGGTGTGTTTTACAGTTGCGAATAGGTGATGTGGTTACTGGCTCAGCTGATAAATATATCAAAATATGGAACAAAGATGGATCACTTAAAAGCACTCTTGAAGGTAAGTACATTTTTAGATTATTCTCAGTGCTTGAGATACAATGAAAAAGGATGTTATCAGCTTGTTGAGTTTAAACAGTATAATAGAGAATTGTTGTGATGTATGGAAACAGCCAGAGGTCTTGCGTTCGATTCCTGGTTTAGGAAAAAAAGGTTTTCTTCAATAAATGATTTACTGTTTAGTATAAGTATATATATACACACACACACACACACCGTGTCCGCTCTTAAAGTGATCCTCGTCAAAACAAAGCCATGTGACCTGCTTGCTTTCCATTGGTTATGGACGCCGACATACGTTGTAGAAGCAATATCCTTCTGCCATTCATGTCACAATTACTGTCACTTTTGACAGGGAGATGATGACACAGCAACAGAAGACTCAATACTTTCATCCATTTTGTTTAATGAGAATCGACTGAAGCATGACTCAAATGCATCACCCATAAGAAATAAACTATTTTAAGTTGTAATTATGGATTAGGTATATTTTAGAATATTTTGTATGTTTTGAATATTATTATTTTCATTCACAAAGAATAACAAGTACATTCAGAGGACATATTTTTAATTTAATGAAGGGAACCACTTTTTTGTGTACTTTTGCTTTTAAAATGTACGTCGGTGTCCATAACCAATGAAAAACATGCAGGTTACATGGTTTTGTTTTGATGAGGATCACTTTAAGAGCGCACAGGGTGTAAATTTACATATAACATCATAATTGAAAATTATTTTATTAATTTGTTTTGGAATCCTATCTTCAGCTGCACTTCAGCGGTAAGCATTTGAATTTATTTGTATTTTATTCCTTATTATATAAATGTCGTACCACACGGCCAAAGATATGTAGGCCATCCAGCGAAGAGATGGCGTGAAAATTTTATTTGAGACCATAACAGGCCTTGTGGCCTAATACTTGTCAGGCAGAAGGAGAAGATTATATAAATGTCCACTGCTGTGGTCTTGAGGTAGCATGCTGCCTTGTCACACAGCAGGCCCGGGTTCTATTCCCGATCGGGACAAGCTTCCTGGGTGAGATTTTTTCAGGGTTTTTCCTCACCTGTAAAACATGTCAAGAAGCTTTGAGGCCCAAATGGTCCCTGAATATCATCTTGCCATCATCATCATCCGTCGATATGGAAAACAAAGGGAAGCTACCACACCTATGATCCCTAGTAAAGCTGCAAAGCAAAGCATGAAAATGCCATGATTGCAGTGAAAGATCTGCTTTAATCTCCTAAGTCCTTTGGTGTTAAATTTAGCACCAAATATTGAAAATTTGCGGGTGAGCTATCGTGTGAACTTCAAGAAGTTCACAGATGTTTTCTTTGATGTCACTAGTTACATAGAATCTGCTTTAGCTACATCTTGATTCATTTGTGTTGTAAGAAGTAATAAATAAAAATGACTGCATGTGGAAAAAACATGAAACGTATTTTCACATAGGTAAGCATTTTTTTACTTGTATACTAAGTGTTATATGTACTTTTCATACTGCATCAGGATAAGTAAAATATGCTTAATTTAATAGTGTAAGTTTTTTTTTGTTGTTTTATGTTTACATGCTAGACAAGTGGAAATATTGTGGTGTTAATATTAGCTCCTCAGGTCTCAACATGAACTTGATGGTGCCATTTTTGGCACACTCGGTCTCAGTAACTATATTAACACTTCATTTTGCAGGTTGCTAATTTCTTAATTTATAATCCATTTCAAATTTCAGAAAAAAGATTGGGAGGAAATTCAGGGCATTTTGGATTACTCTGATGTAGAAATTAGTTCTGATGAGGATGACAATGGCTGGGATGATGGTATTTCATCATTCCTCAATTTGGGAGCACCTGTAATTGAAGCTGCTTATTGAAGAAGGAAACATACGTGGGAAGCCAAATCCTATTGAGATTAAGATTTATGTTTTGTTTAATCCCAATGACATAAAACTTTCAAGCCAGAAATCAAATATTTCCCTCTTAGAACTGCAGCAATTCTGCAACTGTCATCAATTCTGTTTCTTGGTCATGTCATTGATCATGACAGATATTTTACAAGTGTAAATTGAGTAGTGTTGAAACGAGGACTATATTCAACAGGAACGCTGCCAAAAATCGAACTCTAGAGAATGGACACTTGGAAGATGAGAAGAACCTGTGGAGAAAAGGTAGAGGTTTCCATGACTGTCACTAGAACTAATGGAAAAATGACACGTGTTCAGTAGTATGGTAACAAGAGTGTTGTGATGCTATCAATTGCACAGGAAACTGATCCTGTCACTAACTGTATAGATGGTCAAAAAAAGAAAAATATTTTGTGAATATGCCACCACCAAATGTAGTAGTTCAATACAACACTTGAATGGGAGGAGTTGATATGGCTGGTCGAATGTTATCATACTGTGTGTCTCGTGCACGAACCACAAAATGGCAGTTTGTGTAATGTTGCATTTGTTTGACATAGCCATCACCAATTCCTGGCTGAAATATAGGAGTGATCAACTAAAGAAAGGACAAAAACTGAAAACAGCTCAGGCTCTTCAAAATTGAGTTTGGACAAACATTAATAGATGATGAATATGAGAAACAAGAGTCCCATCAATCTCAAGAAAGTGATGATGACTTTTCAGAATCAGCCAGACAGATTCCATCCCCAACCAAGCAAGAGAATAAGAACAAGCAGAGCTTATCACATGCCTGTACTGCACCATAGTACCTACAAAAGATGCAGATTTCAAGGGTGCAGAAGCAAAACAAACAGCGAGTGCACAAAATGTAAGATGTTTCTGTGCCAGTACCACATGTAAAATCAACATTTTTTTAAATTTATGAAATTGTTCTAACTTACTTCTTCTTCTTCTTCCTTCCATGTATTAGGCCAAGGCCTGTTACGATCCTATAGAAAATTTTCCCTCCAGCGTGATCCTTTTGGAAAATTCTCGTATAAGACTTGAAAGCATAACAATAGTCCCTTCGATTGGTTGCTGGTCAAAGGAAGGCAAGACCAGTGATGGAGCTGCCATCTTATAGCCTCTGGTCAGGCTTTTGTGGAGAAGAAAAGAAAATAAAGGAAAGAAGAAATGGAAGAAAGGAAAGACTCCCTAGCCCTCGGATGTCCTAATAGCGTCGGGGTCGAAAAAGCAAGAGTTAACCAAGAGAGGTTAGATAGTAAAGTTAGAAGAGTGCAAAACACAAGTAAGTGGAAGAAATGTTTTGCACAGCTTGGGCACCTTGTGGTCGCCATCCACATATCCCCTAGATGAGGACCCCTAACTTACTTACATATCATATATTTTTCTAAAGTGCATTGAAATTGTAATAAACCTCTGTAATTTCATGAAGTGTGTTCATTGAGTCTCAATGTCCTAAATTTCACCCCACTCATTATTGATAAGATATGGAAGTAATAATTTTTTAATGAAATAAAAATAAAACTTGCAGTTTTATTTGATTTTCATATTTAGTAAGATATAATTTAGTTACAGCTGTTTTGGTACACTGTACCGTCTTCAGACATGTTAACAAATTAATGAATTTTATTCTTATTTTTTCATGGTTTCTTGAGATCCTCTTACTATACAAATGCCTTTCTTGATAAAAAAGAAGTTTAAAAAAATTTCAGGACTGACAGGTTAAAGACAGAACACTATGGAATGGAATAATATAAATAACTATGTGAATCTTAGATATTAAATTTATCACTTCTTACCGAAAGACAAATTTTATTTGAAGAGAAATTCAGGTGTATATTTTTCTCTTCAATTTAAACTGCTTGAATGCTTTTATGTTCTTATAGCTTAATAGGAATTTTCATATCATGTGTGCAGGTCATATATTCTGTGTACGTGGATTAGCTGCAACATCAGACAATGAGTTCCTCTCGTGTGGAAATGATGCAAGTATTCGACATTGGAATGCAACTACAGGGACTTGTCTTTCTACTTTCTATGGTCATTCAAATTATATTTATAGGTTAGTTTGCTTTTAAATTAATTTATTGCAAAGATTAAAAGATAAATGAGGATAATTTGAATGTTTTATTGAAGTCCGGCTATAAATAATTTTCTAATTAAGTTCTCCATGCTTGGGAATTCAATGCCACCTACATGAATTGAAATAAAAAAATGGAAAAACATAATTTATTGTTGCAGTATGTGAATAATATATGTTGATTTTTTTTCCCCCAAAAAATGGGAGAAATACCTTAAAATGAAGTAAGAACTTAAGCTCAAAGTAACCTAAAAATGATAATTTTTACAATGTGAAATATTTGTTGGTAATTGCTTAGACAGTGGCCAACTTGTCACAAAATCCCACCAATGAACAAGTGAATGCTAAACTAATCTGGTGTATACTAATTTGTCCATTTTTTCACATTAACTTGTCCACTAATGTATGTGAACTTCTGGGATAGAATCCCCTTATATGTGAATAAACCGTGGCAGTTGCTCTAGGTAACGAGGAACATGTGTTATCAGATTGACCAAGTAATGCTAGCAGTCCTTTGTAATTGTTTGAATATTAACATGGCACGGTGGCATAGAAGAGCCCCTTGTTTTATTAACAATGAGCTACATGATCTGTATAGGAAACTGGATATAATAAGTCAAATCTCATAGACTGTGAAGAGCAGGACATGTGGCATAATGGGGAATGAAAGCTTCTTAAAGGAAAACCAGTTGGTAGACCAAGAATGAAGTGAGAGAATAACAGTAACCATGATTTGAGAGAAGTAGATTATACAGGGGATGATTGGAAAACATTAACTCATGATAGGGATGTTTGGAGAGCTTATGTCTGCGTGGCCATGAACCTGCAAGTTTGATAGTGCCAGTGATTTAGTTAGATGTGTTTTATAACAATATATTGACATGTTTATATATTAAATTTGGGAATTTTTAACATTATGAGGTTCAATTAATAATAATTAAATGAATCGTGATTTTTTTCTTACCTCATACATCTATGTTTCTTTAAACACAGCACTGCAGTATCGGCGACCCTTTGTCGTCATCGTCAGCTGTTTTCACGACTGTCAATTTTTTCTCCTTTTTGCCGGTAATTATCTAGACTGCCATCTGGTGTTTGAAGAGGAATTCCTTCAAAAGAACACCAGATGGCAGTCTAGATAATTACCGGCAAAAAGGAGAAAAAATTGACAGTCGTGAAAACAGCTGACGATGACGACAAAGGGTCGCCGATACTGCAGTGCTGTGTTTAAAGAAACATAGATGTATGAGGTAAGAAAAAATCACGATTCATTTAATTAATATTGACATGTGCCAAGTATGTTAATTAAATAGTGTAACAATGACATTCTTTTAAAGAAAACCATGCACCAAAACTGCATTTGCACATATGAGTTATGTTCAAATAATATTGATACTTTATTTTTCCTGCCCAAAAAATCTATGAGATGACCTTTAGTGGTGATGTTTTGGGAACTTTGATGTGCATGCATGAATTGTTTCCTGCCAAAAAAAAAAAAAGCAGCAGCAGTTAACAGTCTCTGAGTGAAGATTTGTAGTTAGTGCCTGTCAAATTTTCAATTGTTGTGAAAAGACTGAGCAGTGATACTCAACAAACTGAAATGACAGTGTCTTTGATCAAGTGTATACTTTCATCTTGCAAAGAACTTGTGAACTAAGTGAAAATAAGCATTGGATCGGTACATTCAATTTTGACTGAACATTTATACTTGAAGAGAGTGTCTATAAAATTGTTCACACTTATTCAAGCTTCCTTTTGCCAAACACAGCATTCTACTAACAATAGGAGTTATATTATTCATGACTCACCTCGTATTTGTAGATTTCTTGAAGAGTCGGTGTTCAAGATGTTAAGCATCATCGTCAATTCTAAATGTCGAATCGGCGATTGGTAATCTGTGTAGATTGATTTCTTTTCCCTCTGTTGGCTGACCGATGAACTTCCAATTCAAATTTTTTTCTCCGGGAATTTCAGAATTAATTACTTTTTTCTGTTTTTGTGGATGTAAATTTTCTCCCATATTGCGAGTTCCTTAGATTTATCTAACTGTTTCAGTAATTTAGCTTTTGTTTTGATTCTGTGTTTTTCTAACCATGCATGTGCAGCTATTGCAGATTTTTCTATTTTTCCATTTTTCCATTTTTAACATTTCTAAGGTGTTCTTTCAGTTTTGTATTCAAGTTCCTTTTTGTTTTTCCTATGTATGTTTTTGCACAATCTTTGCCATCAATTTGATAAATCCCTAATTTGTTGCCTTCATCAATCCTTTCATTTTTGTTGGTTTTAATTAATCTGTTCAGGCTATAATCATTTAATTTAATGTTAAATTTTCAGCTAATTTACAGGGAATAATGACAGAATGTTATATAATAAAAATATTATAGTACATTTTTTCAGTACTTTATTTTTGGTTTGATAGTTGTGAAAACATGGAATTTTGCAGAGAGCTACGCCACAGTTAGAATATATCACACTTGTTTCTTTTCTCGTTCCATGGGATGAACATACTCTACACTTTCTTATTGCAGCACTCCTTTTCTTTTTAGTCAGGACATATGAATATTTTGTGAGTCTTTAGACCACTCTTTAATCAAGAGTCAAAATCTTTCTTTGGAGATCTCTTCAATGATGGCTCTATACATGCACTTGAAGTTGATGCTTGTGAATGTGTTTCTTCCTCATCTGTCTCTTCTTCACACAACTTTAGTGTTCTCATGGCTTCAATAGAGTCTAGTAGAAAGTATTTGAAAGCATAGCCCTTTTCTTTGTACTTTAAAAAAAGGGATTTTCTTTTTTTTAGCAAAATTAAATTATTTCTATTGGAATAAAAGAATTGGTAAAGTTTTATAAAGATTTGTGGATAATCCAAAATCAAGAATTGTTCTCTTTAATGGACAATGATTCCAATGTTGATCCTATTACAGAAGAAGAATTTAAAAAATCCTTAGATAGTTTCAAAAATAGAAAAATACCGGGAACAAATTTATTAAATTTAGAACTTATAAAATATGGCCCATTATCTTTACATAAAAAAATACTAAACCTCTTTAACCAATGTTGGAAAATAGGAAATGTTCCAGAGGAATGGAAAGAATCATTAGTCATTCCATTGTTCAAGAAAGGAAATAAAGGAGATTATTAAAATTCATCGGAATGTTCTCCGATGAATTTTAATGATTATACCTCATAATGTTTACTTCCCAACATTAATTTAATATAAAGGAGATTGTTATAACTACAGGGGAATTAGTTTGTTGAACTCATGTTATAAGATATATGCAAAAATTCTGAGAAATAGAGTAAATAATATAATGGAAACATTTATCTTAGAACCACAACATGGGTTCAGGAAGGGCAGATCATGTTGTGACTGTATTTTCACTATGATACAATTGCTTGAGAAAAGAATATAATTTACTGATATATATATATATATAGTATTTATAGATTATGTTAAGGCTTTTGATAAGGTGAACAGAAATAAAATATGGGATATAATGAAACAACAAATCACATAATGAGCAATTCAAAGCTTGTTTGCCGGAACAACTATAAAAATTAAAAATGGATATAGGCAATCTACAACCAATATAGAGATAAATCAAGGAGTGAGACAAGGGTGCCCTTTTGTCACTGGTTTTATTTAATTTATATATTGACGAAGTCTTGAGAAAATGTCAACATATTTTAATAAATAATTTTAGTTTGGACAATAATAAATTATATACATTCCTTTTTGCAGATGATCAGGCAATTATAGCAATGGATGAGGACAGCTTACAAAGAACCATTTTTCAATTAGGGAAAATTGCTACTGAATATAACTTACAAATATCCCCAAGTAAAACTAAAGTGATGGCATTTAATGGGCAAAATCCAATAAGAGCCAAAATAATAGTAAATGATTTTATAATAGAACAAGTAATGGATTTTAATTATTTAGAAGTTTTTCTAGGCAATGATAGGACAAGAGATATTAATAGAAAAGTTATAAAAGATTCCGGGCTATGTGGCCGTGGTCTATAACTGGCGTTTCTTCCAGACGTTTCTCCCTCAACTGCGGAGGGCATCTTCAGTGGCGAACGCTTACAGCTGTTGTTTCCCTGTTGTAGACTCGACTGCGAATGAACAGCAGAAATCTGGACGCTCTTCTTCATGCTAGTGCTGACATCACGTGAGTTGCATCTGTTTGTATCGACGTCATCATGCTGGCTTCTGATTGGTTCGGAACTCTCTCCTTGTTATTGGTAGGTTTTGACCGTTTATTGTCTAATGTGTGATACCAGACTTTGGCTAGTTTTATTCCTTCATCTTTTCTATTGAAATTGTCCTTGTGTTTATAAATTTCTATGGCCTCTCTATATAATCTTGGGAAATAATATGGTGTATGAGCTAAAACTTGTGTTTCATCGTAGAGAATCTGATGTCCGTTTTCAGTAATAACGTGTTCTGCTACGGCCGATTTTTCTATTTGTCCTAGTCTGCAGTTTCTTCTATGTTCAGTCAAACTGGTGGCTATGCTTCTTTTTGTGGTTCCTATGTAAGATCTTCCACAAGAACACGGAAGCCGGTATACACCGCAAGTGGAGAGTGGTGGTCGAGGATCCTTTGATGAGCGAAGGCAGTTTTCTATTTTTCTTGTAGGTCTATAAATTGTTCTAATATTGTGCTTTTTTAGTACTTTGCCGATCCGATCTGTGACCCGTTGTATATATGGTAAGAAAGCTGTGCTGACTGTTGATGTATTATCCGTTTTGCGTTGTTGTTTTACGTGGATTTATTGATTGTTTTATTTCTTTGGCTGTATATCCATTCTTCTTGAAACAGTCGAACAGATGGTGCTGCTCCTGGTTAAGATATTGTGGCTGGCATATCTTCTTCGCTCTGTCAAACAGTGTCTTTATGACGCCTCGTTTTTGTCTAGGGTGATGATTGGAATTCTTGTGTAGATACCGGTCCGTGTGTGTGGGTTTTCTGTAGACTGTATGTTGAATTTCTCCGTTGTCTTTTCTTATTATCTGAATATCCAGGAACGGGAGTTTACCGTTATTTTCTTTTTCTATGGTAAACTGTATTTTGCTGTTTCGGCCATTGAGATGTTGCAGGAATCGCTCTAATTCCTCGTTACCGTGTCTCCAAACTACAAACGTGTCATCCACATAACGAAACCAATATTCAGGGGACTTGGGAGCTGTTTTTAATGCTTCCTCTTCGAATTTCTCCATGAAAAAATTCGCTATTACCGGACTTAGCGGATTACCCATTGCTACTCCGTCGATCTGTTCGTAATAGCTGTTGTCCCATTGGAAGTATGTTGTTGTTAATACATGTCTGAATAGCTTTGTGATGTCTTCTGTGAAGATCTGTCCAATGTAGGTTATGGTTTCGTTGATAGGCACCATAGTAAACAGGGAAACTACATCAAAGCTGACCAGTATATCGTTAGATGTTATTTTTATGTTTCGCAGTTTCTCAATGAAGTGCGTCGAGTCTTTGATGTAGCTGTCCGATTTTCCAATGAATGGTTTAAGAAGTGCAGTAAGGTGCTTTGCGAGTGTGTAGGTCGGAGAGCCAATGGCACTAACAATTGGCCGGAGTGGAATGCCATTCTTGTGTATCTTGGGAAGACCGTAGAGTCGTGGTGGTTGAGCTTCAGAGACACGTAACTTGTTCTTTGTTTCTTCTGGTAAGGAAGATTGTTTAATCAGGTTATTTGTTTTTCGTACAATACTGGCTGTAGGGTCTCGGTTGATGGTTCTATATGTGTCTTACCAGAAGAAACAAAGAACAAGTTTCAAGAAAAATAGAAAACTGCCTTCGCTCATCAAAGGATCCTCGACCACCACTCTCCACTTGCGGTGTATACCGGCTTCCGTGTTCTTGTGGAAGATCTTACATAGGAACCACAAAAAGAAGCATAGCCACCCGTTTGACTGAACATAGAAGAAACTGCAGACTAGGACAAATAGAAAAATCGGCCGTAGCAGAACACGTTATTACTGAAAACGGACATCAGATTCTCTACGATGAAACACAAGTTTTAGCTCATACACCATATTATTTCCCAAGATTATACAGAGAGGCCATAGAAATTTATAAACACAAGGACAATTTCAATAGAAAAGATGAAGGAATAAAACTAGCCAAAGCCTGGTATCACACATTAGACAATAAACGGTCAAAACCTACCAATAACAAGGAGAGAGTTCCGAACCAATCAGAAGCCAGTATGATGACGTCGATACAAACAGCTGCGACTCACGTGATGTCAGCACTAGCATGAAGAAGAGCGTCCAGATTTCTGCTGTTCATTCGCAGTCGAGTCTACGACAGGGAAACAACAGCTGTAAGCGCTCGCCACTGAAGATGCCCTCCGCAGTTGAGGGAGAAACATCTGGAAGAAACGCCAGTTATAGACCACGGTCACATAGCCCGGAATCTTTTATAACCATGATTACCGGCCGTGAAAGCCTGCATTCCACTATTAATAGAAAGTTTAATATGTTTCAACATATTTACTGTATAATTAGAAGAACATTAGCAAAGAAAGTTCGTAAAGAAACACTCCTAAAGTTTTACAAAGTTTTAGCTATTCCCGTTTTGTTGTATGGCTTGGAATGTTGGACTCTCACCAAAAGTTTAATAAAAAGACTGGAAACAGCCGAGATGAAATTCCTACGATATGTGACAGGATGTACTCTTTTGGACAAATGGAGGAATGAAGATATTTGTGAACAATTACAAATAACTAGTGTGATAACAAAAATAAATAAATGGTTTGAACATGTTAGTAGAATGAGTGAAGATGTTAAACTATAATCCACAAGGACATAGAAGTCGTGTACGACCAACTAAGATGGAGTGAGTGACTATAATATGGAACTGGAATAGATCAGAAATGGTCTAAACCGTGATGGTAGATAATGATGAAATTATTAAGTGCTTTTCTAGCATGTAGTACACAAGTTTCTTGGTCCATTTGATGTTTTTACGGCAACAGGGATAATAATGTAGCATTTTATCTGCCCTATCTAATCCTCTCATATATTTATAATAATCCATAATAATTTCTGGCTTCTTTATTTTCATTCCTTGGCACCTATGTGTATCAGATTCTACAACTTTTGCACTATAAATAGTTTCACTGGCCTTTTGTCTTTCCACACTTGTACAAGCACTTGTCCTTCCACACAAATATAGATTTGCCTTAATTTTTTTATTTTTCACTATTTTCGTATCATTATTAATTGAAAAGGTCTGATTAATAAAAGATATTCGAGTCAGTTTTCAGATGTTTGGGGCACCCTACTTCAACCGTAATGTTGCACAAACATATGTGATTTTTACTAATAGCATTTTACATAATTCAACACTATTGTCTTGGTAAATATGATATCCTTTATCAAGTAGATGGGATCCTGTAAGATCCAAAACAATATTTTTGAAAGGTCATGATTTGCCACAATAAACTTCAAAGTTCCATATATATAGTCACTGGTTGATTCAAAAATAGTATAAGCTTTAATGCTATATTTATCTGGGATATACACTTTGAAAATGTCTCCTTTTCCAGGTCATCATTCGTAAATTTCTTTCTCTGGGATATATACCTCTCAAGACTTTTCGAAAATGAATCTAAAATGGGTCTCACTTTATACTGTGCTCACAATCATCTAGCCTGGCCTCATTTTCTACAAAGTGTAAAAATTTTGTTTTTAAACTGTGATTCCCTGACTCTAGTAAGACCAGCTGAATGAACATACTGCTGGTGTTCAAGGTTAAACATTCCTCAACATGCTGATACACTTTCATCATCACATTTTTGGTCTGAAGCAAACAGGGGTGACCAAAACATGGACATGTGACAAGGCATAAAAATATGCCAATGCCAGGCAACTGTTGGATTCATTTGGCTTGATATTGTGCTGACCCAGAAGAGGTTAAAAAGTGACGAAATACTGTAAATACATAGTGGAATCTAATGGTTTATTTTAGGAAGTAACATTTTGAGGTTGTTTTAATCAAGTTCTTTTGAGACTGAGAAACATCTTAACTCAAATTATTGTTGATTTATTCTCGAACATGTTTCAATATAATCTCATATCACCATCAGCTTGTACAGACTGATATCAACATCCAGAGTCCACAACATAAAATTGTTCTTATTTACTGCAACCTATAAGTGAAGTGAATACATTATATATAGATCTTTAATAAAGCAACTATATCAAACTTGCACCTCTGTCTCCTGCTTCACTACATCCAATGCTTTGAGATAGGGCATTGCCAATTTATCTATTTATATTTGTGGGTCTAGTACAGACATATTTTAAATCAAATTATTTATGATTTCAGTGTAAGTACATTTCCTGGCGCAGGTGTTAATCATTTTGTAACATCTAGTGAAGATCGAACTGTGAAAATCTGGCAAGGAGGAGAATGTCAGCAAACTGTGACTCTACCTGCTCGAAGTGTATGGTCAGTGGCTTGTTTACAGAATGGTGATATAGTGACAGGTAGCAGGTGAGAACAAAATTATGTTTATATGTTTTGAATTTTCTCATCTTTGCTTTTCTAGAGTTTATAATAGACAGATGATTTCTGGTTTATTAAAAATTAAAGTATCCCACCATTCATGCTCTGCATAATGCTAGTTCGAGAGATGAGATAACATATTACTATGTAACTAAGCCTGTCCCATCATCACAGGGGCAAATGAAATTGATGACATCAGTAGTAGTGGTAGAATGAAGTTTTTTTTTCACTACAAAGCCGAGTGCAATGATCGAGATGTGAACTTGGGAATCAGAGGTGGAGGCAAGTATTTAAACAAGTATGCTGCCATTCGTGATTCTTCTTCTTCCTTCCAAGTATTAGGCCAAGGCCTGTTACGATCCTATAGAAAATTTTCCCTCCAGCGTTTCATAGGACGGCCCAGTGATCTTCGTCCTCTTGGTATATAATTATAAACAGCTTTGGGGATCCAATTTGAACTCATTCTTTCAAGATGGTGTTTCCAATTTAGTTGGTACTGTTTAATATATTCCAAAATTGGCGTAGTCTTCAATTCTTTTAAGATATCGGTGTTCCTTTTCCGATCCCATCTGGTGTAACCCGCTGTTCTGCATGAATCTCATTTCACAAGCCGTTATTCTGCTTTCATGTTGTTTTTTTAGTGTCCATGCTTCACTACCATAGGTCAACACTGGTCTAGCCAAAGTGTTATATAAACGTGATTTATAAAAATTATTAATGGGAAATGACATCAATATGTATCAGAAATTTTACGTCTTGCCGTTTCGGTAAATGCGTGACTAAAGCATGTGACTGAGATCCCAGGTTTGAAACTTGGCGTTCCAGAGGGGCATTGTTGTTGGGTCATACTGGATTTTTCGGTTTTTCTCGGAGTTCTCCTGTATCCTGAATTTCATCCCACTAACACTCTCCACTTCTCCTCGCTATCGTGCAGTCTTCTTCATTTATTCATTCGGTCATTTCATATCTCCCTTCACCTTACCTTATTTAGGGAAAATAGTCTGTCCTGGTTTAAAATATGTGGTTGTGGTGACCCAGGAATGTACAATTGTGTATTTCTCATGATTCTGAGCCTATGTGACAACTTAGGGCAGAATGGGGCCAAAGAGAGGGTTGTAGCCCCTCCTCGAAGCCCTGCCCAAAATAACTTTTACTTAATATTTAATTTTAGGAAGTGATATTTTGAGGTTATTTTAATTATTTTTAGTCTGATCATCTTACCTCAATATTGATGTTGATTTGTTCTTGAACATGTTTCAAAACAATTCTGTTTTATCATCAGCTTGTCCAGACTGGATTGTTTTGAAACCTGTTCAAGAACAAATCAACATTAATATTGAGGTAAGATGATCAGACTAAAAATAATATAACTTTTACTCCTTTTTTTGTTAAATTGTCAAGTGTGCTACTGTTGTACTTCGTGTGTTGAGTCACATAGATAATAACTTAGTTAATTATTTACAAATTATATTTGAAGAGAAAAATATATGCTCAGACTGGGCGTATATTTTTCTGGTGAAATTAAATGTTTCTTACCTCTCCTCATATAAATCTATTAAGTAGATCGCGATTTCGAGACCATAACGGTCTCATCGTCAGTACAATCTTGGCGATGTTATGTCGATTGGAAGAAACTCTTCTTCTTCCCTCTGTTGGTGGACCGATGAACCTCTGGATCAGGTCAAAATTTGCAGGAATTTTGAAGTTCATAAGTTTTCCTTTGTTTTTCTGAATGTGGAAACTTTGAAATTCCTGCAAATTTTGACCTGATCCAGAGGTTCATCGGTCCACCAACAGAGGGAAGAAGAAGAGTTTCTTCCGATCGACATAACATCAGTCGCCAAGATTGTACTGACGATGAGATCATTATGGTCTTGAAATCGCGATCTACTTAGAAGATTTATATGAGGAGAGGTAAGAAACATTTAATTTCACCATAAATTAAACCTCATAGTAATTAAATCCTATAAAAGTTAAGTATATTTTTCTCTTCAAATATAATTTGTCCTTCAGTGAGAAGTATTGATTAATAAAGAACTGTGATTAATATTAATGAACAAATTATTTTCCAGCGTAATCCTTTTCTCTTCATCCAAATCCTCAACCGCAAATCAAATCCTGAGAGAAAGAATCCATGCAATCCAACTCACTAGAAATCCCAGACCACTAATAGTCCTTTTATAATCCAGCAACAAGGATCTCACATTCATCCTTCCTCCATAATGTTGCCCAATTTGGGTGCAAAACAACAATAATCAATCCATCTATAGAGTCTTCCTTCAGATCTTACTTAACTAGAAGTACTATTTTATTGTTTTTACTCTTCTTGTGACATGCCAAATACCTGCAGCAATTTCATAGTTGTTACAAATTATTCTCAATTAAAAATAATATTAATAATATAAAATTAATCATTTTGATATTGTGGAATGGTAATTGCACCCATAACAAACAACAAAGGAATAATGCCAACTATTTTTGAAGTTTTCTCTTATAGTGTTTTATTGAGGATTTGCATTGTTAATTAGGATCAATAATTTTTTTTTATTATTTACTCTTGGCAATGAGCAGCTCATTCACAGTGTGCCAGTTAAAAAATCCAGGGAATGGAAGAAGGGCATAGTAGATAGCAAGATTTCAGACCCAACTTTTTATTTCTTTTGAAAAAGCAAAAAAAAAAGTCTTCCTTCTTTACATATAAAATTGATCCTCCAGAACACAAATTGGGCTCCAGGTTATCTGCCTTTGAATGGAAATGAATATTTAACAGCAATAATAGCACAAATTATTGTATTTTTAATTTTTTATATAAAAACAAATTGATATATAACAAGTACATTATAAGAAACATATGATTTTTGAATCTTGTTCACTCTAATACACAAGGAATAGCACTAACAATTATTTGAGGTTGTGGAATTGTGCAGGGAATTATTGGAAAATACTGCTTCAGGGTAGGGATGTGTGGAAAGCTTTTATACATGCAGTGAATTTGCTAGTTGAAGGGGGTAACATCCATACTTCCTGTTGTATTTTCAAACATTCAAATTGTTTTAATTAATTAATTCATTTTGTGAGCTCGAATTTCTTGATATATTCAGAGATAGTTGAATTCACATTTAAATATATATATATATATATTTTTAATTTTTGTGCTTTAAATAAGAGAGTACTGATAATTAAATTTGTATTTCAGTGATGGTGTTATTAGGATATTCACTGTAGATTCCAGTCGCCATGCAGATCCTGCGCTACAGCAACAGTTTGCTGAGGAAGTGGCAAATACAGGTGTTGCTGCTCAGCAAGAGCTTGGAGGAGTTAATATCAATGAGTATGTATATTGCTATATTGCATTATTAGATAGCCAAAGAATTAAAAAGAAGAAGAAAATTATGTTCTATTGAATAATTGTTAATTGGGCTGAGTAATAATGACTGATATTCCATGTATTTCTTTTGTATTACTAGAGTAAGAAATAAACCACATTGAATGGCTTGTAGTAAAAAAGATTTAAATGTTTTAAAATTGTTAATTGAATCAATATTTTAGTAGGAATTACACAATTTTTTCCAAATCAGTTAAAGGAAATAATTTGGTTATTTTAGATGAAGACGATTGTAATGATACGAGGCCCATCCAGAAAGTAAGTTTCCCAATTTTATTTCCTTTAAAGGAAATGTATTTAGCTGGGACAATTGCACATGCGCAACAGATCTATGATGTATCAATCATATGTCAGCTGGACAGTGGTCCCATGGCATCAGTTGTGCGGCAGCAGTGGCCTGAAATGGCAGCTCTTATTTATTCTCCCACCTCATGCGAAATTTGGTCTGTGATAAGGTTCCTGAATGCGCAAAACATCGTGCCGATCAAAATTCATCGTCATGTCTACGGACCAGACATCATGAGCAAACAGATGGTGCGTCACTGGTGTAGGCTTTTTTCCCCAAAGGTCGTCAAAGTGTCTATGATGAAGAGCGCAGTGGGCGACCGTCCCTCATCAATGATGACCATGTTAAGCTGGTGCGGTAGCACATCGTGGAAAACTGTCGGTTCATAATTACGGAGCTCAGTCACCAATTTCCGCAGATATCGTGATCCTTGCTACATGAAATTGTGACTAAGCACCTGCTGTTCGAGAAATTGTGTGCCAGATGGGTGCCGAGAAACCTGACACCGGAGCACAAAACGAAACGCTTAGCAGCAGCACTGACATTTCTGCAGCATTATCATGACGGCGACGAGTTCCTCAACAGGATCGTCACGGGCGATGAGACGTGGATTTTGCACTTTACCCTAGAAACCAAGCAGCGGTCAATACATTGGCACCACAGTGGATCTCCGGTCAAGACAAAATTCAAACAGACTGTGTCGGTGCAGAAAGTGATGTGCACGGTGTTCTGGGACTGGAAGGGCATTCTGCTCATTGACTTCCTGCCCAGAGGTGAAACAGTGAACGCTGACCATTACTGTGAAACACTGCCGAAATTGCGACGTGCCATTCAAAACAAGAGGTGTGGAATGCTTACTGCAGGTGTTGTACTGCTACATGACAATGCTCGTCCACATATAGCTCGGCGCATAGCAACTGTTCTGCGGGAGTTCAGCTGGGAGCTGTTTGATCATCCACCATACAGCCCTGATCTTGCTCCCAGCGATTTCCATCTTTTCTTGCATCTAAAGAAATTCCTGTCCTCCAGTCAGCGTTTTGACAATGACGAAGGGTTGAAGACGACTGTCACACACTGGTTCCATTCACAGGCAGCAGACTTCTACGAACCAGGGATAAAAAAGTTGATCCCACGATATGACAAGTGTCCAAATTCTGGTGGTACCTATGTTGAAAAATACCTGAAACATTGCTGTACCTGATGCCAATAAAATTTTTCAGGTAACTGTGTTTTCGATGTTTTTATTATTAATTTCATACATCTCAATGATGGATAAATCATATTTAAAGAGAAAAATTATACGCTCAGACTGGGACTTGAACCTGGGACCCTTGGTTTTCTAGTCCAAGTGCTCTACCATTTGAGCTACCTGAGCTACTTGCTCAGGTAGCTCAAATGGTAGAGCACTTGGACTAGAAAACCAAGGGTCCCGGATTCAAGTCCCGGTCTGAGCGTATAATTTTTCTCTTTAAATATAACTGTGTTTTCTTTATTTAAGAAAAAAAAATTGGAAACTTACTTGAAGAATATAAAGAAATAAAAACCAATTCTCTTTCAAAAACAAATAAGGAAGTAGAATCTAATTTCTTCTTCTTCTTCTTCCTTCCAAGTATTAGGCCAAGGCCTGTTACGATCCTATAGAAAATTTTCCCTCCAACATTCGACGGAAATTCTCGTATAAGACTTGAAAGCATAATAATAGTCCCTTCGATTGGTTGCTGGCCAAAGGAAGGCAAGACCAGCGATGGGGCTGCCATCTTATAGCCTCTGGTCAGGCTTTTCTGGAGAAGAAAAGAAAATAAAGTAAAGAAGAAATGGAAGAAAGGAAAGACTCCCTAGCCCTCGGATGCCCTAATAGCGTCGGGGGTCGAAAAAAAACAAGAGTTAACCAAGAGAGGTTAGATAGTAAAGTTAAAAGAATGCAAAACACAAGTAAGTGGAAGAAATGTTTTGCACAGCTTGGGCACCTTGTGGTCGCCATCCACATATCCCCTAGATGAGGACCCCTGAGGGTATTTAAAATATTAAAAATGGGGAAATAGAAAAATCTGTAGTTGCTGCTCATGTTTGGGCTGAAAAAACACAATGTAAATTCGATCATTGAATTATTAAAGCAGTTAGAAAATACAAAGGAACTCACCATTTGAGAAAAAAATTTATATTCAGAAGAATAAAAATAGAGTCATGAATTTTGAAATTCCTGCTGAACGTGACCTTGTATGGAGGTTCTTCGGCCAGCTGGAGGACGGACTGATATCGACATCCAGGGTTCACAACATAAAACTCATCAGTCTGGCCAAGCTGAAGATGATATGGAAGATTATATCGAAACATGTTCGAGAACAAATCAACATTAAATTGAGGTAAGATGATTACAGACTCAAAAAAACTTGATTAAAAGAACCTCAAAATATTACTTCCTAAAATAAACCATTAAAAAAATCTTGTCCAAAAAAGAAAAATTCAAATTAAAAATTGCAAATCTCAGAAACACCAACATTCATGGTCTTAATTATTAAACAAACCTCTACAAAATATCAAAAATGGAATGAACAAATTTGGCTGTGGAAAATTCTTATCAGTTAATAGGAAAATTGGTGGTAGTAGTAGTAGTAGTATTCAAATGTTCTGAAGCTCTTGATTTGTCATCATTCACTTGATGAAAAATTGGAAAATATAGAAATTGAACTTTCAGAAAGAATGGTCTCATTTGATGTCACCTCATTGTTCACAAACATTCCAACAGAAAAAACAATGGAAATTTTGGAAAGGAGGCTAAAGAAGAACAAGATAGATTATGAGAGCAGAGAAGAATATTTGAAATTAACCAAATTAAGCATAGATCAAATGTTCTTCACTTACAGAGGAAAATATTACAGATAAAGAATGGGACTTGCAATGGGAAATTTTTGTCGAATATGTTTATACGAATCTTCGAATGTCAGATAATCAAAGCATACCCTTTAATTTTTTAATTTTGGAGTAGGTATGTGGACAATATTATAGCAATAATCAAACAAAAACACTTGGAAAATGCTGATAAACTTTTGAATGTTCATAATAAAACAAATCTACTATGAAAGTTGAAAATAACCAAGAAATACCATGCTTATACCTTAAATTGAGGAGAAATGAAGACAAAATGAAAACAGAATTTGGAATATACAGAGAAGAAACACACATTCATAATTATATTAAAGCAACAGGTTTCAACCATATAGCACATAAACAGGCAGTCTTTAACAGTTTATCATACAGACCTTGTAAATGTTTCCATGAGCAGAGAAAATTTTAATATAGAGAAAAAACACACATTAAAAATAGCAAAAGAGAATGGTTTTGAGGAAAAGATGATTCATAAGAAAATAGATAAATTCAAAAAAGTGATAAATGAAACTGCTCTTCAGACATAAAGAAATTGGTGAAAAATTCAGGAAATTTACATACCATCCTTTAGTATTTAATAAATTTTAAAAAAAATTTCAGCAAATTTAAATTAGCACCGAAAAATGATTACAATTTGAATAAATTAATTAACACCAACAAAAATGAAAAGATTGTTGATGACAACAATTGATTGTAAAGATTGTGAAAAAAATATACCTAGGAAAAACAAAAAGGAATATGAATACAAGATAGAAAGAACACATTGCAAATGTTAAAAATGGAGAAATAGAAAAGTCTGCAATAGCTGCACATGCATGGTCAGGAAAGCATAAAGGCCAAATTACTGGAACAGTTAGATAAATGTCAGGAACTCACAATTTGGGAGAAAATTTACATCCACAAGAATAAGGAGCAAACTATGAATTTTGAAATTCCTTGGAGAAAAAGAAAAAAAAATTTATTTAGAAGTTCATCGGTCAGCCAATAGAGGGATTAGAAATCAACCTACAGGAATGACAACCGCAAATACAACAGTTAGAATGCATTGACAATGTCACATAGATACAACAAAACTATAGTCTGCAGAATATAAAAAAAAAAATGAGGTGAGTCAAAATAATTAACTCATGATAATTAACACTATGAGGTTTATTTTAATAAATTTTAGAATCAGGAAACCTAGCTCCCAGAATATATATATATCATCATCATAATCCGGTATCATGGCAGCTGCCGCCGTCTTCCGGAAACCAAATGCCATTCCTCTCTGTCCATCCATTGATCTTCCTCCATTCCTCTGATATTCATAGCTGCTTGTACCCTTCTATCCAAGTTTTCTTCGGTCTTCCTCTCTTCCTCCTCTCCATTAGGATCCATTCCATAACAATTTTTGGTAATCTTTGCTCTGGCATTCTTTTGACATGACCGTACCACTGCATTCTTTTCTTTTCTATAATGTCTATGACGTCCGGCTCCTCTTGTACACCCATAATTTTCCTTATTTCTTTATTTCGTATTCTATCCATTCTAGATTTTCCAGCTGATCTTCTTAAAACATCCATTTCTGTACTTAAAATTCTTTACATTTCCCTGGTAGGAATTTGCCAGACTTCAGGCACCATATGTTAAAATGCTCTGAATTATGGTTTGATATATTTGTAATTTTCTATTTTTTGTAGTATTTTTGCTCCACCAAACAGAGTTTAAAGCATTTATTGCTTGTTTTGTTTGTGCGATTCTATTTTTAATTTCCACTGTGTTATCGCCTGAATTGTCTAATTTTGTTCCTAAATAAGTGCATTCAATACTAGGTTTTAGTTCTTCTCCATTGTTGAAATTTATATTTTCCATTTCTTCTCCTATACACAGGTATTTAGTTTTTTCAATGTTTATATAAAGTCCCCATTTTTCGTATTCTTCTTTTAGTGTTTTAGCCATATATTCTATGTCATCGTGGTCCTGTGCTATTAATACCTGGTCATCTGCAAAATTTAGTGAATATACATGTGTATTTTGGATGGGTATGCCCATTTTTTTACATTTTTTCCTCCAGTCTCTTAGTACTCTTTCGAGATAAATTTTAAATAGAGTTGGGGATGAACTGCAACCTTGCCTTAAACCTTTTGTAATAGTAAATCCCTTTGTTATATGATTTCCAACTTTTATTTTCGAAATAGATCCTCTCTATAATGCTTGAGAGGTTTGTTTAATAATTAAAACATTTTGTCTGTAATTACACGGCTTTATAAAGTAAAGTAAAGTGATCCCATTACAGGCCTCAGGAGGCCCTTGGGGTAGTAGGAGGTTAAGGCTCCCACTTTTTCTTGACAATCGGCACTTAATGTCAGCCGGGTTGTCAGCCCTGCGTGACGGCCGCCTTTACCCCAGAACAAGCGTCTGGTACTCATTTCAGTTAGAGGCTGAGTCGACCCCAGGGCCATAGTGCCACCAGAAGGTTTGGGTCAGTTTAAAAATCCTGACCCCACCGGGACTCGAACCCTCGACCTTCCGGCTTGTAGCGCAGTGCCTTAACCACTACGCTACGGCGTGCCCCTACTGGCTTTATAAGTAATGTTTAAATTCCCAATAAAAAGTCTTCTTAACAAAGGAGCCGCCATTTGCAAAAATCATAGCAACGGCTCCTAGCATTTGGGGTTAGGGAATTAACTATGTAGAAGAGAAAAATACGCGTTTAGATTGGAGGCCTAGGTAGTTCACTTGGATAGAGCATTGACATAGAGAGCCAAAGGTCCTGGCTTCAAACCCCAGTCTAAGGCATATATTTTTCTTTTCAAATATAATTTGTCCATCATTAAGATATTTAAAAACGAATAATATGAACCTGAAACATATGTTCGACAAAAACAACTATAAGAGGTAAGAATGAACAGACAAGATGTTTTAATTTGAAACAGTTATTTTATTAACCATGACAACTGCTGCGCATTGACTGATTTGAAGTCCTACTGTGAAGATGGATCATGCATTATGTGTAGTATTCTTAATCAGAACAAAAGTCAACATTTTAATCTCATGAATAAAATTTAATGTGGTGATTTTTTTTTTTTATCTCCTAGAAGACTTCCCATATACACTTGTGTCCAAAAGTTAAGGATAATTAGTTCATTTGCCGACTTATTATAAAGCATTTGTCAGAATAATACAAAATTTGGTAAGGGTATGTCACAGATAATTAGAAACATGGCACGAAAGAAACAATGGCATGAATACGTCATTCACTTGTCATTTTCACAACAAACGAAAACTGCATTTCAGAATTCGAACATAAAAGTTGAACAACAATGGTTCAAATGATTAGTATGGGGTGTGATTACCCCTGACAGCTACACAAGACTCACATCGACGTGGCATGCTAGTGATGAGGTTGTTCAGGAGTTCGATGCTCAGCAAATTCCACTCCTCATGAAGAGCAATGTGAAGGTCTTGAAGTGTCCTCGGAGGAGGCTGACGAGATGCAATTTGTCTCCCTAAGGCATCCCATGCATGCTCTATAGGATTCATATCCGGAGACCTCGCTGGCCACTCCATACGCTGGATATCTTCCTCCTGAAGAAACTCATCCACCAGTTGTGACCTGTGAGGTCGGGCATTGTCATCCATGAATATGAATTCTGGACCCACAGCTCCCCTGAAAAGTCTTACATGAGGTTCCAGGATCTCTTCTCTATACCGCTGAGCATTAACAGTGCCACCTGCGAAGATGTGAAGCTCTGTGCGTGCATTCATCATTATACCTCCCCATACCAGGAGACCACCGCCACCAAATGGATGTCTTTCCATGATGTTCATGGGGTTGTAACGAGTTCCTTGCTCCCTCCAGATAGTCACGCGATGCGAATCACAGTTCAAGCTGAATCTGGACTCGTCTGTAAATAACACGCTGCTCCACTGATTTAGAGTCCAGTCACGATGTTCCTGACTCCACCGTAAACGTGCTCTCTTGTTATCAAGGGTGAGTGGGACGCACACTACAGGCCGTCTAGCATACAGACCAGCAGCTCTGAGTCTTCTATAGACAGTTTGTCTGGATACTCTGATACCTGAGGCGGCCACAAGTTCTGAACTCAGTTGTCTGGCAGACATTGTTCGGTTTCTTCTTGCAGTTAACGCAAGATATCGATCCTCCTGAGGATTTGTAACTCTTGGACGACCTCCCACTGGTCTTTGCCTAACGTCTCCAGTCTCTTGGAACCGTCGCCATAACCTAGATATAACATTTTGTGGCACATTAAGTGCTATGGAGACCTCAGTTTGTGTCTGTCCTGTTTCTAGCCGCCCAATAATTCTACCCCGAAGCAGAGGGTCCAGATGTTGTCTTTGTGCCATTTTACTGCAATCTGTTCTTACACTACATCTGATTATATCATAACTCTCTTTAAAAATGAAGATTTATGGAACAGGGCTTAACTGCAACAATGCAATTTTCATTTATAATTGCTATTAATTTTTTCATTGTTGAAGAGAGATTATAATTTAGTATGTAAACTAAACTAAATGTACTGAGAAATGTTTTGATAAATAATTTTTACTCCTTGCTCCTCTTTAAGCATTTTGATTTTCCGTTTTACAAATTATCCTAAACTTTTGGACATCAGTGTATTTATATATCATCTAGCATCGCTACTTTCAGTCATAAAATGCACTTAGTTTGAGTTGCCATGCAGTGGGAGGATTAAATGTTTGAATGATACTGAAATAGGATTTTAGATGAATGTCAAGTATCCAGTGAATATGAAATTGAGGGAAATAAATCTAGTGGTTCAAGTGGCATTAACAATATTACTATTGCAGACGTTATTGCTAATCATGATGAACAGGTTACAAATTTATGTGGGAAAATAATGATAGTTATATAGGACACAAATTTTTTTGTAGTATTTCTGGACCACAGAATGAAACTCAAAATCTCAGTGAAATTGTAGAATGCTTCGGATTATATTTCGGTAGAGACATTGTGTTCAAGAAATAAACAAACATGCTGAGCAAAACAAAAATTATGAATAAAAAGGCCTCTGTGGAAAATTTAACGAACCTTCATCCATATAAGTAATAACTTAGATGAGATGTCTCATACATAGAGTTTTCTTCCTTTCTTTTTTCTTTTTATGGATATTCCATTCCATAGTAATTCTGCCTGAAGACAGGTCCTTCACTGCAATTATAGCATATTCATGCTATGCTTGCAGCTTTACTAGGGAATTGTAGGTGTGGTAGCTTCCCGTTGCTTTCCACACCGGTGAAGGGTGGTGATGATAATAAGGATGATAATGATGATGGCCATATGATTTTGGGGACCGTTTGGGCCTTAAAGTTTTCCTGACATTTGTCTTACAGGTGAGGAAAAACCCCTATAAAAACCTTACCCAGAAAAACTGCCCTGACCAGGGATTGAACCGGGCCTGCTGCTTGACAAGGCAGCATGCTACCTCGAGACCACAGCAGTGGACATTTTATGGATATATAAGAGGGTTATTCTTCTCACAGCAAAGTTATCATGAAACATTAGTTGAGAGTCGAGAAATGTTAATGGTGCGGTGCATTACTGCACGCCTCGTTATAAAAGCAAACAACACACTCTTGACCCACGAAATGGCATTTAACTTGTGATATAATTCCTTGTCTGCAACCTTCAAGCACTTAAATAACAAAATGATGAGTCAGCATTTTTAATAACAGGGCTGCCCAAATTATTGAATTTTAACGTGCTTAAAAATTATGTTAACATTTTATTAAAAACTGTTGTAAAACTACAATTTCTTCACAACTTTACATGTCAGTTGTAATGTATTATACATATTCCTTTTCTTTGAGTTTTTGTGCACAATTTAGTCCAAATTTCATCACAATTTTGCAATATTTAGCTGAGTTGTGAGGATTTGAAAATATAATAAATAAATATCCTCAACACGTGTCCAACTCAGGGTCAGATCGAGGGATGAGATGAGGCTCCCTATATAGAGGTCTGTGAAAAACAAGGCTGCCGGCCGACCATGCTGACGCAACATCATGGAGACAGATGAACAAAATGAAACAAAGTGGATGAGTATGGAGAAATGGTGGAATGAAATTGTGGCAGGGGAACACTGGAGAAAAACCTGTCCAAGCTCTATTTTGTCCACCATGAAATCCACATGGAGTGAATGAGACTTAATCTCGGGACCCCAGCGGTGAGAGGCGAGCGTCTAACTGCTTGTGCCACAGAGCCGCCTTGAGGATTTGAAAGTGATCTGGTAAAAAGAGCTTCAAATATTTAAATGGCCTCCATCTGTGGCAGTGGGAGTCGATTTAAAGACTGCTGTTACTAAAGGTTTAAAGTGTCCTGACATTTGTCTTACAGGTGAGGAAAGAACTTGTCCCAAGCGGGGATTGAACCCAGACCCGCTGCATGACAAGGCAGCATGCCGTCTCGAGACCACAGCAGTGGACTCAGATTGCTATATCTCACCTCATAATTTGTAGAATTCTTGAGAAGATGAACACTGATTCTAAAATTTGTTAATTTAAATTTAACATTTGAATATTTTATGAAAATATAAATGGTTTCTAAATTAAATAATCAATTGAGTTGGCATTTACTTGAAAATCCATTACTTATTTAATTAAGCAAAATAAAACTTACAGTTTTATTTGATTTTCATATTTATTAAGATATAATTTAGTTACAGCTGTTTCGGTACACTGTACCTTCTCCAGACATGTTAAATTAATTAATTGTGTTATTATAGTACATAACTATATCTATGCAACAATAATTTTTTTTTTAATAATCTGTATTATAAATTTAACAGAGGCGATTCATTCAAATCTAGTTGGGAATTTAACAGTTTATTACTACTTTTCAATTTATTTATTTCTACAGGTTCTAAAAGGTCCAACTTCTTTCCTTTGTCGCAAACATGTAAAATTTTAAAATTTGGATCAAAACAATGATTATATTGTAGTAGGTGGTTAGCATATTTTGAATTACCTAAATTTCTGTTATATGCTCTCATATGTTCCTTTATATGAGAGATAAAAGGTCTACCCGTTTGTCCTATATAGACATTGTCACATGTGCCACACTTCAATTTATATACACCTGATTTTTCCTTTTTTATTTTGGTTTTATTGTTTTTTATTATATTTTGTAAAGTTTTATTAGTTTTAAATGCCACATTAATGTTCAACTTTATAAATTAAATAAAAATGTATCGCTAATGCAGATTTAATTTTCTATTTTTGTTCATTTTGTTTTTAACTTTATTAGTATAGTAATGTATGATCATTTTTCAGATTTGCCAAATATTAATACATTTATTTCAAAATCATGTTAAAATTAATTGAAGAATCTTATAATATTACAGTTTGCCAGGGAAGGAAGCTTTATATGAACCAGGTCGAAAAGATGGTCAAACAAAAATAATTAAAGATGGCACAAAAGTGTTTTGCTATAGCTGGTCTTCAGCAGGCAATGAGTGGGTGAAGGTTGGAGATGTGTTGGGTGCCAGTGGTGGAACACAAGGGACATCAGGAAAGCAATTGTATAATGGAAAAGTAAGTAAAAAAAATCCTTAATTATTATAACTTGTAAAAACTATCTATTTTACGCTGATTGTTTTAAAATATTGTTCATAAACATAAGGGAATAAAAAAGGAATGCATAATCACTGCTACATTCACTTTAATGTATTAAGGAAGAATTTTACTTAATTATATTCAACATTTCAATATGCTTGATAATTAAATTCTGTCTCTTTGTATATAGAATGTTTTTGTATTAAAAAATTATTTCTCTACATCAACAGAAACCAGTGGTTTGGTTTCGATTGAGCTACAAATCACTGCTCTTTACTAGTATTTAATAATAATATATTAATAATAATAATAGCAGCTTTATTTTACATGGCAGAGTTAAGGGCTTAAGGTCTTGTCTACTACTCAACCAGATTATTCTTTGTTCGCAGAAAATGTAGAGAAATTCATGCATTGTATATGTGGGGATAGGGCAGAGCTTAAGAGCACATGCGCTTTACTTTCCAAGTCAGTCAGTCTGAAGGTGAACGCTGGACTGTTACAATACCTCCGAGTTCTGGATAAGAATTCCATTGTGAGAATTAAACAATGTTTAAAAAATCTTAAAAGCTTACCGGTGTTTGGAAATATTGGTAAAATTAATATACTATTATGTTAAATTTCAATACAAAAAGGCAACTCTTGCCTAAACCAGGAAGTGAAGAAGAAGAAGGTTTTATTTTTGTATGGGATTAACACAATAAAATAATAAAAACTTGAAATGTCAAAACTGTTAGGATTTTTTCACGTAACATCTGAAAATTTGATAGTCCAATTTTGAAAAAAATTGGCGCAGAAATTAACAAATACTAATAATATTCGAAGAAAGAAAAATAAGAGTTTATTTAGAACAAAAAATGTTGATATTAAACATTACATATTATGAGCATAAATAATTTATATTTTTTATTGTGATTTAAAATAAGTCTGAATAATAATAATAATAATAATAATAATTTGAATTTTTTTTGGCAATTACTATTATTTTTAAATGTGTCTTATATTATGTCTTGTCTAATTTTTAACGAAGCAGAAGGTTTGGTTACTTACCTCAAAATTTGTTGGAACTTTTAATTACAATGCTAATGACCTAAGTTGTTATCTTATTAATTACTGTACTTTATTAGAATGTGTGATGTTCGGTTACAGGAATATGATTATGTGTTCAGTGTAGATATTGAGGATGGAAAGCCATCTTTAAAGTTACCATACAATTCTGATGAAGACCCGTGGTTTGCTGCTCAGAAGTTTATCCATGACAACAATTTGAGTCAGATGTTCCTTGATGAAGTAGCAAATTTTATAATAAAAAATAGTAAGGGTGGTGTTCCTCCTCCAGGACAAGGACCTGCATCAACAGAGTATTGTGATCCGTTTACAGGTAATATTGCAACATATGGTATTATTTTTATGAATAATATATATATGTGTATATATATATATATATATATATATATATATATATGGTGACATGGCAAACACAATCCTGTAGTCCAGTTCCTCTTTCCTCTTATACAAGTTCCAACATCCGATGATCGATATCAGTTACTGCATGCACAATCTTATCTCATAGCTGTGCAAATTGCTGACAAAGTGGTGACAAATACATGATCTTTATTATAACTCTATAAGAAATTGTCACATGTATTAGGACGGTAGAGTCATCTTGAGAAGTATAACCAACCCAAAGATGTTGAAATTTGGGATCTAGATATTCATAAACATTATAATGAAAATTAGGTGGAGCCCCATCTTGTTGATAAATAAAGTTCTGACTATTTGCATATAATTGTCATCGGCTATTTGTCCATTAAATTTAGCATTAAGTTAAAACCTGTGTTATAAAATTTCACTGTTTCTCTATACCTCCTTAACTTGTGCTCGACTCAGTGCTGGGTCGAGGGATGAGATGCAATGAAGCCCTTTACATTGGAGATATGTGAGTTACAAGAATGCTGACCAATTACACCGGACACACTATCAAGGGCAAATTAAATTAATGAGATGAATGTGGAGAAATGGTGGAATGAAATTTGTGGCAGGGAAAAATGGGAGAAATCCTGAGAAAAACCTGCCCAGACTCCATTCATCCACCACCCAAATCCACATGTACTGACCTATGCACGATTTTGGGACTCCAGTGGTGAGAGTCAAACATCTACCTGCTTGTGCCATGGGACTGTTTGATTATTTATATTAAGTAGATAAGTACATACATATCCCTAAAAAAAAGTTTTGGTAATTACTTTTTCCCTGTCCGAAAGGATGGTAGAAATGAATTATGTTTAAATCCTCAATGCGTAACTTCCATTTTCAAGTATGGCAAAAGAGGCTGTACTGGCTATATAATGTAATATAAAATTCTCAATAAAGGTCTTCTTATTAAAGAAGCCACCATTTGCATGATCGAGCAACGGTTTGTAGCATTTGGCACTCAGAAATTAACAGTGTATATAAGAGAAAGATTTGCATTTAGATTGGAGTGCTCAGATAGCTCAGGTGGTAGAGCATTTGCATAGAAACCTAAAGCTCCTGGGTTCAAACCCCAGTATATTTTTCTCTTCAAATATAACTAAACATACTTCTTAATTAATATGAAAAAACAGTTAAATATTGCTGATTTAATGGAAATGGATTGAGATTTTTGAACCATCTTGTATTATTATTAAATGAGAATACATACTTAACAGTAAATGAGGGAAATTTTGAGAAATGCACAACTCAAATACCTATAAACAATATCTGCAAACAGAAAGAAATCAAACATATGCTCATCTCTAGAAATGCATGCTAATATGCATTACAGGGACTCTTGTCACCCCAACTTCCCCAAAAATGTTATATTAAAAATTAAAAACATGTATCCTCTTACTAATAAACCATGTATATGTTTTATATAAGGTTTATACACATCTCAGTTGAAAATTCTTACTAATAAACACTGTATTAGCTGTGCAATGTATAAGAGGTGTACAACTTTACGTGTGAATCGTTTATACAAGTCTTCCCTCTTATATAAGGATTGTATAACGAGAGAAAATGGCAGACTCTATGATCAGCTGATTATAGATTCCACCATTTTCTCTTGTTATTGATGAACATTTTCTTAAATTTGATGCAAAATGCAACACTTTGATTGTTTGATGGGTACACAAGACATAAATAATATTAATAATGCACTTGCTAGGAAAATAGTTTGACACATAGATTAGTGAACATACCCATGAACAAAGAAAATTATGAAAAAGAAAAAGAACACACAATCAACGTAGCCACGAAAAATGGTTTTGCAGTAAGAATGATACTCAAGAAAATAAACAATTTCAAAAGACAAAAATTTATTAATCAAAGCACTCTTCTAAAAGTAAAAGAAGAAAGTGTAAAATTCAGAAAATTCACATATCATCCATTAAAATACCACAAGTTTCAAAACAATTTTAAAGATTTCAACATAAGGTTAGCACCCAAAAATGACTACAGCATCAGTAGATTGATTAGACCTAATAAAAATGGGAAAATAAAAGAAGAAAACAAGTCAGGGATTTATCAGATTAAATGCAAAGAATGTGAGGAATTATACATAGGAAATACTAAGAGAAATTTGAAAACTAGAGTGAAAGAACATCCCAGGAATGTCAAGAAAGGAGAAGTAGAAAAATCTGCAGTGGCTGCCCATGCATGGTCTGAAAAACATCTTATCGAGAAAGAAGCTAAATTATTAAAACAAATAGAAAAACCAAAAGAACTTACTGTTTGGGAAAAGATCTACATTCAAAAGAGCGAAAAGAAGAAATTGATGAACTTTGAAATTCCTGGTGAGAATGACCTGGTTTCGAGTTTTTCAGTCACCAATGGAAGGAGCGAAGGACAGCTCTTCAAGACGACAGAACAACAGTCGTGACGATACTGAGGATAGAACAGGAACTATGTTCCGAAACTAGTTTATAGTCAAATAAGGAGAACAATATGAGGTGAGTGATAAAAAATTCTACCTTAATGAATATACCTCATAGTGAGAATTCCTTAAATAAGTAAGTAAATTAGACATAATATTTGAAGAGAAAAATTATACGCTCAGACCGGGACCTGAACCCGGGACCCTTGGTTCTCTAGACCAAGTGCTCTACCAACTGAGCTACCTGAGCAAGTACCGATCTAAACGCAAATCTTTCTCTATATATATTGTAATTCCCATCCACCAAATGCTGTGAAGCCATGCTTCTATCTTGCAAATGGCGGCTCCTTTATTAAGAAGACATATTTGGGAATTATACATTACAGCCAGTACGGCTTTTTCCAAGTTTTTATTATTGATTTCGTACATCTCAATGATGGATAAATAATATTTGAAGAGAAAAATTATACGCTCAGACCGGGACCTGAACCCGGGACCCTTGGTTCTCTAGACCAAGTGCTCTACCAACTGAGCTACCTGAGCAAGTACCGATCTAAACGCAAATCTTTCTCTATATAATTAGACATACTTTCATTTTTTTTTTTCTCCATGTCTCCCCAATTATAGTCTCTCTGGTTTAACTTTACGAGAAATTTGTAGAATGAGATAACTGTACTCACCTCTTTCACTCACACCAGTGTTGTCGGTGCTTCTTCACCAGATGTTAATAGGGGAAAGGGGGAAGAGGAAAACTGACAACAGGGTGGGTTCTTTCTTTAGTATCTGGACTAAAGTGATCAACGATCTACCCTTGTATCTCCATCTCTCTCTCTGCCAAGTTAAGCTAGCTATACAATAGATGATCTCTATTTATTCTTGTCCTTACTCATTTTTTACACGATTAATCACTAGTTAGGTTTTCTTTCTGTTACAAACTGCACGTAATATGCTCTGATGTCATAATGATGACAAATATATGATGTATTGTGTATAAGGATTGTATTGATATACGAGGGTCACTCAAAAGGTTTCCGGATACTGGCAAAATTTTAGAGATAATATAAAACTTACTATTACATCTTCTCAAAGTACTCTCCCAGAGCATCTATGCATTGTTGCTTCCTCCTGAACAACAACTGGAAGCATTGACACCAGTCACTTTCATCCAGTGCACAGAGCTCCCCTTAGTATGCTGCAACTGTATCTTCAGGTGTTGAAACTGCTTCCTACGCAATCGAGCCTTCACCGTAGGGAACAAAAAGAAGTCTCGCGGTGCCAGTTCCAGACTGTAAGGAGGATGGGTAAACAGCTGCACAGGAGTCCCCTCAGAAAATCATTTGTCATATGGGCGGTGTGGGCAGAGTCATTGTTGTGGTGCAACAGAATGCCCCTCAGTTCAGCTCTTGGGCGCTTTTCTCGCAATTTTTGGAATACCTGTGGGAAGGCAACTGTGGTGTACAACTGTGCAGTCACTGTCCTTTGATGTTCAAGTGGTATTATTGTCACATGACCATCTGTAGCAAAGAAAGTGAGCACCATTTTCTTCCCAACACTTTTTGCTCTCTTCACTTAGACTAGTCGAACATTAACAGGAAAGACCCATACCTACGACTGACACTTTTTATCTGGATCATATTGATAAATCCAGGTCTTGTCACCTGTAATGATCTCAGAAATGAGGCAAGAGTTCCCATTGTTGAATCTCCGAAGCATTTCACTGCACCATTCCAATCGAGTGATCTTTTGACCTTCAGTGAGTCTATGTGGCATCCAACGAGATGACACGTTGCTGATCCAAAGATAGATGTGTGGAATTTTTGCAACACTTCCCGATCCAATCCTCATGGATACCGTAATATCTTTATAAGTCATATGGGTGTCTTCTCCACAGCATCGACGTTTTCCACAGTCACTGCCCACGACGGGCCTCCCACTCCTCTCTTCATCTCCAAGAGAGGTTCTCTCCCTCTTAAACTGCGCAAACCAATTGAAAACTGTGGCACTGGAAGGGGCAAGGTCCCCAAAAGCCTGTGCAAGCCTTTCAAGCGACTGTGCCTGGTTTAAGCTATTTTTAAAATAATAGAAAATCATTGCTTGGAAATGTTCTCGCTGTGGTTCCATGTTGCAGTCTAAAGGTGGGTTGTTGGGTGTGATGTCCCAAGTTGTAGATATGTGATTGTAATAATATGAATCACTGTAATTTTGCCATGGCACTAATAACTCCCGTCAGGGGAATGAGGAAAAGTTTCTTATATATACAAATAACGACACTTTGTTAACAGTTAAACTAAAAGTTATTTTGATGTTTTTATTATTAATTTAACATTTCTCAATGAAAGATAAATTAAATTTGAAGAGAAAAATTTTCGCCTAGACCGGGACTCGAACCCGGGACCCTTGGCTTTCCGGGCCAAGCGCTCTACCAACTGAGCTATCGAGGCGAGTTACGATCTAGACGCAAATTTTTCTCTTATATACGTTGTAATTCCCTATCGCCAAATGCTTTTGAAACCTTTGTTTCTATCTTTGCAAATGGCGGCTTCTTAGTTAAGAAGACATTTTTGGAAATTTAACATTACTTTAAAAGCCAGTAAGGCCTCTAATGATGTTTTTATTATTAATTTAACATTTCTCAATGAAAGATAAATTAAATTTCAAAAGCATTTGGCGATAGGGAATTACAACGTATATAAGAGAAAAATTTGCGTCTAGATCGTAACTCGCCTCGATAGCTCAGTTGGTAGAGCGCTTGGCCCGGAAAGCCAAGGGTCCCGGGTTCGAGTCCCGGTCTAGGCGAAAATTTTTCTCTTCAAATTTAATTTATCTTTCATTGAGAAATGTTAAATTAATAATAAAAACATCATTAGAGGCCTTACTGGCTTTTAAAGTAATGTTAAATTTCCAAAAATGTCTTCTTAACTAAGAAGCCGCCATTTGCAAAGATAGAAACAATGGTTTCAAAAGCATTTGGCGATAGGGAATTACAACGTATATAAGAGAAAAATTTGCGTCTAGATCGTAACTCGCCTCGATAGCTCAGTTGGTAGAGCGCTTGGCCCGGAAAGCCAAGGGTCCCGGGTTCGAGTCCCGGTCTAGGCGAAAATTTTTCTCTTCAAATTTAATTTATCTTTCATTGAGAAATGTTAAATTAATAATAGAAACATCATTAGAGGCCTTACTGGCTTTTAAAGTAATGTTAAATTTCCAAAAATGTCTTCTTAACTAAGAAGCCGCCATTTGCAAAGATAGAAACAATGGTTTCAAAAGCATTTGGCGATAGGGAATTACAACGTATATAAGAGAAAAATTTGCGTCTAGATCGTAACTCGCCTCGATAGCTCAGTTGGTAGAGCGCTTGGCCCGGAAAGCCAAGGGTCCCGGGTTCGAGTCCCGGTCTAGGCGAAAATTTTTCTCTTCAAATTTAAAAGTTATTTTATTAAAACTCTCACTTCGGTGTAGATGAATCTTGTAGATCAATAATTTAGAAGATTCCGGCTTAGGTTAATAAATTTCACTTAGAGAAGATTACTACTTTATATTATATTATTATATATTTAATGGATGACGAATTCTAACGGTCAATCCTTCACCAACACTTTATTTCCACTTATAGACTATTTGTATTCAAGATGAATGGAATTTATATTTTAATATGACCTTTCGTAACTCCAACACCATTCTTCCAACTAATATCAAGAAAATAAACCACTATTCTCTCATTTCTTGAGGAGCCATTGCTTAACATGTCTGATCTCCTTCAAGTATTGTAGCCATCTTGTTATTCTGTTATAACCTGGAAGTTCTGATTGATCCAACTGAAAAGGAAGGAGTACTACTGGCTGACTCCCATCCAATTCGTCCAATCCCATTTATTTGTTTATAAAAAATATCAATTCGAATATTTAAAGTATTTTTTTACATATATTAAATCAGTTAGAAAAACATCTAACTGTATTAACAGTTTATATTGACCAGTTTGAATTTTTTATATACTTATAAAAAATTTGAATTCTCTAAATCAATCTTATGTCCATTCTTAATAGAAATAAATATAATTATATTTAAATATTAAATAAACAAAACAAAAACCCTTATTATTATTATATGGGGATAAATATCCGGTTTTAAGTCTGATAGTATGTGTCACCCCCTACCATTTGACCCGCAGCTGCTAAGGGATGAGGGGTGTGGGTGGGCGGAAACTATATCAGCTGACAAACAAAGGACCTCCCAAAACGCTGCTGGCACTGGTATCTTTCTATCGTAATCGGTACAGTCAGGTCCAGAAACTTTCTGAGTGACCCTCGTATAGCTCCTGTACAACATGTATTAGTAAGGAAATTATACATGATCTATAAAAGGCTTATACATTGTATAATTAAACATCATTAGAGGCCTTACTGGCTTTTAAAGTAATGTTAAATTTCCAATAAATGTCTTCTTAACTAAGAAGCCGCCATTTGCAAAGATAGAAACAATGGTTTCAAAAGCATTTGGCAATAGGGAATTACAACGTATATAAGAGAAAAATTTGCGTCTAGATCGTAACTCGCCTCGGTAGCTCAGTTGGTAGAGCACTTGGCCCGGAAAGCCAAGGGTCACGGGTTCGAGTCCCGGTCTAGGCGAAAATTTTTCTCTTCAAATTTAACTGATGAAATATTTAATTTTAGGAAGTTATATTTTGAGGTTATTTTAATTATATTATTTTTAGTCTGAACATCTTACCTCAATATTAATTTTTTTTTTGTTTATTGAGATAAGATGTTCAGACAAAAAATAATATAACTGATGAAAGCTTGCATAAGAGATTTTTATTAGTAAGACTTATTCTTTAAGTTCTACTATATGGTGCGAAACATGGTTTCTAACTTTAAGAGAGTAGAAACAATAAAAAGTATTCGAGAAGAAAGTTCTTAGGAAAATTTTTGGACCAAAGAGAAATGAACAGAGAAGTGAATGGAGAAAAGTACATAACAGTGAATTACAAGATTTTTATGGGAAACTAGATATGATAAGGACAGATAAGTCTCATAGATTGTGATGGGCAGGAATGTGAATTGAAAGAGGGGCACGAAAATGTAATGTACAGAAGCCAGAGGATGTGGTGTCCAGTCGGTAGCCCTCTACCTAATGGAACAAGATAGGAGGAAAATCATTAACCATGATTTGAGGGAGCTAAATTATACAAGGAATCAGTGGAAAACATTTGCTCAGGATAGGGATGCATGGAGAGCTTATGTCTGCATGCCTATGAATCTCCAGGTTCAATAGTGTCAGTGAATTAGTTTTGATTTTTCTTATTAATGTAGAATTCAAATTTTAGTTACTTTGAGCAATTTCCACTATGGTGGTTATTTTGGAAACTATTCTAACATTTGAACACCTCGGGGGTAAATAATGATAACCCACATTTTTCGTGTTTTCAATGTTTTTGGTGCAAAAATTATATCCAGTGCAATTTTCATTTCCTTCCAGTAGCATATAAATCAGCTGGGAGATGGCAGCATAACGCAGGCTCGATTTTATTACGTTGTAATAGTAAATAATTAGTGAAAATAAAATACTTGTAATTCTCAACTTTATAAATGTGGGTTATCATTATTTACCCCCAAGATCTTCATTTGCTTTTAGTACTTGGGGAACCACAGAAAATCTAGGTCAGAATAGCTGGTTTAGGGACCTTCGTCAAATCTTGCATATGTATTGCAGGATGTCAGGAAGGGAGCAGGATTATCCTTTTATTGATCTCAGAATTGAGTGCATCCAGTTATTGAATTGGAGACAAACAATTTGAGATATGAAATTCAAGATATCTTTAAAAATGCCTGATTTGTCTCTTATCAATTGTTACTATTTGATCCTCATACAATATTAAAATTAATTGGCTCTCTGGTTCAAGTGGTTGGACTCTCTCCTTCCACTTCTAAATCCCAAGTTTGCATCTCGGTCATTTGATGTGGAGTTCATGGTAGATGAATCAGTATCCATATTTTTCATGGGTATTCTTCCAGTTTTCTCCCTTCAAAAATTTTATTCTGCACTTCTCAATATTCATGTCATCTATTTAGTTTCATTTCATCTGCCTCTGTGATGGTGCGACAGCCTTGGTCACCTTGCATCCTTCAAAATAGGGGCTTCATCTCATCCCTCAACCTGGCATTATGCTGGACACAAGTATAAAGGGAAGGTAGTTATGAATGGGATGGCTTTGGACTTTAGTTAGGAATTGCTGGAAGCCCAAATATTAAGTACTTGTTTTTAAAAGTAACTTTTATAAAATCTTTAAAATTACATATTATTTTCTGACTTGAAAACAATGTTTCATAAGACTTATTATGGGAAATAACATTATAAGTTGTAAACTCCAGAGCATTAGCTACATACATACATTATAAGCAGAGTCCAGATGTTAGGCACTTAAAAAATTCAAAATAGGTAGGCAAAAAGGGACTAAAAATTCAAAATAGGCTCTTACAAAAAATGAACTACAACATAAATTTTTACAGCCTTGCATAAGGAATATAAAAATGTTTGCTATCAATAGCAGCCAAAGATATCAGAGATGATTTTGGAACTTGTTTTGCCTTTTTACAGAGAGCATAATTATGTTTTGCAGTGTGTATGTGCTGCGAAATATGGCACTTCTTCACGCAATTCAGTGAAATTTTATACACTTTGCAAAACAGTATTGAACTGTCATTTGAGAATATTTCTGCACTAAATTCCTTCACAAAATTGGTCACTGTTGTTCAGTCTTTAGGCATCGTAAAACAACTGTTCTAAAGGGGGAAAAAAAAAAAACCATGTACGCTTGTCACACCACTTTGTCTTTGAACCTCCTGTCTGTGAATGAGGACTGAATTCAGTGTTACCAACATCAAAAATAATATTGCCAGTCACTTAAAGGTTTTAGCACCAGGTGTGAGACAGAGAAAAAAAAGCTTGAGCCATCTACCATCTTTGTCACTCATCAATGTTTGTATTGAAAAGAAGCAAAGCTGTACTATAGAACTTTCTCCAAGCCTTAGAGCCGGAACATAATACAATGCGATATAGCTTAGGGCTATTTCGCTTAACAGGAGTACATGAGGTGGAAAAATACAATAGCCGGTACTTGTTATTTCGCCTAACGTGAGTGCATTGAGGAGGAAACCATCTACTTGCTATGTTATTGGTTATTGCCACCCTAATCCTAAAATATTCTAAGAAAATTTATAAGAAGAACAGTTGAAAATTTCTATGCAATGATATGTGTCATGAAGTTTGTCCATTTCAATTATTTTTGTTGAAATACTAATTTAGAGAAAAAATGGCAAATAGGCATTTTTAGGCATTGTAAGCTGAAATAGGCATAGGCAAAATGAACTTCATACAAAACAACTCTAAGGTTATTTTTTATTCATTCATTTATTTTTATATTTGAAGAGAAAAATTTTCGCCTAGACCGAGACTCGAACCTGGGACCTTTAGCTTTAAGGTTGTCGGTTTGAACTTATATGAAGTCACTTTTACAATATCTGTAATAAATAACTAGACATTTTCCGTAACATCCAGTCTCTAATTTTAAGGCTTTCAAAGTAATAATTATGACTCATTTTATTTATTAACTTGAAAACAATGTGTTTGTTAAATTCTCCTCTGTAATCAGATATATTTCTTAATTTATTTTATAATTTCTTTAGAGTAATTTGTTTACACATCTTATTTTGAGTTTATCATCATCATCAATGGCAGGCATGGATTAATCCAATTGGCCTGTTCCGCTTCAGGAAAGAAATTGATCCCTCCATCTCTTCTTAGGTCTTCCTGGGTCTCTTCGCCCTGTGGGTCTGTAGTTCAATAGCTGCAGAGGTAGTCTATTGTTTGGCATCCTCAGAAGGTGTTCATGCCAATTATTTTGATATTTTTGAATGATTTCAGTTATTGCTGGTGTGTTGAGAGCTTTGCGGATATCTTCATTACGCATGTGATCATAAAGCGTATAACCCGCTAAAGGTCTTAATAACTTCATTTCTGCAGCTACTATCCTATTTAATTTACCTGTAGTAAGAGTCCAGGTTTCAGAACCATAAAGTATAGTTGGAAGAGTCATTGTTTTATAAAATTTTAGAATTGTATCTGGACGTACTTTTCGGAAAAGAATGCTTTTTATTATATTATTTTTGGTCTGGACATCTTACCTCAATATTAATGTTGATTTGTCAAATCAACATTAATATTGAGGTAAGATGTCCAGACCAAAAATAATATAATTAAAATAACCTCAAAATATAACTTCCTAAAATTAAATATTATGCTTTTTATTGTTCCTATAAGTTTTTGAAATTTGACCAATTTTATGTCTATGTCTTTACATGTGTCGTACGAAATATAAATGAGTTTATAATATTTTAAATGCACAAAGAGAAATCTTGTTCATGAAACTGAATGGACTGTTATTTGCTTTGATTACTAGTATATAGGTTATTATATTGTTGAGATTATTGTAACCCAGTGTGAGATGTGATTAAATGTATGTACTTTTTTAAGTGTAGATGAGAAAACAGCATAGAATAAGATAGTGTGTTTTATTTACAGGGGGCAGTCGTTACATACCAGGAGGAAATGCCAGCGGATCAGTTGCTCAAAATGCTGCAGATCCATTTACTGGAACATCTAGATATGTCCCATCTACAAATGGTTTGTTAGGTGCTGCAGCAGGTATATAAATTCAGAATAAGTTTTATGGTCACAGGAGATAAATTAAGTGTAAAATTACTACTTTTGAGGGAAGCACATCTTTAAAACATAGAATGTCCTATGTCATCGACATTTACACAGTGAAGAGGAGGATTGGAATATGATCACAGTACTTTGTCATTTTGGCAATTTTTCTACTTAATATCTTATTCCTTTTGACCATAGAATTATCATCATGACACAAGTAATTTAAATTACTTTCTTTCTAAACTGTGTTTTTATTATTTTTGCCTCATGTTATGTTAAGTTCAGCCAACGACAACTAGTCTGGAAGCAATAACTATTATTTTTCTAACTTATATAAGGTCAAGTCATGCTGTGACTCATCTTTGGTAAAATAAATGTACAATGTTCCTTTGACCATGTTACAAGGGGAGGTCACGGATTTGGGGTCACTGATTTGAATAAAATTTTAATATATTAAAGTACTCAAGTTTTTCAGCAAAAAGTGAGAGCATACTACTCAACTGTTTTAGAAAAAAAAAAGTTAATCCCGTCAGCTTATACTAACACTTAAGGTAAATCATCGAGAAGGTGGTGTAGCTTGGTTGCTGAGCATGCGGTTACCACACTGGCAACTTGGTTCAATTCCCATCGTTCATACTTTCCTTTTATATACCCATTTTGTCTTCATCTAGGGTATATGTGGATGGCGACCACAAGGTGCCCAAGCTGAGCAAAACATTTCTTCCACTTACTTGTGTTTTGCACTCTTTTGACTACTATCTAACCTCTCTTGGTTAACTCTTGTTTTTTTTACCCCGACGCTATTACGGCATCCGAGGGCTAGGGAGTCTTTCCTTTCTTCTTTCCTTTATTTTCTTTTCTTCTCCAGAAAAGCCTGACCAGAGGCTATAAGATGGCAGCCCCATCACTGGTCTTGCCTACCTTTGGCCAGCAACCAATCGAAGGGACTATTATTATGCTTTCAAGTCTTATACGAGAATTTCCCGGAAGGATCAAACTAATGACGACCAAATATCACTGGGCCGTCCTATGAAACGCTGGAGGGAAAATTTTATATAGGATCGTAACAAGCCTTGGCCTAATACTTGGAAGGAAGAAGAAGAAGAAGAAGAAATCAGATGTTTATAAAATAATAATTGTAAATATACTTGTTAAATACATTTAATTATAAATTAATAAATATTTTAATATAATAAATTTGGGAATTTGAACCCTTATGAGGTTAATAAATATTTATTTTTTGCAGATAATTTTTAAAAAGTGCGAAAGACAGGAATTGAACCTAAGTCATCAGCATGGTAATTGCACCCTCACTGACTGAGTTATGCAGTCTTCTCACCAATCTATTTTAATGCACCAATATATAAGGTGCCAGTATTAATTTTTTTTTTTTAATGGCTGAGTAGTGCATCCTCTCCTTTTGCTGAAAAACTTTTGTATATTCAAATTTTATTCATCTCGGTGACGCAGAGTCTGCGACCCCTCCCCCCCCCTTGTTAGTCAAAGGACATTGTAGAGCATAATCTTAAATTTTCTTAAAAATTAAGAAATTTTATCATTCTATCGAGGATATTTTAATTTAACAGTTTATATGTATTTTGTTGATCACATTTAATCTGGAATAGAATTTAATAAAAAAGAATGTTTTTCTCTTTATTTATAATTTAATTTTCCCTTGTAATAGTGTTAATAAAGTTCTAAAAGAAATATTGTTAAAGCTGATTTAGTATATTTTATTTCCAGTAGGGGGAAATGCCAGCACCACGTCTTTATCATCAAACATGTCAGATAGTTGTCCCATCAAGCCTTATTTCCCTCAAAAGACATATCTACGATTCGACCAAGCAAATCTTAATGCAATTTTAGGTAAGTCTTCTTAATAGAATAAGTGCTAGCATATGTAGTTTCATAAAGTATAGCTACATAAATATGTAGTAGTATATGGCAGCGAGACTTGGATTCTTATGGAAAAGTATTGTAAATCAATGGTAAAGAGAAAAATTTTTGCTTAAACCGGCAATCGAACCCTGAACCTTTAGCTTTCCGTGTTAATGCTCTGTCCACTGAGCTAATCCAGGCTTCATTCCCATCCAAGCAGAAATCCTTCCTTTACCTTACTCTACTGGTCCCACATTCAATTGCAATGAGTCATCATTCACAAATACACAATGAATGGCTTCTACCTGAAGAAGACATGAAGGGACTCCGCACAGCTATAGCATTATTTATTAAATTAATATTGAGAAGCTAAATGATAGAAATGATGTGAATAATTCATTGCAATTGAATGCGGGACCAGTAGAGTAAGGTAAAGGAAGGATTTCTGCTTGGATGGGAATGAAGCCTGGGTTAGCTCAGTGGACAGAGCATTAGCACGGAAAGCTAAAGGTTCGGGGTTCGATTCCCAGTTTAGGCAAACATTTTTCTCTTTACCATTGATTTACAATAATTTAACAGAAAAGAAGACACTCTGGCAATGTTCGTTGATTTCCAAGGAGCATATGACTCTATTTGGAGATATAAATTATTAGAAAAAATGCAGACTTTAGGCATTCAAGGGAATATGCTACTCTGGATCAGCAATTTTCTCATCCAACGGTTCATCGCTACAAAGTATAATAATCACCTCTCTAAATACCAACAAACACATCGAGGTTTACCACAGGGTTCTGTACTCAGTACCATTCTCTTCAATATCTACATTAATGATCTACCTAAGCATATAGAAAAGCTCGAAACGAAAACCCTACTTTTTGCTGATGATGTTGTAATATGGGTCTCCAAACCGAAAAACCAAAGTCAACAATTAATAACCATAGCCCAACAATCACTAATACATCCCAGACATCCCAGAACTTAATGAAGATAAATATACAGAAAACAAATTATCAACTATTTACATTAAGAAAGAAACCACTACCCATCACTCTGAAATTGGAGGGTGAATTATTAACTCAAACACATGAAGCAAAATATTTAGGAATAACTCTGGACACAAAATTAACATGGAAGAAACACATGGAGAATATATGTACAAAGATAGAAACAAGGTTACCATTATTAAAACGATTAGCAGGGAAAAAGTGGGGTTGCAACACACAAACCCTAAACACCTTCTACCAAATGTACATAAAACCTGTACTTCAATATTGTGAAGAAATCCTAGTAACTACTAAAGTGGAAAAACTTAATAAATTGCAGAACCAAATCCTCCGTCTGATAACAGGAGCCGTTAAAACAACACCAATCACTGCCATGCAAATCTTAACAAATAACCCAAACATAGCATCTGAAATTGAGAAAACAGCAGTCACACAGTATGAAAAATTTTTAAGGCTACCCCATAATAACTGGACCAAAGAAAACCACAAGTATGTTTAAAATCTCAGCAAAGCTTCCTAAGCATTGTACAAGAAATCAAACAGAAATTGCAACTTCCACATTCAAAAGAAAATATGCAGATGAGAAACAACCCTCTAGAATTTTTGGAAATCGAATATAACCTTCATTTAACAGAAGACATCAAGAAATCTGAAACTCCTCCATATATTTTAAAACAAATGTCACTGGAAATGATAAATCTAAGATACCCAGCTCCTGAATGGATACATATTTTTACAGATGGCTCCAGCCTACCAAATGATGGTGGCACTGGTGCTGGTGCAGTATGTCCACTTTTTTCCTTTTATCGTAAACTAAACACAAATTCAACAAACTTTGATGGTGAAATTCTAGCAATTTTCTTAAGTTTACAAAATCTTTTATATCACATCCAAAAATTTACAAAAGTTGTAATTCTATGTGACTCCAAAGCAGCCATTCTTGCTATAACACGAGACACAACACCCAAAAGCATCAAAATTATCGAATGTCACAAAATGATAAAACATTTATCCCGTCTACATAAAAAAGTTGTACTTCAATGGATTCCGGCCCATTGTGGAGTGACAGGCAATGAAATAGCCGATTTTCTAGCCAAGAAGGGTAGCAAAATTGTTTCAAACCCAATTTCTGCTCCAGTTTCCTTTCACTCTATCAAAAGAATTATCTCAAATAAATACATCAATAAACTTAGAGAAGAATACACCACCAAAACATCTGGAAAGGAATGGGAAAATCTACAAGCTTATGACATTACTACATTACAAAGAAAATCTGCAGTAGCAACATTCAGACTGCTAACGGGACATGACTGCTTGAATAAACACCTACACAGAATTGGCATAACAGATTCACCTAAATGCCCTTTTTGCAATTTAAATGACGATATGGAAAGAAACCATCTCCTCCGTTGTCCAGCTTTTGTAGAAGAGACCAGCCTTTCTGCTAAATATTGGAGTGCAAGAGAGCGAATGATTTCATTATCAAGTGCTCGACATTAGATACCAACCAACCAACAATAATTTAATTGTGTTCATTAATTTACTTATTTCTATCATAGTAATAGATTTAGCTTCTCAATATTAATTTAATAGAAAAGTATATTTCTCAAGTGGCTACTTGGGAAAGGAAAATATTTATTCCAATCAAGGAGAATCAGTACTAATAGCAAACTACAAAATCTCTATAAGGAGATTGATATAATAATTTATATTAGAGCAAGAAGTTTGGCATGTTGACAGAGTGGATACCCAGGGTAGTATTGAATTCAAAGCTGGATACTAAGCAAAGAATTGCTAGACCCCAGACAAGATGGTTAGATTACATGGAAGAGGATTTTAGAAGAATTAAAAAGTGGAAACAAAAAAACTACAAGGAAGATCAAAATGACATGTTGTTATAAGGGAGGTTAAGACCTCTAATACTTATAGCTGGCCTTGATGAAATGTAGTTACATGTTAAATTTTAATATTCTAACAAATAACTACTTATTTTAGGAATTCTCACTATGAGGTATGAGTTTGTAACAGAAAGGAAACATCAACTAGTGATTAATCGTGTAAAAAATGAGTAAGGACAAGAATAAAAAAGAGATCACCTATTGTATAGCTAGCTTAACTTGGCAGAGAGAGAGATGGAGATACAAGGGTAGATCGTTGATCACTTTAGTCCAGATACTAAAGAAAGAACCCACCCTGTTGTCAGTTTTCCTCTTCCCCCTTACCCCTATTAACATCTGTTGAAGAAGCACCGACAACACTGGTGCGAGTGAAAGAGATGAGTACAGTTATCTCATTCTACAAATTTCTCGTACTTATTTAAGGAATTCTCACTATGAGGTATATTCATTAAGGTAGAATTTTTTATCACTCACCTCATATTGTTCTTCTTATTTGACTATAAACTAGTTTCGGAACATAGTTCCTGTTCCATTCTCAGTATCGTCACGACCGTTGTTCTGTCGTCTTGAAGAGCTGTCCTTCGCTCCTTCCATTTGGTGACTGAAAAACTCGAAACCAGGTCATTCTCACCGGGAATTTCAAAGTTCATCAATTTCTTCTTTTCGCTCTTTTGAATGTAAATCTTTTCCCAAACAGTAAGTTCTTTTGGTTTTTCTATTTGTTTTAATAATTTAGCTTCTTTCTCGATAAGATGTTTTTCAGACCATGCATGGGCAGCCACTGCAGATTTTTCTACTTCCCCTTTCTTGACATTCCTGATGTTCTTTCACTCTAGTTTTCAAATTTCTCTTAGTTTTTCCTATGTAGAATTTCTCACATTCTTCACATTTAATTTGATAAATCCCTGCTGTGGCTGCCCATGCATGGTCTGAAAAACATCTTATCGAGAAAGAAGCTAAATTATTAAAACAAATAGAAAAACCAAAATAACTTACTGTTTGGGAAAAGATCTACATTCAAAAGAGCGAAAAGAAAAAATTGATGAACTTTGAAATTCCCGGTGAGAATGACATGGTTTCGAGGTTTTTCAGTCAGCCAATGGAAGGAGAGAAGGACAGCTCTTGAAGACGACAGAACAACGGTCGTGACGACACTGAGGATGGAACAGAAACTATGTTCCGAAACTAGTTTATAGTCAAATAAGAAGAACAATATGAGGTGAGTGATAAAAAATTCTACCTTAAATCCTAACGAATAGTTAATCTAAGAAATAAGAACAGAACGTCTGATGGCCACAATCTGATTAGTTATTAATATAAGTTAACATTCAAAAAGTTCATAGTTAAATATGGGAAATAATATTATGAGGTTCTTAATTCGTAAATTAATGAGTAATTTTTACATCTTACCTCATATTTCATGTTTTTTTAAATACGGGAACTAGTTCTCAAGAGAACCATCTCTCTCCCGTGTTTAAAAAAACAAGAAATATGAAGTAAGATGTAAAAATTACTCATTAATTAACGATTAAAAAAGTTACTAATGCCAAGCACTTTGACAATGCAACCATCAGCTCTCTAGCTCTCCAATATATTCCAAATACTGTAGATTTGGGTGAAATGGTTGGACATAACTGAAGGTTGTCCTGATCCATCTGTTTTGTAGATTGCACAAAAGACAAAGTGGGGAAGAGATAATTTCAATTCTCTGAAAATCCTTTGACAGACAATCATGAACCATGATCAGTCTAAAAGATCCAACAACACTTTTCCTTGGAAACTCAGGGATTTAAAATAATTGTATGTTGAGGCACTCCCATCTTCTATTTCTTGAAACTTCATTAAAATAATTAGACATAATTTTTAAAGTCAGAAGTGATTAATCTCTTAGCCTTTAGGAATGGCAAATGTGATGAAGATTTGTGCACAGTACTACATCGTTTCTTTGCTAGATAATCAGCAGATTCATTTCAAAGTAGGTCATATTGTATTGGAACCTTTTGAAAAACTATCTTTTGAAAAATAGTCCAAACATTAACATGGAAGAAATCACTAAAATTAAATAGCTGTAACAAAGTGATTTGTGGATGAATGGAAATCATTTAATTTATTTTCCTTTTATCATCAATCATTGAATTAGAAACAATGAGAAAATATGAATATCTTTCAAATTATTATAATTCAGATTTTTCAACAAAAATGCAAGCGTGGTAAACCATTACAATGAGCTTAAAAGGAAAGAGATATTGATAGATAAGATGTGTCCGCATGTTGAAATGAGTCAACATGATACCAGATAGCTGTTAAATTTTACATGTATACTGATTACTAGAGATCCGTGAAAGTGGTTTTATTTTTAGGGAAAATTTGTTTTAAAATTTCAAGATTTTGATGTTATTGGGAATTTGGCGGTGTTATTCTAAAAAAAAATGTAAATTTGAGTTTCTTTAATCCTAGTTTAGTATAGAGTAATTCCATATGTGACTGACTGACATTTACAATACACTTTTGCAGCAAAATGGTTGCATAAATATTACAATTGATTGAAATTAGGGGTGTTATCTACGTGATATGATAGAGGAATAGTGTGTGGTTAAGACTGTACTTAAATATACAACTTTTGAAGAAAAACAGTGCTATTTATTATCTATCAAAGTATGTGTGACTGACTGACATAAATGTCAACTCATCATGCAGCTTAACATGTTCATCTGCATCGTGCTCTGAAGTGTGATTCCTAATTCAATTTTCCAAAATACCGTGTGGAGGACACATTTCAAATTACATAATCAATAAAAAACTAAACAAAAATCGCAATTAAGACCAGAGTTATAACCTAATATATGATGTGTGACCGACTGACTACATTCTGTGACTGACTGACATATCTGAATTTTATTTTGACTTTAATATTCTGGAGCTGCAAATATTATACAACTATTAAAAATAATATGAAATTATAATAGATAAGTCCACCGCTGTGGTCTTGAGGTAGCATGCTGCCTTGTCACGCAGCGGGCCCGGGTTCGATCCCCGGTCGCGACAGTTTTTCTGGGTGAGGTTTTTATCGGGTTTTTTCCTCACCTGTAAGATAAATGCCAAGAAAACTTTAAGGCCCAAACGGTCCCCGAAACCATATGGCCATCATCATCCTTATCATCATCATCATCATCATCATCATCATCATCATCATCCTTCACCGGTGTGGAAAGCAACGGGAAGCTACCACATCTACAGTTCCCTAGTAAAGCTGCAAGCATAGCATGAAAATGCTATGATTGCAGTGGAAGACCTGCCCTTGGACAGAATTACTATGGATGGATAATATATAAAAAGCGATAATATGGAGATGAATAAAGAACTTCACTCCTTTTATCATGTATAGGAAATGTACAATTTGATAGCTGTAAAAATATTAAATAAATAGTGTAATTTATTTAACTTGGTTACCAAGTATCATTTTAAATTTCACAAAATAAAGAAAATATTAACTTTTTAACAACGTAGGGCCTTCTCTATAGTTAAATGTGCCTAATATGGGTATAATTTTATTACAATCATATTAACTGATTAAAATTTATCTGATACTGTTAATGGATTGAACCATTAAAATAAATTAAAATGCCGATATGGAATTTGCATTGTTCGTTCCAGATCACTAAAATTAACTTTCACGCGTCTCAACTATAAAGACAAAAAAAAAAATTAACGAAAAAGTACAGTATACAAATTATTGAAATTTGTATTTAAATATGGAAAATTCTGTTATAATTCTTTCAAAGCAACTGATTACAAATTATTTTGCTGACATGAGTTCTATTTTTAAACTAAACAATCGAAAGAAAACTCTTACAATGCGCGAAATCTTACTTTATGATTGACTGTTCCCAGCAGGTGCACATAGTACAGTGTTGTCATACGTATTTTCACTGTTGGTTTCCAATAACACTACACTCAATAATAATTTTATTTTACACTACAGGTTATACATACTTAATCACATATACTCCACGCCAATTGTATTTTTTTATACAAGAAACTTCATATGATTTAAAACTGTTTTTGCAATTAATAAGCATGGCTCTGTTTCACAAAGTCAATGCTAGTACAATGTGGCGACATGGCACAATGAATCCCCGATAATGCGACACACATGTCATGTCAAAGGTCAAACTAATGCGTGAACCTTTCACGTTCAAGGACTGCCACACAGACATTTTCTAAACACATATAGAACCGTGCTCTTATCTTCTAATTCCACTGACTCAATAACGTACATATTGAAGAATCGCATAATGAAAAATTATTTAAATCCCATTAATACAAATATAAATAAAATTTAATTAATATAATTAACGTAATTACTTTACAAGACAATATCGTTAATACTTTTTTGTTAGTTATGTACCGATAACGTAGAATCCCAGAGGAAATTTGGATCCATCAATTATCGTAGTGCGTACAATAATTTTTGTATGTTTTATGTGACTGACTGTAGCTTACCCTTAAAAAGTATAGGGCGCATTTTAATTATCTAGAATATTATAACACAATTATTAGTATTACATTTATAATCAGGAAGGACCGAAATATGGTATAACAAAAGAGTCGGTGAAACAAAACAAATTTATACAGTGAAATCGTAAAACAAAATTTCGTTTAATTTTGCATGTGTTTTCAGGTTTCGGAATATATAATGTTCTACTATTAATTTAGATAAGGGAGGAAAGGAGATTGCAAGTATTTGAGAACAAAGTACTTAGGAACATTTTTGGACCAAAGAGAGATGAACAGACGGGTGTGAATGGAGAAGACTACTTAACAATGAACTACATGGTCTTTATAGGAAGCCAGATATAATAAGAACAGTTTAAGTCTCGTAGACTGCGATGGGCAGGACATGTTGCACGTATGGGGAATGAAAGACTTTCATGGAGGCTTATTGTAGGAAAGCCAGAGGAAAAACGCCCAGTTGGTAGACAAAGAATGAGGTGGGAGAATAACATTAACCATGATTTAAGGGAAGTAGATTATACAGGGAATGATTGGAAAGCATTAGCTCAGGATAGGGATGTATGGAGAGCTTATGTCCGCGCGGCCATGAACCTACGGGTTCGATAGTGCCAGTGAGTAAGTATAATCCGTATTTCAAACATTAACTTCTATAATCGGAAAATTTCATCTGCAAAAAAATATCTCATCGAAAAAAATACTACTGCGCCAATTAAAAAATTTTCACATCAGTATGGCATTTTCATGTAATTACTCTACATTTAAATCCTTCCGCTGGCTGCCTTTTAGCTCAAATTGTCACAGAAGAAGGGCCAGTAATTATTTAATGAAACAGCTGAGCCGAAAAGCCTACCAGATTTCTTAAACCATGTTTATGTTAATACACACCGGAGTCCAGCAAGCAACTGACTGCGTTATGCGTATTAGCAATATAAGTGAGGGGACAAAAAGTCAGTCAGTCACGGGACTCCAGCGGGAAAAATAATGACTTTACAAGAAAATGTCGTCTATACTTTTTTGTTAATTGTGTACCGATAACATAGAATCCAAGAGGAAATTTTAATCCATCAATTATTATGTTGTGTACAGTAATTTTTATCCGTTTTCTGTGACTGACTGACCATAACTTACAGTTAACAACTATAGGACACATTTAAGATATATAGAATATTAGAATCCAATTAATATTGTTTAATTTACGACCAAGGAGGACCAAAGTATGGTTTAACAAAAGATTTTGTGAAATAAAACAAATTCTTACGACCAAATCATTAAACAAGAAATTGGCAAAATTTTGCATATTTTTTCAGGTTTGGAATATGACAAGTTCTACCGCTATTATTAGATTAAAATAATGCACATTTGAAACATTTTCTTATAGAATTATAAAATTTGATATTTACAGATATATATTACATCAACAGATTTATTCCTGCGTCAGTTTCAACATTTTCACCTCGGTATGACATTTTCGTGGAATCGCTCTATATTAAATCCAATAAGAATGATATATAAGCAAAATTTACTTTTTAAGAAAAAGCAATCATGGTGCGTATCTCTGCATTCTCATTCTTAAGAGTGACTGACACACTTGATTTTGGCATGACAATAGGTAGAAAATTAAAAACAAAAAAACAAATGATAATGAAAATTACTTTAGGCATAAGTAATACACAAACTGGCCAAGGTATACATTTTACATTCACTGAATTAATCTGTTGATTGAAACAAAATTTGAAGGGGGAAAGAGGGGGAATTAAAATTGCGCTTGACCATTGTTGTTCAAACTGTCAGTATTTGTTTTGTTACATTTTGTTAAAAATATAGGATCGTATCAGGCCTTGGCCTAATACTTGAAAGGAAGAAGAGAAGATATGTTATAGATATGTAATCCAATCTGGCATTTATAATGTAATGTATAATTCCCAAATATGTCTTCTTAATAAAGGAGCCGCCATTTGCAAAGATAGAAGCAAAGGCTTCAAAGCATTTGGTGGGCGGGAATTACAACGTATATAGAGAAAAATTTGCGTTTAGATCGGTACTTGCTCAGGTAGCTCAGATGGTAGAGCACTTGGACTAGAAAACCAAGGGTCCTGGGTTCAAGTCCCGGTCTGAGCGTATAATTTTTCTCTTCAAATATGATTTATCCATCATTGTGATGTATGAAATTAATAATAAAAACATTGAAAAAAGCCGTACTGGCATTTATAATGTAATGTATAATTCCCAAATATGTCTTCTTAATAAAGGAGCCGCCATTTGCAAAGATAGAAGCAAAGGCTTCAAAGCATTTGGTGGGCGGGAATTACAACGTATATAGAGAAAAATTTGCGTTTAGATCGGTACTTGCTCAGGTAGCTCAGATGGTAGAGCACTTGGACTAGAAAACCAAGGGTCCCGGGTTCAAGTCCCAGTCTGAGCTTATAATTTTTCTCTTCAAATAAGAAAAAAATGTGTCTATGTAATTAAATTCTGTTTTAATTAAATTGGGAATAATAATATTTATCAATATGAAATAATTACTCATGGTCCATTGTTGGCTTATTCAAATTTGGCAGTGAATGTTGTCAGGTTACTGCTTATACTTAAAAAATGTTTTCTTCAGATTTGAACATACCATTACTTAATAATGATTGATATAAAATTGATAATTATGTCTGCAAAAATTTAGGGGGAAAAACTTATCTTACACGTTAATTTAAATTCATATTTCTTGGCATTCATATTGGCCATAGAATTTAAAATCCATGGAGAGACCATATTTCAGCATGAGAAGGACAGAAAATTTTACCTCTATGTTGTGACCATTTCTCTTTGCAAGACTGCATGGATGAAGTAGATATGACAGTTGGCAGTTGAAAAAATTAAATGGAATCCGCAAACAGTGTTTAAAATGCATTATGAAAATTTTGCGAATGGAACAAAAAAAAAATCTCTGGAATTTGTTGAAAATTTTAAATTTTGGTGTTTTTGCATTATCGTAGGATTTTGCGATTCGTAAATGCTTTTTTTGAGGTTATGGGAAGTGGGGATAAGAAATGCTACACAAAAATGACAAAATTAGAGCATTTCATTTTATTGCGACTTGCGAATTTCATGGATCTCTACTGATTACATATACATGTTTATATCAAGATCTACTTTCAGCAGATTAAAATATTCATTTTACCTTTGTTTTGATTTCCATAATATATTACTGTAATTTAAAAGTAAATCCACTGAAGACTATAATGGACAGGACATATGGCACAAATGGGGCATGAAAGAAGGGCACGGGAACTTGTTATAGGTAAACCAGAAAGAAAATGTCTAGTAGATAGGTCAAGAATGGGGTGAGAGAGTAATGTTAGCCATCATTTGATGGAGGTATTATACAGGGAGTGATTAGAAAATATTAGCTCATACTAGAGATTTGTAGAGAGCCAATTAATTAAATTTTTCTTCATTAACTTCCAGACCCATGTTCCTAAAAGCTTGTTAGTGAGGCCCTGTAACGACATGTATGAAATTATGATTCTCTTAAAGTACCAGTAAGGTAGGCCATTTTTTGCTGTTGTTTCTAAGACCATATAGTATTTTTTTTAATACCACACTCAGTCCTTCCAATAATATATATATCATCTGCATGTAGTATTATGTTGACTTATAAAATATTGTGCTTTTCTTGCAGAAAAATTGCTAGAATTCAATAGAAAAACAGGTGATGGTTCACACAAAGTAGAAGAAAGCTATCTAGAAGGTGTTGTCAAATTGGCAGGACCAGATGCCACTGCAAATCCTCTTCACATGCAAGTGCTTAAGCAACTTTTTGAGTGGCCTAAAGGTGAGTGATTGACTTAAAATCAAATATCAGAACTTATAACGATACCCTGTCTGCTCTTAAAGTGTTCCTCGTCAAAACAAAACCATGTGACCTGCTTGCTTTTATTGGTTATGGACACCAACATACGTTGTAGAAGCAATAAGTACACAAAAAAGTAGTTCCCTTCGTTAAATTTAAAATATATCCTCTGAATATACTTGTTATTAATTAAATTAATGTTTTTATTACCTCACCTCATATCCTTTTTCTTCTATACTGCAGTTTCGGAGCTTATCTCCATCGTCAGTAGCCTCTGGTCGACCGGTGTTATGTTGTTTCTTGGCGGTTTCCTTCTTACTTCTACCGATAGAAGTAAGAAGGAAACCGCCAAGAAACGACATAACACCGGTCGACCAGAGGCTACTGACGATGGAGATAAGCTCCGAAACTGCAGTATAGAAGAAAAAGGATATGAGGTGAGGTAATAAAAACATTAATTTAATTATTAAATTAAACCTCATAGTGTTCTTTCCCTGTGAAAGTTAAATATATACTTGTTATTCTTCGAGAATGAAAAATAATAATATTCAAAACATACAAAATATTCTAAAATATACCTAATCAATAATTACAAATTAAAATAGATTATTACATATGGGTGATGCATTTGAGTCATGCTTCAGTCGATTCTCATGAAACAAAATGGCTGAAAGTATCAAGTCTTCTGTTGCTGTGCCATCATCTCCGTGTCAAAAGTGTCAGTAATTGTGGTACGAATGGCAGAATGATATTATTTCTACAATGTACTTCGGTGTCCATAACCAATGAAAAGCAAGCAGGTCACATGGTTTTGTTTTGACGAGGATCACTTTTAGAGCGGACAGGGATTAATAACTTCTAATTCATAATATAACTCTATCTCTCTCTCTCTTTTTTTTTTTTAACCTCAGGGGTCCCCATCTAGGGGATATGTGGATGGCGACCACAAGGTGCCCAAGCTGAGCAAAACATTGCTTCCACTTACTTGTGTTTTGCTCCTTTTATCTTTAACCGATCTGATATTTCTTCCTTTTCTAGTACCAGATCCCTCTTTTTACTTTTCTATCCAGTCTCCCTTGCCTGACCTCTTGTTTTCTTCTACCCTGATGGTATTAGAGGCTGAAGGGTTCATTTCTGTCTTTCCTATATCTCTTTCTTTTAACCTCGTGGACACTCACCTTGAATGCCCACATAAGCTGCATGTTCAAATGCAGCCCCATTGCAACTTATAGCATAAGTACACAATGGATTCATGTCATCAGCTACGGCTGGATACATATAATAAAGAAGGATAATATAACATTTTTCATAAGTAACGCACAATGTTAAACAAAAAAAATGATGTATCATGTTTAATATTTTAAGAGAAATATTGATAAAAGAGTGGCACAATTTTCAGCCATTATTCTATAGGATGTGACTCGACAATGTTTTGAATGACAAGTTATTTTTCTTTTATTATTCTGAAAGGTATTTATTTTCTTTAGTTGCATGTAAAATGTCATCTGTTTCATTCCATTTTTGGTTATTATGGGAACAGTTCAAATGTTCTTATTTACAGGATTTCTGTGAAGAAAACTTTTTTGTGATACCATTCTGAAATAAAATGTTTTTAATAGAATCTCAAAAGAACTGAAATTCTGATGGTAGGAGTACATGATAGAAGATATATACAACAAAAATTCTGTAAACAAGTTAATTATACTGTTCCCATAACAAAAATAATAAAACACGATATTCTATGTAACTAAAGAAAATAACTACCATGTATTTTCTTTTACTTTCTCCATTTAAAACAGAAATAGCAAACAGCACTGTGAATCTTATTGAGATTTAAAAAAAAATTGTTTTCCAAAGTAGTACATGGGTTAAAGCCTCAAGACAATGGTCAACAGCCTGGAAATCTTCTACAAGATCATCATATTGTTGAGAAGGCCAAAATATTCAGGAATTGAAGTAGTAATGTCTTTGAAAGAAGAAGGATGTATAAATCATTGTAGCAGTATCAAATGACAGGCATTTAGCATTTAACTATTTTCCTTTGAGCTTTTCAATATAATTCCATGATGTCTTCACAGTTAAATCTGTGTTGATTTAACTGATAACACTGTAGGAGATCATATTTGAAGAGAAAAACTATATGCTCGGACCGGGGCTTGAACCCAGGACCTTTGGCTTTCCGAGTCAATACTCTACCGACTGAACTATCTGAGCTAATCAAATATATTTAATTTTAGGAAGTTACATTTTGAGGTTATTTTAATTATATTATTTTTGGTCTGGACATCTTACCTCAATATTAATGTCCAAGAACAAATCAACATTAATATTTAGGTAAGATGTCCAGACCAAAAAAAATAATATAATTAATCAAATATGTTGTTTATTTTTTATTTCACTCACCTCATACTCATATGAAGTATGAGGTGAGTGAAATAAAAAATAAACAATATTAAAAAAACCTCATAGTGTTATTTCCTATCTACATAACTTAATCAAATATGATTTATCCATCATTGAGATGTGTGAAATGAACAATAAAAACATCGAAAGAAGCTACACTGGCATTATAATGTAATATAAAAATTCCCAAATAAAAGTCTTCTTAATAAAGAAGCTGTCATTTGCAAAGATAAAAACGAAGGTTTCATAGCATTTGGTGCGCAGGAATTAACATATATAAGAGAAAAATTTGCGTTTAGATCGGAACTTGCTCAGGTAGCTCAGTCTGTAGAGTTTTGGCCTGGAAAGCCAAAGGTCCTGGGTTTGAGCCCCGGTCTGAGCGTATAATTTTTCTCTTCAATTATGATTTATCCATCATTGAGATGTATGAAATGAATAATAAAAACATCGACTGTAGGAGATGTTTGTCAAATCTTGCTGCATTGCAAAGTGTGCAGATATCAGAATCAGTTATTCCAAGTTTTGCCAAGTGTTGAGGCAGACAGTCGTGTCCGGAGGCTAATCTGAACTTGGCAATTGCTTCCTTCCTTTTGCTGTTATCTATTGTATTGTAAAGGTCTTCTATATTACACCATTTCTTATCTTTTGCTGTGATATAAATCATTGTTTATTGACATAATTTTTCCTCTGGTTGTTTTGTAAAGTACAAAATTGGAGTAATGTTTGTATTATGATTTTATTTTTAACACCATGATTTATTTTATCAAGAGATTGAATTGGTTATATAAATTTTACTATCTCATCTGGAAGATGTTTTGGAGGACATTTGCTCAGTTCTCAGCCAAAAACTGATTGCTCTGAGATGATCATTGAAAGTCTAGTTTATTTTCACTCCCCCAGATGTTGCGCAAACAAACCTCACAGTAATAGATCGTAACTCGCCACGGTAGCTCAGTTGGTAGAGCATTTGGCCCGGCAAGCCAAAGGTCCCAGGTTCGAGTCTCGGGTCTAGGCGAAAATTTTTCTCTTCAAATATAATTTATCTCACAGTAATACTTTTCACAGGAATTTAAAAATTCATTATTTTGTCTCTATGCTGAAGTTCCTAGGGAAAAATATTTAATTGTTAGGTTTGTCTGTCCAACACCAGAGGGAGAGAATATATGACTTGAAACAATCATTTCAGCTAAGTTATGTAGGTAGGAAATAACACTATGAGGTTTAACTTTTATAGGAATTAATCACTATGAGGTTTAATTTCACCATAAACTATGAGGTTTCTTTAATTTATGTTGAGTTGTTTTTGACTCACCTCATACTTCTTAACTCCCTTGCAGACCCAGGTTTCATCACTGCATTTGTGACATTCTCAATGCTGTATCACGTTCACAACTGATGTCCAGGAGAAGAGGCCGTTGGACGTCAGTTGTGAATGTGATACAGCATTGAGAATGTCACAAATGCAGTGATGAAACCTGGATCTGCAAGGGAGTTACGAAGTATGAGATGAGTCAAAAACAACTGAACATAAATCATTTCAGCTGTTAGCTTTTTGGTGTAAATGGAGGAAATGTTCTCCGAAACAAGTTATATGTAAGAGAGGAAAACATGAGATGAGGTTTTTATTAAATTAATATTGAGAAGCTAAAGCTATTACTATGATAGAAATAAGTAAATTAATGAACACAAATTATTGTAATCAATGGTAAAGAGAATTTTTTTTTCCTGAACTGGGAATCGAATCCTGAACCTTCAGCTTTCCATGTTAATGCTCTGAGCACTGAGCTAATTCAGGCCAGAGAGTAAGGTAAGGAGAAGATTTATGCTTGGATGGGAATGAAAAAAGCTGAAGGTTTGGGGTTTGATTCCCAGTTCAGGCAAAAATGTTTCTCTTTATCATTGATTACAATAATGAGATGGGGTGTTTAACCGATTCAATTTCTTGAATTTGATACTTTTGTTACAGATATAGTATTTCCAGTACTGGATGTGACAAGATTAGCAGTACGCAATGCAGCAATAAACTCAGATTTATGTTCTGGTCGGATGGGTGATATGTTAATAGATCACTTACAGCGTTTCCTGCAACCAGATTCACTTGCAGCAAATCAAATGCTTTCAGTAAGAACTTTGTGTAACATGCTTACTCATCCTGACGGCGAAGCACTTGCTCTAAAGCACAAAGACTATCTTCTCTCAATTCTATTGACTTCAGCACCTTCTCCCAATAAACATATGCAGGTAATGTTCCTAATTTTACTTGTTTATAATTATGTTGTTGTTTTCTAATGGCGAGATTTGACGCTTAAGTCATTTTCTCTCTGGCTTCCCAGTACAAGCGAACAAGGTCCTTAGAGTGTTGTGCAGTTGGATTTAAAGCTGGACAGACTAGAAGGTGGTGTTTGTCCATGATCAGGTCCGTGTCTTTGCATATGACACATCTGTCGGATTGGAAAACGTTTATTCTGTGGAGGTGGTGAGCCAGGCAGTCGTGTCCTGACATCAGTCTGAATTTTGCTACTGCTTCCTTGCGGCCTTTATATTTTATTTCTGTGTATAGCTCATCAATTTTTTCCCATGATTTCCCTCTGGCTGTTGCAATGTTTTCTTTCATGTTTTCCATTGGAATGCTTTCTTAATTTTCTTCGATCTTTCTGTGGAGGTTCGAATTGGGGTGGATTGTTATCTGTATTTTGGTACCCTTTTTGGCAAGTCCATCAGCTATTTCATTGCCAACTATTCCGATGTGTGAGGGTATCCACTGGAAGGCTATTAATTTATTTTGGTTGTTCAGGTATTTCAGAAGTTTACGGCATTCCAAGATGGTTTCATTTTCTGGTGTTTGGTTGGAGGTTATTGCTTGTATAGCGGCCATAGAGTCTGCCAGAATAACAGCTTTTGTAAACATTTTTGTTCGGAATAGGAGGTTGTGGAGTGTTACTTCTATGGCTTTTACTTCACCATCGAAGGCTGTATTGTTTGTGCCTACTGCAACATATTGACTAAACAGATGAGAGTAGTTTCCTGCACCAGCATTTTCACTCTTGGTTTTGGAGCCATCAGTGAAGACTCTTAGCCACTCTGGTTCTGGGAACTTTGTACTAATAGTTTCCAAGGTCATTTGTTTGGCTATTGATGGGTTTGTATCATTTTTCTTATTATTTCGTCTATTGAGAGGGTTGCATTGTACAGTTGGTAATCTAATGGGCTTGGTATTTGAGGTGTTGGTTCAGTTTGTTGGCATCTAATTTATGTTTTTGGAAAATATTACTAGTTTTGTGGAGAAAGGAAGGTTGTGTGATTAAGATCTGGGGTGTTGTTGCTTTGAGGTTGGATTGCTTTGGTAGCGCTGCTAATTTTGTGTGCATGATGCAGGATTTCTTTTCTATCTCATTTTGAATTGAGGGGTTGCCTGTGAACATTCTCATAGTTGCAGTGTTAGTTGATTTTACTGCTCCAGTGACTAATCTTAGCATTCGATTCTGGATTATTTCTAGTTTATTCATTGTGGTGTCTTTAGCTATTACTATTGTTTCTGCTCCATAGGTTATAATTGGTTTCATGTAGATTTTATATGTTTTGTTTAGGTTGTTTATAATTATTATATTTATTAATTAAATAAAAATAAAACATAGTTTTATTTGATTTTCATATTTATTATATAATTCAGTGACAGCTGTTTCGGTACACTGTACCTTCTTCAGACATGTTAACAAATTATGAATTGTGTTCCAACTGATCTAAGCAACAATACAACAATATTTATTTAAATCATTCAATGAATGATTTGAATGAATCCCCTTTGTTAAATTAAAAAATTTAAATAAATGTCGTTGTATTGTTGCTTAGGTCAGTTGGAACACAATTCATAATTTGTTAACATGTCTGAAGAAGGTACAGTGTACCGAAACAGCTGTCACTGAATTATATAATAAATATGAAAATCAAATAAAACTACGTTTTATTTTTATTTAATTAATAAATATGGATTTTCATCAAGTAAACACCATTCAAAGTTAAAACTGGGAAACACATTATGAGGTTCTTAATTAATAAATTAATGAGTCATTTTTACATCTTACCTCATATATCATGTTTTATTAAACACGGTAACTATAGTTTTCAAATGATCTTGTCATTCATTTTCAACCGCCATTATGACTACCGCACCATTCAAAGTTAAAACTGGGAAACACATTATGAGGTTCTTAATTAATAAATTAATGAGTCATTTTTACATCTTACCTCATATATCATGTTTTATTAAACACGGTAACTATAGTTTTCAAATGATCTTGTCATTCATTTTCAACCGCCATTATGACTACCGGATATTCGGTAGTCATAATGGCGGTTGAAAATGAATGACAAGATTATTTGAAAACTATAGTTACCGTGTTTAATAAAACATGATATATGAGGTAAGATGTAAAAATGACTAATTTATTAAGTAAACACCAACTTAATTGATTATTATATTATTAATATCGGAAGTACAGTTGGTTACTCATGAGAAGATGAGCGGCAGGGATGTTACCTGATGCTTACAAACACCACCATGCCAGAGGTCGCCTTCCCTTTTAGTGACATTTTTATCCATGCTAACTGTATTTAACAAATGGTGCAGGGACAATAAGTAAAGAGAATATTTATGGAAGCAAATGTTTTCTTTAGTGGTTATACCTATAGATGCACTTGTTCATATAATAGTATATCCTTCGTTCCCCTCTTCAGATCCTGCTACTCTTCTCCTTAGTAACAAACTTTAGGAATAATAAATAAGCAGTCAGATGTAAACACATCTCATAATTTCCCAATGGTCGAAGAAACATGGACTTAATCTAAATACTGACAAGACACAGTGCATAATTATAGGACATCGGCGAATCCAAAGCATTATAAATTACGAAAATATCCCTACCATTCTCCTAAATGACAAAAATATCCCCATACAGCTCAGTAGTAAAAAATCTGGGTATCTATATGGACCAACACCTAGACTGGAAAATCCAGGTGAATAATACCTGCAGAAAGTGTTCTCAATCTTCACTCCTAAATAGTTTTAAAAACTTCCTTCCTACAAAATTAAAACAAATACTTGTACAGACTCTTATAATGCCACACTTCGACTACTGCGACATATTACTGACTAATCTTACAACTGATCTATCTGACAGACTACAGCGTGCTCATAATGCGTGCATTCGATTTATATTCAATCTCCGTCGTTATGACCACGTTCTCCTTCATTCAGGCCTTATCATGGCTACGCCTAAATGACAGAAGAACTTTACATTCACATACCTTACTATTCCAAATTCTGCACACATATTTACCAACTTATTTAACAACACGTTTTCAACATTTATCGGCTCATCACAATTTAGGAACAAGATCACAAGACTCTTCTTTACTTTTGATACCACAACACAGGACCTGTCTGTACTCTGAATCTTACACAATATCTATGGCTAGAGCATGGAACTCACTTCCCAGTCATGTCAGGGACTGTTCAATCGCTATCATTATTTAAATCCAAATTAACTGATATCTTAAGTTCGACACAATGAAAACATTAACTACATAACAACTATATAGAGCATTCTATTAATAATCATGTAGGAAGCTACTTACTTTATTTTTATCATTTTAATTTTATTATATTCTATGTTTTTGTTAGCATTAGCTAGTATTAGATCCATCATCATTGTATTTTGTTTAGTCTGTATTTTAAAATCTTAAAAATTGTAATATGTACGTAATTTTTTGTATAATTTTACTATTCGCTGGTTGAGTGGAAGAGAAGGCCTTATGGCCTTAACTCTGCCAGCTAAAATAAATCATTATTATTATTATTATTATTATTATAATTTATAGAATTGAACAATGTTATACATCAACCGGTTAAGTGCTACTTTTTTTAAGAAATTAAAATTTTGATGCCCTTTGTTGCACTGGCTCATGAAGTGAGTGCATGCACACTTTTAGCGAAAAATCTTTAAATATAGTCTTATTATTAAAGAAAAATGTAAATGCCATCAGTCTTATCAGAGATTCTATGAAACCAGATCTTCATATGCTAATGTAAATTTTGCATCATGCAGCTAAGTGCCAAATGTTCCTGTTCTTAGATTGTTGATGCATAACTGTCAAACAAGGAAAATAACATGCAGCATCCAGTATTGTTAGTTTGGCACTACAATAAATAGTGAAGATTGACTTAAACTTTAAACATATTTTTCTTGAAACTTACATAATAGCCTATAGCCAGCTGATGCACAATGCTGTCCAATTCTTGAGAACATGTTTCAGAATACAACCTCATAGTGTTATTTCCTATAAAAATATTAATTAAACATAAGGAAGATCCTATGAGAACAGTGAATTCAACTTGAGTATAATAACCAGTATTATTTTGATGTTATATTTTAAATTAACATTTTCCAGACTTGGAAAACCAGTATTATACTCATCCAAGTCGTAGCATGCCTTACAGGTACTTTAAGATGGTTGTAATTTCATACAGGTCATTGCAAGACCTCGCTGTCAAACTTTTAGAAACAATAGATCATACTGAGAAAATAATTGTGATATGAGGTGAGGTATGTAACATTTTAATTTAATCTTAGAGAGAATAATGTTTTGTTAGGAACATATATTTCCAAACACATTGTTATGAATAATATGAGTTAGAATGTTCATGACTCATCTCATATTTGCATCTTGAAGACCCAGGTTTCGATGCATTAAGCATCATTATCACTTCTTTCTAACTGTTGAATCGGCACTTGGTGATCCTGTAGGTTGATTTCTGCTCCCTCTGTTGGCTGATCGATGAACTTCCAAATCAAAATTAATTATTGTTATGAGTTCTGCGCATTGTCAAGGTGTATGATTCTCTCAAAAAATGTAGGAAAAAAATATTTTAAAAGTTCAAAAACATGTAGCATTTCCTATCTCTGAAAAGTAGCAAACTGCATTTACTTTTACCTTTGGAAGCTGCACAAGTTGGACATACTTTTCTCTCAAGAACTTATCATTTATAGGGTTAATTCACTATTGCAAGTTATGATCATTGGTGTTACATGCACTTATAAACTGGACAGGGTTTGGCCATACTGACTATGCAGCTTTATAGTATTGGAGGTAATTTGCTCACTTTCAGATAAAACACACAAAAAATATTTGAAGAGAAACATTTTTGCCCAAACTGGATTTAACAAGGTCTCTAGTTTAAGTACCAGCAAATTAGACCTCTGTGCTACCTGACCATCATATTGTAAATGGAAATTTTTCTCTCTCTTATACAATTCTACTCGCCCGAGGCTGTACATTTACATTTGAATGGCAATTTTAGCTATTAGATATTCCATGTGAGAAAAATGTATTCTAATACACATATGTTCACTCTTCTGAAAGTTATCTTCAAGATGGTAGGTATATTTTGTTAGGAATATCAATTGTGTAGTAAAGAACAATTATTCTCATTGACATAATCACATCTCCCTTTTACTATTAGACCCTAAGTAGGTCTTATGCCAGTGCTTTGTAAGGCTTCCCAAGTTTTTACATTCCTCAAGAATATATGTAAGATATGTTTTGGCCATTTTTCAGAAGACATCCTCTCCACATGTTCCTTCCACTGAAAACCATATTGATTGATGTAGTGAAAAGGGGTCTATTTTCAATTCTTCTAGAATGTCTTCATTTCTTTGGTGTTCGTGTAATAAGAATCCTGCAGTTTTCCTCATGAATCTCATCTTGAATGTTTGTAATCTTCTTTCATTGACCTTTCTTATTTTCCATGTGTCATTGTCACAGGCCAATTAATAATGGTTGTGCAAGTGTTTTATGTACGTGGATTCTTGTATGCCTGTACTTGATAGGGTTTAAATACATTTGAAGAGAAAAATATATGCTCAGACCGGGGTTTGAACCCAGGACCTTTTGCACTCTAGGCTCACATTCATTGAGATGTATGAAATTAATAATAAAAACATTTAAATGTATTACTAATTTTATTTAAATTAATATTGGGAAGTAAACGTTATGAGGTTATATCATTAATAGTGAGTGGAGAACATATTTTAATCGACTCACCTCATACATTTTCAAACTTCTTTGATACCGACGGTTTCAGACAATATCATGTCCTTCTTCAGTCATGGCTTCCACTGATGAAATTCCATGATAGTTGATTTCTTTAGTGACATCACCTCTTGTGCTGCCATCTTTCGTTGGAATTATAAACTTTGTAATCCCAACGAAAGATGGCAGCTCAAGAGGTGATGTCACTAAAGAAATCAACAATCACGGAATTTCATCAGTGGAAGCCATGACTGAAGAAGGACATGATATTGTCTGAAACCGTCGGTATCAAAGAAGTTTGAAAATGTATGAGGTGAGTCGATTAAAATATGTTCTCTGCTCACTATTAATAATATTACTAATTTCTCTGTAATTTTTGTTAATCATACAGAATTAATTAAAATGTTTTTATAAGTAGCAATGTCGAACCTCAGGTTCGTGGCATGCAGACATAAGCACTTCGTACATCCTTATCCTAAGGTAATATTTCAAATCATTCCCTGTATAATTTACCTTTCTCAAATCATGGTTAATATTATACTCCCATCTCATCCTTAGCCTATCAACTAGGTGCTTTCATCCTGTTTCCTTACAATTTTTTAATATAAATTTTGTAAAATTCTCGTTATATTAATTTGTATTTGCTTTTTTAGGTTGCTTTGTCCACACTGCTTTTGAATCTTGCTGTGGCTTTTAACCGAATGCAAGACACTATAGGACGTACACAAGCTGTTGAGGCTGCTACAGTTGTACTTCCACGTTTATCTGATTCTGAAGCTCTTTTCAGAGCATTGGTTGCATTGGGAACTTTAGTTTGGGATGCTGAAACAATACAAGACAAATCAGAATTAATAGGTATCGTAAATAGTTCAAAGGAACTGTCTTCATTATTAGAGAAACTAAGTGCGGGCTCATCCATGGACAAGGTGACCCAGTGTGCTTCTCAGGTATGTGCTTTAATGCAGGTATAAATATCAAATAACATTTAGAGAATTTAGACTGAACTAAAAACTGGCAGAGATATGATGCAAGAGTTTTAAATATGCTCCAAGCAATTGATTTAAATAAGATATACCTTTAAGAGCACACTTCTTTTTCATATAAGTCATAATTAGTTTTATTGAATATTTTTGAAAGGATTGCAAGCAATTAATTGTCATTGCAATGCTTTAAGGATTAAAAACCATTTGGAATAAGTAAAAATTAAGAATCATATAAAAATGTGTATGACATTATGTTGCTTTGCAAGCAATTGATTGTTATTGCAGTGATTTAAGGATTAAAACCCATTTGGAATAAGTAAAAATTAAGCTCCAAATAAAAATGTTATATTATGTTGCTTTTGAAGGATTACAAGCAGTTAATTGCTATTGCAATACTTAAGGATTATAATTAAAAATGAATATTACATATGATGCTTTGGTAGGGTTGCAAGCAATTACCGTATATCTCGGCAGATAAGACGATAGTTGAACCATAAAAAAAAGCCCCAAAATCGAGGGTCGTCTTATAGGACAGATACAAAAAAATTAGATTGAAATTTATATAAATTAAAGCCATTATAAAATGAAAAAAATAACTCACCAATGTATTTAAAATCCTCACATTTGTCATCATCGGCAAATAACTCCTTAAGTACGTTAATTAGACCCACACTTTATCAATTTTCCGATGTTTACACTTAGGATAAAATAATAAAAATTACTTGAACACACGACACACAAATAACAATGCAACCACTGCGACTGACGTAATGATGCACTGTGACAAACCGATCAGTTGACATGTGGGGGGGGGGGGAACTGTTAGAGATTTAGTGAATCCCCATGAGTACAGCTACTATGAAACCAGTCCTGAAAACATCCCGTTATTCAATTCTTTTGCAGTCTGTTTTGTGTAGTAAATAAACATGGACATTATTGCTTATATTGCATTGTTTCTTTTAATTATTAATATAGTGTTATTATTACCATGCATGATGCAAAGGGCACTGTATAACATTTAAATATGTGGATAACTTATATACTTGGGTTTGATAGTAGCGTAACAAGAAATTTCTCACATGGCAAGTCTTCCTTATCATAACAATCTCCTCTACTGCCTTCCATGCAACAGGTCTCATTTCTCGTGCTAGTACAACTTATTGAAAGTGTAGCAGTGTTGCCGGTTGAATGAAAATAAAATGTATTTATTTTTCATAATGAGGGGTTCAAATATTAACAATAAATAACATAAAATTTAATTTGAAAAATTACGAATGCGGTAATTTTGTATATGCTATACAGTAAGCTAGTAATGATTGCTGATCTAAACTAAATTCATAGGCCGTTGATAGTTTGGGGGTCGTCTTATAGGACAGATATATGCTAAAACTATAAAACTTTGACAAAAATCTATACCTCATCTTATCTGAAGGTCACCATATCTGCCGAGATATACAGTAATTGCATTGCAATGTTTTAAGGATTAAAAATATTTGGAATCAATAAAAATAAAAATTCGTATAAAAATATGTGTTACTTATGTTGTTTTGGAAGGGGTTGCTAGTGATTGTTATTGGATTGATTTAAGGATTAAAAATACATTTAAAACAAGTAAAAATTAAGATTTGTCCTTCAGTGAGAATTAATAATAAAAACATTTAAAAATTAAGATTCCTATAAAATGTGTGTTACATTATGTTGCTATAAAAACATGTCATGTATATTTCAATCTGAGAATTCTCTTATCTTGCCAAACTGCTGAAATAATAACATTTGTGTGAATAATTATATTTTGAAAGAGTGTAAGTATGTGAAGGAGGAAATTCACTTTGTGATTGTTTGAGACCATGAATATTGTCTTCATATTCTGTATGAATTTATACCTCTGCTTTGCAAATAAATTTATTTATTACAAAATTTAAAATAATTCTCTATCATCTTACCTCATATCCTGTCTTCTAATTAGACCGGTTTTGAAATCTTATCGGTTTCATCTTCATTGATTCCCACTGTTCTGTCGATTAACCACTTCAGTGGCTATGATGTGCAGGTGTGTCATGTTCTAGCCCCACGCAAGTGGCAATGACGTGAGGGCACGTCATCCCCTGAACTCACCACAGTGGGTATGACATCCACGTACGTCACGCATTCTCAGTGTTCATTTATATTTAGTGCGCCAATTTATCGTATTATCACATAATTAGTTTGATAAACCAGTCGACCAGAGGCTACTGACGATGGAGATAAGCTCCAAAACTGCAGTATAGAAGAAAAAGGATATGAGGTGAGGCAATAAAAACATTAATTTAATTCTTAAATTAAACATCATAGTTGTTTCCCAATTTTAACTTTGAATAAACATCATAGTGTTCTTTCCCTGTGTAAGTTAAATAAATTAGTTTGATTTTTAATAGTGTAAATTGTTTTGTATAGTTTTAATTATCTATTTATTTATATATCAAATTTGGGAATTTTTAACATTATGAGGTTCAATTCATAAGAATTAAATGAATCGTGATTTCTTCTTACCTCATACTTCTATGTTTTTTTAAACACAGCACTGCAGTATCAGTGACCCATTGTCACCATTGTCAGCTGTTTTCACGACTGTCAATTTTTTCTTTTGCCGGTAATTATCCAAACTGCCATCTGGTGTTCTTTTGAAGGAATTATTTTCTAAACTGCCATGTGGTGTTATTTTGAATGAATCATTTTCTAAACTGAAACTGCATCTGTTTGTATTTTTTTTTTAAAGACTTTGTAATCAAGCTCGGTTCGTCTGGAATCTCAAAGTTCATGGTTCTAGTATGGTTTTTTGAATATATTTAATTTTAGTAGGTGGGTCAGTTATATTTTGAGTTTATTTTAATTATATTATTTTTTCCCAAGCGTACGAGAAAACAGAATTGTTTTGAAACATGTCCAAGAACAAATCAACATTAATATTGAGGTAAGATGTCCCAGACCAAAAATAATATAATTTTTTGAATATACTTGTATATTTTTTCCCAAACTGTTAAATCCAAAGGTTTGGATAGATGTTTCAAAAGTTTTGCTTCTTTTTCAATTCTATGATGCTCTAATAAACTATGTGCTGCTATAGCGGATTTTTCAATTTCTCCATTCTTTGTTTCTGAAGTGTTCTTTTTTACGAGTTTCCAAGTTCCTTTTTGTTTTTCCTATATATATCCTGTTGCAATCAATTTGATAAATTCCAGATTTTTTGTTGTCTGGGGTGTTAAATTTATTATTAGTTAACAGATTACCCACGCTGAATTTGTTATTTGAAGCCAATGTTATATTAAATTTTCTGAAAATTTTTTAAAACTTATTATGAACTTCAGGATGGTAAGTAAATTTCTTGAATTTTACATCTTTCTTGGAATCATGTTGTAGAGTGGTGTATTCCTGTAACCTTTTCTGTTTAAATTTTTTTAAATTTATTCTTTATTATGTCTTCATCAAAACCATTTATTTTAGCAACATGTACAATATGATTATATTACTTATCAAAATCTTCTACATTAAGTGGAATATTTATCAATCTGTGTAATAGACTATTGAAAATTGCATGTTTATGTGACAAATGATTAAAACCTGAAGATTTTATGTAGTTGCATTTAGCTGTCATGTTAAAGGTTCCCGTTGGCATTCATGGGAAGTCAGTGGCCCAGGGGACAGAAAGTCTCCACATTTTGCCCAATAGCCAATTGCATATAAAATTTTCTCAAAGTAAATAAATAAGCAAGAATAAAATTTTGAAAGTTTTCTACTGGTCACTGCTCAAGTCTGTATTTCTTATGCTACCAATTTTCTTCTTCATCCATCCAAGTGTTAGGCCAGATGGCCTGTTATGATCTCATAATGGAGGAATTTTCCTTCCATTGCTTTTTTGGGACATCCCAGAGACCTCTTTCTATGGGATTGGTAGCGAAGTGTAATTTTTTTTGGATTCTATAGGATCTCATCCAATTGTTTTGATAGTTCTGTATAAAATGAAGCACTGTTCCCGACGAAGTTCTTTCATGATTACCTCATTGCATTTATGGTCCTGTTTTGTATATCCTGCAGTGCATCTCACAAATCTTATTTCATTAGCTGTTACCTGCTTTCCTCCATTTGTCGCAATGTCCATGCCTTACTGCCACAATACAGAACAGGTTTTATAAAGACATATTCTTGTGCTTTTCTTTACAAGGGAAGGTTTCATTATTTCCATAGTTTTGGAGTATTTTATAATTTTGTTTCCTAAACATATTTTACTGGGGACAGGTTATTTTCTACCTTTTTTTTCTCTCTGTATTTATTTCCATGTTATATTTTTTTCCAATAATATCTAATTTAAATGTGGGATATTGTAAATAATTTTCAATTGGTGATATTAATACAAAGTCATGTGCAAAAATAAATTAATCTAGTTTTAAGTTTCTGTTTATTTTAAATTAATCATGACACATTTCTCTCCATTCTTGAGGAAGTTTATTCATGTATTGTTTATTTTTTATTTCACTCACCTCATACTTCATAACTCCTCGCAAACCCAGGGTTTCTTCACATCATTCGTGACATTCTCAATGCTGTATCACATTCACAACTGACGTGACACAGCATTGAGAATGTCACAAATGATGTGAAGAAACCCTGGGTTTGTGAGGAGTTATGAAGTATGAGGTGAGTGAAATAATAAAAAATAAACAATATTAAAAAACCTCAGTGTTATTACCTATCTACATAAATTTATTCATGTATATTGTAAACAAAAGAAGGGAGAACCTTGTCTAGTATCTGTATTAATTTCAAACCATTCAGATGGTAGTTTCAACTGCAGTTAAAATAATTTTTTAATTTTGTATATATTATTTTATTTTGAGTCTGTTTATCTTACCTCAATATTAAAAGTACCGAAACAAAAAACTTTGGTGATATTGAACAACTGATTAAATAAAAACAACTATTTGAAATTAACTGAGTTATGTATTGTCCCAAATGTTTTTTACATTCAATAGGAGTTTCTATAGACAAAAATCAGGGCTCTCAATGGGAAACCCATTATCGCCTTTCCTGGCAAATTTATTATGAGCTATTTTGAATGTAAAAGCAGTAAAGCACATCACACAATGTTTAAATTTTGGAGCAGATATGTAGATGATATAATTTGTATTGTAAAAGAAAAATGTGTAGAAGATTCCCTAAAACTGTTAAATTTACAGAGTACAAACATCAAATTTACCAAAGAAATAGAAGAAAATAAACACATACCTTTTTTTGGATCTTAAATTGGTTAGAAACAAAGAAGAAAGAAAAATTTAATTTGGGATTCATAGGAAAGAAACTCATACGGAAAATTTTATTAAATCAACAGGGTTCAATCCAATTGGACATAAATTGGCAGCCTTTAATAGTTTAACTCATAGATTGATAAATTTACCCTTAAACGAAGAAGATTTCAAACAGGAGAAAAAACGCATAATCAAAGTAGCAAGAGAAAACGGGTTTGATGAAAAAATGGTACACAAAAGAAGATAGAAAAGCATAAGAAACAAAAAATGATTAACAAAAGTACTCTTGAAAAAGAAAAACCACCTATGATAAAATATAGGAAATTCATAAATCACCCTTGGGCACACAATAAATTCCAAAAAGATATTTGAGAAGTTTAATATTAAATTAGCACTGAAAAATAACCACAGTTTAAACAAACTAATAAAAATCAACAAAAATGAAAAATGAAGATGGCGACAATAGAATAGTTGACGGCCGAAAAAATTTCATCAGTCGGAGTTATGGCTGACGATGAACATGATTATGTTTGAAATCGATATATCATGGAAGCATGAATCCTATGAGGTGAGTTGTTTTAAACAATATGTTCTCCGATGAATTTTAAAAATGAAAAAAACTGATAAAAATTAAAAAATTAGGAATACGGAGGGTTGTTTCTGATCTCTGATAACAAATGATTTTTAAGTTTTACCTTAAGAAAAGCCGTGTCTCCACCATCGAGCATGCTCTAATTGATGGCTCTTCACCCGAGCTATGGTTCGGCATCGGATTTCTGCTGCAGAAGACTCTTACGCAGCACAGCCATGTCTAGAAGTTCCCACTCCTCTTTATATGCTTTCCAGAGACCGTCTATAGTTCGAGGACGCCTGTTTCTCAGTGCCCTTTTGAAGAGTCCAAAGACACAAAGTCCATCGGTGATGCATCAGGAGACTTCACTGGGATGTTGCTGAATGGAATAGCATGTATTCCAGTTTCCTGCTCCATTTCTCCAGGAATGCCAAGGTTGAACCCGAAGTGTGACTGGAGGCCTTGTCTTGATGCACCCAGACTTGGTTTTTGTCTGTACCATAGAGAGCTGGGATTTCAGTCGGGTAAATTGGGGTGAGAACTTCTTCCTGGTAGTACTGGGAGTTGATTTTGACCTTTTTAGCTACTCTACGAATGGTCAGTTTTTCATTGTAGCATAAATCCATTGGAGAAAGTTTCTCTGCATTCGGCATACCACTTTTGAATTTTTTTCACCCCTTTTCGATATAGTAAATTGCCCGGGGTTTGTTGCAGTCTCCTAGATAAACATATGCTTCATCAAGTGTGACCAAAAATTTCCATTTTTCTCCTGCCAGGTGCTTTTCATAGTTTCCTGCTGTTGGTGTGGCATTCGGCAATGTGACGTGGCAACAATTTATGAACCCTGCTTTTGTGGCGCTTCTCCATGTTTAAATCTTTTTTTATTATGGTGTTTACAGTTTTAAGGGATATTCCCAATCTGTTCGCAATCACCCTTTGTGTGGCAGGGTTACCACCAGAGATAAGGACCTTGACCTTTCTGATTACATCTGGGGTGCAGGTAGAGTAGGTCGTGGATTTGCCCGTTTTTTTTCCTTTTTGAATTAATGCCAAGCGACCCTTTCCCTTTTTATTAAGCACTGAGCTAATTCCACACTTTGACACCATAAAATTAAGTTTTTGCAAGCCTCAATAATCGCGGAATAACTATAATTAGTGTCGGAAAGGGCAGTAATGTACCCTTCCCAAAATGGGTCTATTTGATTAGGCATTATGAGAGCAACACGCGTGCGAGTGTAACAGAAGCAGCACACTGACTGGTTTGATCACCTCACACACTCCTGTCCTGATGACTCACACTCCATCAAAATCTACTTGGCAAATCGTTATCAGAGATTGGAAACAACTCTCTGTATATCAAATTGAATGTATGGGTTGTGAAAAGATATATATAGGAAAAACAAAAAGAAACCTACAAATTAGAACCAAAGAACACATAAGAAATATAAAATGGGGAAATAGAAAAATCTGCAGTTGCTGCTCATGTTTGGTCTGAAAAACATATTATAAATTCGGACACCAAATTATTAAAACAGAAAATACAAAAGAGCTGACTATTTGGGGAAAAAATCTTTATTCAGAAGAACAAAAACAGAGTTAAGAATTTCAAAATTATAAATTCGGACACTAAATTATTAAAACAGAGAATACAAAAGAGCTGACTATTTGGGGAAAAAAATCTTTATTCAGAAGAACAAAAACAGAGTTATGAATTTCGAAATACCGATGGAACATGACCTTGTTTGGAGGTTCTTTGGTCAATCATTGGAGGTAGCTGACATCGACATCTAGGGTTTACAACATAAATCCAACCAGTCTGGGCAAGATGCTGAGGATGATTGGGATCCAATCGAAACATGTTCAAGAACAAACCAACATTAAATATTGAGGTAAAATAAACAGATTCAAAATATAATAATTAAAAGAACCTCAAAGTATTACTTCCTAAAATGAAACATTTGTATATATTATTTATAATCTGTTGTGTCAGGTTGTCCTGTGACAAAATTTCTAATAATTGATTTCTATTCAGTCTATCAAAAACTTTTTTTAAATTAATGAAGGCAAGAGGTTTCAATATTAAATTATCTGTATTTTTTTTATTAATAATTTTTAAAAAATACCCATTACAGCAAAATTGTCCTTTTGTAAGTTTTCTACTGGTCACGGCTTAAATCCACTACAAGGAGTACAAATTTTCACCATGGTTAATATATCAGTATTGCAAACTGTCATCATTATGAACTTAAATTTTGTAGTATGACAACAGCTGAAGATGGGAAAGATGTTTCCTAATACAGCAATTCTGTGTTAAAATACATAGATGTAAGAGGTAAGAAGAATTCACAATTCATTTGACTTTTATTAAGAAAACCTCATACTGAAAAAATCCCCAACTTTATTATATGATTATATTATTTTGAGTCTGTTTATCTTACCTCAGTATTAATGTTGATTTGGTCTTGAACATGTTTTGATTAGATCTTAACGTCCTCAGCATCTTGCCCAGACTGGTTGGATTTATGTTGTAAACCCTGGATGTCGATATCAGCTCCCTCCTGTGCTTGGCCAAAGAACCTCCAAACGAGGCCACGTTCCGTTGGTATTTTGAAAATTGATAACTCTGTTTTTGTTCTGAATATAGATTTTTTTCCCAGTCAGCTCTTTTGTATTTTCTAACTGTTTTAATAATTTAGTGTCCGAATTTATATCATGTTTTTCAGACCAAACATGAGCAGCAACTGCAGATTTTTCTATTCCCCCATTTTTAATATTTCTTATGTGTTCTTTGGTTCTAATTTGTACAAAAGAGCTGACTATTTTGGAAAAAACCTATATTCAGAAGAACAAAAACAGAGGTATGAATTTCGAAATACCGATGGAATGTGATCTTGTTTGGAGGTTCTTTGGCCAACCACAGGAGGGAGTTGACATCGACATCCAGGGTTTACACCATAAATCCAACCAGTCTGGGCAAGATGCTGAGGATGATTAAGATCTAATTGAAACACGTTCAAGAACAAATTAACATTAATATTGAGGTAAGATAAACAGACTCCAAATAATATAATTAAAAGAACCTCAAAATATTACTCCCTAAAATAAAACATTTATTATATTAATCTAATGCTCTATTTGAAATAAAGGCATTATCCTTCAGGCTTCAAAACTGATTTTATTTTATTGTGATATTACTGAGGACTGGAGTCTGGTAATTGAAATATTTAATTTTGTATTTTGAGTGTATCATTTCCTTGTACATTATTTGTAATGTTATTTGAAAAGGAATGTTTCTTTCATCATAATGAAAAGGCATTATAACTAAAAAATGGGAACAAAAAGGAGTTGCTAGACAATGTACCACTTGCTGTGTGCAGCATGATAGAGCTCTTAGCACACTTCAGTATTGATCCACGGCCATTGACTTTGAAGAATATTGGATTGGATAAGCAGGATCTCTTAGGTGGCTAGCACATTAACCTACCTTAATGCCTCTTGAATTTTTTATTTTGGGGCATGTCAAAAGCACAGTGTGTGAAACTTGAGTTGCCTGAATAAATGTGTTTCACCACATGAAATAGAATCCTGCCATACTTGACAGGGTTGGATAGTCATTGCTGTGAAAGTTTCTAGCATATAATGATGCACAGGCAAACTGTCACAACATGCCTTTCAATAAAATATATTTTGCAACAATTAATTTATTCAGTGTCCAAACATTACAGGGAAACCCCTTGAACAGTGCATGGAAATATTTTTATTATTCATTTAATACATCTGAAAAGAAAATTAATTTTATTTGAAGAGAAAGAGGCCTTACTGGCTTTATAATGTAATGTAAAATTCACAATAAAGGTCTTCTTAATAAAGCTGCTGCCATTTGCATGATTGGGCAACGCTTCGTAGCATTTGGCTCTTGAGAAATAACAGTGTATAAGAGAAAAATTTGCATTTAGATTGGAGTGCTCAGGTAGCTCAATTGGTAGACATTCACATAGAAAGTGAAAGGTCTTGGGTTCAAACCCTAGTAAAGGTAAAGTGATCCCACTATAGGCCTCAGGAGGCCCTTGGGGTAGTAGGAGGTTAGGGCTCCCACTTTTTCTTGACAATCGGCACTTGATGTCAGCCCTGCGTGACGGCCGCCTTTACCCCAGAACAAGCGTCTGGTACTCATTTCAGTTAGAGGCTGAGTCGACCCCAGGGCCATAGTGCCGCCAGAAGGTTTGGGTCAGTTTAAAAATCCTGACCCCACCGGGACTCGAACCCTCGACCCTCCGGCTTGTAGCTCAGTGCCTTAAACACTACGCTACGGCGAGTTCTGAGCATATTTATATATTAAATTTGGGAATTTTTAACATTATGAGGTTCAATTAATAATAATTAAATGAATTGTGATTTCTTCTTACCTCATACTTCTATGTTTTTTTTTAAACACAGCACTGCAGTATCGGCGACACGTCGTCATCGTCAGCTGTTTTCACGACTGTCAATTTTTTTTTTTCCCCTTTTGCCGGTAATTATCTAGACTGCCATCTGGTGTTCTTTTGAAGGAATTCCTCTTCAAACTGCCATCTGGTGTTATTTTGAATGAATCATTTCCTAAACTGCTATCTGTTGTATTTTTGAAGAACTTTGTAATCAAGCTCGGTTCATCCGGAACTATCAACTTTGAGATTCCGGACGAACCGAGCTTGATTACAAAGTTCTTCAAAAATACAACAGATAGCAGTTTAGGAAATGATTCATTCAAAATAACACCAGATGGCAGTTTGAAGAGGAATTCCTTCAAAAGAACACCAGATGGCAGTCTAGATAATTACTGGCAAAAGAAAAAAAAAAAATTGACAATCGTGAAAACAGCTGACGATGACGACAACGTGTCGCCGATACTGCAGTGCTGTGTTTAAAAAAACATAGAAGTATGAGGTAAGAAGAAATCACGATTCATTTAATTATTATTCTGAGCATATATTTTTTCTCTTCAAATATAATGCATGCAGTACTCTTAAATGACATGTTTAAAGTACATGTTCCTTAACAAAAATATATCCTTTGTGTATGACGTATCTTTCTTGAAAGATTATCAGTGAGGTCATGTTAACACCTTGTATTGTTTTAATTACAACATATAACAGGCAGAGAGTTTTAGTAAGTTTTATGGCAAGGAGCACAAATGACATCAGGTTCTATATAGGACACTCCAGTCCACAACAGACTGTTTTGTCACAAAAAAAGACATTATCCTTTTAATATTCCTTAAATCCTGGTCTACCTGCTTCCGAAGTAGGGTGCACCACATTCACCTGTACATCATATTGGTGTATAGAGAATACTGCAAAATTACAGGTGTATCTACTTTCCCTCGATGCATTGTTAACTTGATGGTATAGTTATTATTATTAAAACCCCTCTGCCTTCATATAAGTGATTTTATTCTTGTTATTCATAGAATACAAAATAAGATACCTTCTTAACCCATTTGCTTCAGGTTTAAATCCTCAATACATTTCCCCAGAAACCGAATAGTTACTGTAAATAATATTGTCTATTTTTAGACATTCAAAACAAACAAAATATCATAATAAGGGTGAAGGCAAAAAACATTTCTTTACAATTCATAAATGTTAGCAAAACATTACCATGCCAAGTGATGTACAAAATATTGCAAAACATAGAGCAAGTGTACCTCGTCTTCTGAGCTGAAGGCCATTTAACTGTCAGCGAGTCTACCTCGTCTTTTGAGGTGAATGGGTTAATAAGGTGCTACAGCATTCAATTGGCGAATGCTTGGTCTTCTCAACAAGTTTTTTCCATACTTTTCTATCCTGGACACATTTGTTCCAATCTTTTACCATCATCAATTTTATATCATTTACATCATCTTCCCATCTTTTTTGGGTCGTCTAATATATTTAAGTGTTAAGGGCTTCCAATTGTAGAGCTTTTTTACCATCCTTTCATTATCCATTCTATATATGTGTCCAATCCAGCTTAATCTTTGTGCTTTAATGAAGTTAATTATATTTCTCTTTTTGATAATTCTATTTATTTCTAAATAAGATACCAGTACTATAAATATATTTATCAGTTTAGATTAGATTAGATTTATTTAGCCTGGTGGAGTTAAGGCCATGTGGCCTTCTCTTCCACTCACCAGGACAAACATATTACATCAGAATATAACAATTTGAATTAACTCTAATATTAAATACCAAATAAAAATTTGATTAAAAAGATAATAACTATTATATTACGATCTAATTGCAACCAGTTAATATTAGTTAAAATTAAGACTAAAACTAATAATAAAATGTATACAAGCAAAACATATTACATTGTCCCTGTCTAATGTATATAAAAAACAAAGAAAATAATGAGATATAGAAAACTAATTTTATGATTATACAATATTTAAAACAAAGCAAAAGAAAATATTTGTTATTCTTAATATTATTTTCATAAATAATTGAATTTATTAATGGTTAAAAGAATACTATCAGTGAGGTGTATAAATTAGTTTGTTATTAAATAATTCTTTAGTTTGTTTTTGAAGGATGTTATAGTTTGACAGTCTCTGACATAGGGCGGAAGGGAATTTCATGTTTTGGCAAGTGAGACCGTAAAAGATAATGAATAATATACAGTGTGATGAGGAGGGATATAAAGGACAATGTGCCGATGGGATCGAGTGTCAAGATTATGTGTGTCGGATAGTCTGATGAAGCGGCATGATAAATAATTAGGCGATGATGTGTGAAGTATTTTATAGAGAAGGGATAAGGAATGGACAGTTCTACGATCTCTTAGACGAAGCCACGATAACTGTTCCAGGGACGGTGTAACATGGTCAAATTTGCAAATACCACAAATAAAACGTGTGCAAGAATTATGAACACATTGAAGTCTTTGAGTGAAAATAATATAAGTCTGTAAAAAGAGTGTCACAATAATCAAAATGGGGCATTGCAAGTGTTTCTATTGACATTTTCCTAAGAGCGAATGGCAGACAATTTCTTACGCAATTTAATCAATTTATTATTGAGAAGAAAGTTTTGCATGTATGGTTTATTTGTGTATTCCAATTTAAGTTTTTGTCAATAAATACTCCTAGAATTTTACTGTCTCACTATAAGTTTAGTAATTTCCTAGAAAGCACTACTTTTGATTAACATTGTTGTTATGAGTTAAGTTAAAATACTGGATATTCTTTACTCACTATGATCAGAATTTGGATTACTGCAATAATTATATTTATATTAAATTAATATTATGAAGCTAAAGCTGTTACTGTGATTGTAATAAGTAAATTAATGTACACAACTAAATTATTGTAATCAAATGGTAAATAGAAAAATTTATGCCTGAACTGGGAATCAAACCCCGAATCTTCAGCTGTTTATTTTTTATTTCACTCACCTCATACTTCATAACTCCTCGCAAACCCAGAGTTTCGTCACTTCATTTGTGACATTTTCAATGCTGTGTCATGTTCACAACTGACGTCCGACTGCCTTCTATCCTGCAAACTGACCTCTGCGTCATCTGATGGCTGACCGACGAACTTCCAAATCAGTCCTCTCTCCTTATAACCGGGTATTTCAAAATTCATAGTTGTATTTTCATTCTTGCATATGTAAATTTTTTCCCAAATTGTGAGTTCCTTCGGTTTTTCCAATTGTTTAAGTAATTTTGTTTTGCTTTCTATTCTATGTTTTTCTGACCAGGCATGTGCAGCTATTGCAGATTTTTCGGTTTCTCCATTTTTAACATTTCTGAGGTGATCCTTTAATCTTGTATTTAGATTCCTTTTTGTTTTTCCTATGTATATCTTTTCACAATCTTTACAATTAATTTGATAAATTCCCGATTTTTTGCAGTCTTCAATCTTTTCATTTTTGTTGGTTTTTATTAATTTACAGCTTAGGTAATTTAATAAAAACCACAAAAAAATGAAAAGATTGAAGACGGCAAAAAATCGGGAATTTATCAAATTAATTGTAAAGATTGTGAAAAGATATACATAGGAAAAACAAAAAGGAATCTAAATACAAGATTAAAGGAACACCTCAGAAATGTTAAAAATGGACAAAACCGAAAAATCTGCAATAGCTGCACATGCCTGGTCAGAAAAACATAGAATAGAAAGCAAAACAAAATTACTTAAACAATTGGAAAAACCGAAGGAACTCACAATTTGGGAAAAAATTTACATATGCAAAGAATGAAAATACAACTATGAATTTTGAAATACCCGGTTATAAGGAGAGAGGACTGATTTGGAAGTTCGTCGGTCAGCCATCAGATGGCGCGGAGGTCAGTTTGTAGGATAGAAGGCAGTCGGACGTCAGTTGTGAACGTGACACAGCATTGAAAATGTCACAAATGAAGTGACGAAACCCTGGGTTTGCGAGGAGTTATGAATATGAGGTGAGTGAATTAAAAAATAAACAATATTAAAAAACCTCATAGTGTTATTTCCTATCTACATAACTTAATTATATTTATACTCTACTAACATATAGGAATGGTGATTCTCCCTATTAATATAAGGAGAGAGAATTGAAACCAAGATCTCAATCTTTCAAAGAGAGATCAGAAGCCTCTTATTTTGAGCTTGAGGTTATTTTACATGGTGTAAAAAAATTACACGTGACCCACAGCTTTATTTTCCTTTTGAAAGAAGATTTGTATATCCCTAAAAATCAGTTTGCCCCAGCCAGCTTGAACCTGTGAACCTCGTAGCAAGGGTTAAGTATGGTATTCACTAGATTCACTAATTATAGTAGGAATTTCTCCTTGCTCTGGCAGATGTGCCTAAGCAGTGCAATGATTGAATGCCAGGATATTAAACTGGAGATCTTTTATTCAAATTCCAGTTCAGGTGCAAAATTTTTCTCTAATTATATTAACTATGACTTATTCATTTCTGGTTTTCCTATTGTACAAAGTACAATGTAATATTTAAGAATTATTTTTATTTCTTCTTTTAGTAAGCTGTGAAGAAATAATTCTTTTCCCACGTTGTGGTAACGTTTTGAAGAAGTAATTCTCTTCATGCCCGATGTAGTAGTAACATTTTGAAGAAGGATTTGTGTCCCAAAAATAATTACTGGTTCAGGTTAGGTTTAATTTTTGGTAGAGCCGGATTCTCTTCTCAAGGTCGGAAGTTGGTACACTGGATAGGAAAACACTTTAAAAATCACTAAAAACTGTTTCTTGTAGAAATAATTACAAATATATTCACTTTGTAGGTTCCCAGCAATGTAAGTGGTATTATTCTTCACTATCAAAATAAATACTTTTCTTTTCTGGAATCAATTATTCTTGTATTAAATATTACATTTTATCTTGAGAACTTTTCTTGCTTCTATCATTGTGGAAACTTAAATGCAGAATGACTAGTGTAATTCTTTTATAATTTTAAAAGAACATTATTACATCACATGATATTATATTTTAAATTCTTTTGGTTAATAGTCCATTAAATATAAGGTTTAAATTTGATTTGTTAAATCAAAACGTTAATTGTTTTAACATCCAATCAGAATTTAGTTTACTTTTATTTAAAAATATGAAAGCAGGTGTTCTTATTACAGTTATAACAGAAAGCTTTATAATTCTGACAACAATGACTTAAGACAATTTTTAAAAGCATTATTTACAAAAACTGTTATGTAGTAAATAATATTTAATTTTAGGAAGTTATATTTTGAGGTTATTTTAATTATATTATTTTTGGTCTGGACATCTTACCTCAATATTAATGTTGATTTGTTCTTGGACATGTTTCAAAACAATTCTCTGTTTTATCTTCAGCTTTCCCAGACTGGTTTTATTTATGTTGCATTATGTTGCACCACCTGGATGTCGATGTCAGCTCCATCCTGTGGTTGGCCAAAGAACCTCCAAACAAGGTCACCCTCCATCGGAATATCAAAATTCATAACTCTGTTTCTGTTCTTCTGAATATAAATTTTTTCCCAAATAGTCAGCTCGTTTGTATTTTCTAACTGTTTTAATAATTTAGTGTCTGAATTTATATTATGTTTTTCAGACCAAACATGAGCAGCAACTGCAGATTTTTCAATTTCTCCATTTTTAATATTTCTTATGTGTTCTTTGGTTCTAATTTTTAGGTTTCTTTTTGTTTTCCCTATATATATCTTTTCACAACCCATGCATTCAATTTGATATATTCCTGACTTTTTATTTTTATCAGTTTTTTCATTTTTGTTGGTTTTTATTAGTTTATTTAAACTGTAGTTATTTTTTGGTGCTAATTTAATATTAAACTTCTCAAATATATTTTGAAATTTATTATGTACCCAGGGGTGATATGTGAATTTCCTATATTTTTTCATAGGTGGTTCTTCTTTTTCAAGATTACTTCTGTTTATCATTTTTTGTTTTTTATACTTTTCTATCCTTTTATGTACCATTTTTTCATCAAACCCATTTTCTCTTGCTACTTTGATTATGTGTTTTTTCTCATGTTTGAAATCTTCTTCGTTTAAGGGTAAGTTTACCAATCTATGAGTTAAACTATTAAATGCTGCTAATTTATGTCCAATTGGATTGAACCCTGTTGATTTTATAAAATTTTCCGTATGAGTTTCTTTCCTATGAATCCTGAATTCAATTTTTCTTTTTTCTTCGTTTCTGACCAATTTAAGATCCAAAAAAGGTATTTGTTTATTGTCTTCTATTTCTTTGGTGAATTTAATGTTTGTACTCTGTAAATTTAATAGTTTTAGGGAATCTTCTACATGTTTTTCTTTAACAATACAAATTATATCATCAACATATCTACTCCAAAATTTAAACATTGTGGGATGTGCTTTAGTGATTTTACATTCAAAATCGCTCATAAATAAATTGCCAGGAAAGGTGATAATGGGTTTCCCATTGAGAGCCCTGATTTTTGTCTATAGAAACTCCCATTGAATGTAAAAAACATTTGATCAATGCATAACGCAGTTAATTTCAAATAATCTTCTTTGATCTCTCTGTCTATGTTGTTTTTTCTTAACCAATTGTTCAATATCTCCAAAGTTTTTTGTTTCGGTACATTTGTGAATAGTGAAACTACATCAAACGAAACCAACCTATCTGTGGGTTCAATTTCCACTTTTTCTAATTTCTTAACTAATTCCAATGAATTTTCAATCTGCAGACTTTCAAAATTATTAATTCTTTTAAATTGATTATTCAGCCATTTCGAAATTTTGTAGGTTGGTGATCCAATATTGTTAATTATTGGCCTCATTTTGTTTCCCGGTTTGTGAATTTTTGGAAGTCCATGTATATTAGGGTTTCTTGGGTTGCTTACTTTTAATTGAAATTTTTCTTTCTTGGATAGAATTTTAACATTTTTAAAACAGTTTTCCACTTTTTTTTTTATGGTTTTTGGTAGGGGGTCATTCTTAATTTTTTCATACTCTTTTTCTTTCAAAAGTTCTTCCATTCTATTTTGATAATCTTCTTTGTCCAGAATTATAATTTGGTTACCCTTATCTGATTTTGTATATACAACATTTTTGTTATTTATTTCTTTGAGTGTTTTTAAATTCTCCTTACAAACTGGGTTTTTATTTGTATTCTTTATTTTATTCAAAATTTCTTCACATTTTTTTCTGATGATTATTTTTTCTTCTGTAACTAACCCTTCTATTGAATTTTCAATGTCCACTATGTATTCTTCTATTCTATTGGAATAATCTATTGCTGTTTTTAGACCGTTTTCTAACAATTTTGTCTCTTTTAGGTTAAAGGTTGCCTTTGAAAAATTTTTAACATAATTTCTGGTGGATTCTGATTTTTCTTCATTTCTGGTTTTATTCTGATGTTTGATTTTATTTGATGTATTCTTCTTTCCCTTTGATTTAGTTAACAAATTATTTATCTTTGTCTTTTGTTTCTCAATTTTCTTTTTCATGGTTATGTTCAAAAAAGTGAAAAATTTATTTTCTAGGTTTTCCCACATGATGTTTCCTAATATTTTAGACAATTTGATATGTAACAAATAAATTTCAATATCCAGATTACTGATCATTTCAAAGTGTTTATTCTTTTCTAGTTTTAGTAATTTGTTCTCCAAAATTTTTTGTTGTTTGCTGTTATTGTTATGCTTAACGGTTTTCCTAATGAACATGGGAACCAATTCTAATTTTAGACATTGGTTTATGAATTTAATGTCTGCTAATCTTTTAAATTTCTTCTCTCTTAATTTTATAAACTTTTTGACTTCATATTTTGTTTCGAAAAAATTGTTATTGAAGTTGAGTATGGAGGACGCCATCTTGTTTTTCGTAATTTATAACACAAACACAATTTCTGGTTTTGTTTCTTCCTTGTAACTTAAGAAGTTGTAATTAATATTTAATTTTAGGAAGTTATATTTTGAGGTTATTTTAATTATATTATTTTTGGTCTGGACATCTTACCTCAATATTAATGTTGATTTGTTCTTGGACATGTTTCAAAACAATTCTCCGTTTTATCTTCAGCTTTCCCAGACTGGTTTTATTTATGTTGCATTATGTTGCACCATGGCCAACTTATCGACAGGTACAGCAATGCAGTTATTCAAAACGACAGTGGAACCAGTTATTACATATGGAATAGAGATAATTTGGGAAAAACTTAAGATCGGAGATCTGATAAGAATCGAAAAAGTGAAAGCAATGTTCATGAAACGGATCCTGAGAATAGGAAAAACAGCGCCATCTCTCGTTTTGCTTATGAACTCATGAGAGAGACCTACTTCATAGAGGACATAAGAACCCAATTCTATCTACAATCCACAGAACATAACCAGAAATTCATAAGCATCAGAAATAGGAAGAAGAAGGAAATAGACATAGATTTCTACACCACAACTGCCATGCTGGACGACAGATGGACCAGAGAGTGCAACCCCCAGAGACACGTCACAACACGACTCGCAGTACACGGATTTCACAACAAGATATGTACAAACAAGAAATTCCACGAGCCGACCGAAGAATGCAAGTGTGTGTTGTGTGGACAGAGATGCGGCAAATACCACATCATAACATGTGCGAAAAAGGACCAAAACCCATTACAGACTACAGCAAAGACTAAACCACCACTAATGCTCAACCTGAGTGCACATTTATTATTATTATTATTATTATGTTGCACCACCTGGATGTCGATGTCAGCTCCATCCTGTGGTTGGCCAAAGAACCTCCAAACAAGGTCACCCACCCTCCATCGGAATATCAAAATTCATAAACTCTGTTTCTGTTCTTCTGAATATAAATTTTTTCCCAAATAGTCAGCTCGTTTGTATTTTCTAACTGTTTTAATAATTTAGTGTCTGAATTTATATTATGTTTTTCAGACCAAACATGAGCAGCAACTGCAGATTTTTCAATTTCTCCATTTTTATATTTCTTATGTGTTCTTTGGTTCTAATTTTTAGGTTTCTTTTTGTTTTCCCTATATATATCTTTTCACAACCCATGCATTCAATTTGATATATTCCTGACTTTTTATTTTTATCAGTTTTTTCATTTTTGTTGGTTTTTATTAGTTTATTTAAACTGTAGTTATTTTTTGGTGCTATTTAATATTAAACTTCTCAAATATATTTTGAAATTTATTATGTACCCAGGGGTGATATGTGAATTTCCTATATTTTTCATAGGTGGTTCTTCTTTTTCAAGATTACTTCTGTTTATCATTTTTTGTTTTTTATACTTTTCTATCCTTTTATGTACCATTTTTTCATCAAACCCATTTTCTCTTGCTACTTTGATTATGTGTTTTTTTCTCATGTTTGAAATCTTCTTCGTTTAAGGGTAAGTTTACCAATCTATGAGTTAAACTATTAAAATGCTGCTAATTTATGTCCAATTGGATTGAACCCTGTTGATTTTATAAAATTTTCCGTATGAGTTTCTTTCCTATGAATCCTGAATTCATTTTTCTTTTTTCTTTTTCTTCTGTTTCTTCTGACCAATTTTAAGATCCAAAAAAGGTATTTGTTTATTGTCTTCTATTTCTTTGGTGAATTTAATGTTTGTACTCTGTAAATTTAATAGTTTTAGGGAATCTTCTACATGTTTTTCTTTAACAATACAAATTATATCATCAACATATCTACTCCAAAATTTAAACATTGTGGGATGTGCTTTAGTGATTTTACATTCAAAATCGCTCATAAATAAATTTGCCAGGAAAGGTGATAATGGGTTTTCCCATTGAGAGCCCTGATTTTTGTCTATAGAAACTCCCATTGAATGTAAAAAACATTTGATCAATGCATAACGCAGTTAATTTCAAATAATCTTCTTTGATCTCTCTGTCTATGTTGTTTTTTCTTAACCAATTGTTCAATATCTCCAAAGTTTTTTGTTTCGGTACATTTGTGAATAGTGAAACTACATCAAACGAAACCAACCTATCTGTGGGTTCAATTTCCACTTTTTCTAATTTCTTAACTAATTCCAATGAATTTTCAATCTGCAGACTTTCAAAATTATTAATTCTTTTAAATTGATTATTCAGCCATTTCGAAATTTTGTAGGTAGGTGATCCAATATTGTTAATTATTGGCCTCATTTTGTTTCCCGGTTTGTGAATTTTTGGAAGTCCATGTATATTAGGGTTTCTTGGGTTGCTTACTTTTAATTGAAATTTTTCTTTCTTGGATAGAATTTTAACATTTTTAAAACAGTTTTCCACTTTTTTTTTTATGGTTTTTGGTAGGGGGTCATTCTTAATTTTTTCATACTCTTTTTCTTTCAAAAGTTCTTCCATTCTATTTTGATAATCTTCTTTGTCCAGAATTATAATTTGGTTACCCTTATCTGATTTTGTATATACAACCTTTTTGTTATTTATTTCTTTGAGTGTTTTTAAATTCTCCTTACAAACTGGGTTTTTATTTGTATTCTTTATTTTATTCAAAATTTCTTCACATTTTTTCTGATGATTATTTTTTCTTCTGTCTAACTAACCCTTCTATGAATTTTCAATGTCCACTATGTATTCTTCTATTCTATTGGAATAATCTATTGCTGTTTTTAGACCGTTTTCTAACAATTTTGTCTCTTTTAGGTTAAAGGTTGCCTTTGAAAAATTTTAACATAATTTCTGGTGGATTCTGATTTTTCTTCATTTCTGGTTTTATTCTGATGTTTGATTTTATTTGATGTATTCTTCTTTCCCTTTGATTTAGTTAACAAATTTTTATCTTTGTCTTTTGTTTCTCAATTTTCTTTTTCATGGTTATGTTCAAAAAAGTGAAAAATTTATTTTCTAGGTTTTCCCACATGATGTTTCCTAATATTTTAGACAATTTGATATGTAACAAATAAATTTCAATATCCAGATTACTGATCATTTCAAAGTTTTTATTCTTTTCTAGTTTTAGTAATTTGTTCTCCAAAATTTTTTGTGTGTTTGCTGTTATTGTTATGCTTAACGGTTTTCCTAATGAACATGGGAACCAATTCTAATTTTAGACATTGGTTTATGAATTTAATGTCTGCTAATCTTTTAAATTTCTTCTCTCTTAATTTTATAAACTTTTTGACTTCATATTTTGTTTCGAAAAATTGTTATTGAAGTTGAGTATGGAGGACGCCATCTTGTTTTTCGTAATTTTATAACACAAACACAATTTCTGGTTTGTTTTCTTCCTTGTAACTTAAGAAGTTGTAATTAATATTTAATTTTAGGAAGTTATATTTTGAGGTTATTTTAATTATATTATTTTTGGTCTGGACATCTTACCTCAATATTAATGTTGATTTGTTCTTGGACATGTTTCAAAACAATTCTCTGTTTTATCTTCAGCTTTCCCAGACTGGTTTTATTTATGTTGCATTATGTTGCACCACCTGGATGTCGATGTCAGCTCCATCCTGTGGTTGGCCAAAGAACCTCCAAACAAGGTCACCCTCCATCGGAATATCAAATTCATAACTCTGTTTCTGTTCTTCTGAATATAAATTTTTTCCCAAATAGTCAGCTCGTTTGTATTTTCTAACTGTTTTAATAAATTTAGTGTCTGAATTTATATTATGTTTTTCAGACCAAACATGAGCAGCAACTGCAGATTTTTCAATTTCTCCATTTTTAATATTTCTTATGTGTTCTTTGGTTCTAATTTTTAGGTTTCTTTTTGTTTTCCCTATATATATATCTTTTCACAACCCATGCATTCAATTTGATATATTCCTGACTTTTTATTTTTATCAGTTTTTTCATTTTTGTTGGTTTTTATTAGTTTATTTAAACTGTAGTTATTTTTTGGTGCTATTTAATATTAAACTTCTCAAATATATTTTGAAATTTATATGTACCCGGGGGTGATATGTGAATTTCCTATATTTTTTCATAGGTGGTTCTTCTTTTTCAAGATTACTTCGTTTATCATTTTTTGTTTTTTATACTTTTCTATCCTTTTATGTACCATTTTTTCATCAACCCATTTTCTCTTGCTACTTTGATTATGTGTTTTTTCTCATGTTTGAAATCTTCTTCGTTTAAGGGTAAGTTTACCAATCTATGAGTTAAACTATTAAATGCTGCTAATTTATGTCCAATTGGATTGAACCCTGTTGATTTTATAAAATTTTCCGTATGAGTTTCTTTCCTATGAATCCTGAATTCAATTTTCTTTTTTTCTTCGTTTCTGACCAATTTAAGATCCAAAAAAGGTATTTGTTTATTGTCTTCTATTTCTTTGGTGAATTTAATGTTTGTACTCTGTAAATTTAATAGTTTTAGGGAATCTTCTACATGTTTTTCTTTAACAATACAAATTATATCATCAACATATCTACTCCAAAATTTAAACATTGTGGGATGTGCTTTAGTGATTTTACATTCAAAATCGCTCATAAATAAATTTGCCAGGAAAGGTGATAATGGGTTTCCCATTGAGAGCCCTGATTTTTGTCTATAGAAACTCCCATTGAATGTAAAAAACATTTGATCAATGCATAACGCAGTTAATTTCAAATAATCTTCTTTGATCTCTCTGTCTATGTTGTTTTTTCTTAACCAATTGTTCAATATCTCCAAAGTTTTTGTTTCGGTACATTTGTGAATAGTGAAACTACATCAAACGAAACCAACCTATCTGTGGGTTCAATTTCCACTTTTTCTAATTTCTTAACTAATTCCAATGAATTTTCAATCTGCAGACTTTCAAAATTATTAATTCTTTTAAATTGATTATTCAGCCATTTCGAAATTTTGTAGGTTGGTGATCCAATATTGTTAATTATTGGCCTCATTGTTATGTAGTACAATTTCTTTAATTGTTACCGAGGCATTTTTATTCAACAATGAATTATTTAGATGTTTTTCTTTATTTAAGTTATATCTAAATATTAAAAGAATTTTAAAATACAAAATTTAACTTAAACTTCTATATTTATTATGATATTAAAATCCTGCTATAGCTGGATATTGAATTTATACAGAAAATGTATATGTATATCTACTAAATAAATTTAATTCGTTCTATGTTACAAACCACGCAGCTTTTTTATTATATGTCTTGAGTGAATCATTTTTATAGAATGACTAATGAAGTCAGTGGTAAGTGTGCAGAATATGCTGGCACAAACCTTCCCATATCTGATATATCGGCAATAATATTTAAGTTTTACTTCACATTTACACGTGTCAATCTTAAATTTAAAAAGCTAAACAAAATAGCTCATGATTTAAATTAAAATTCTTTATACAGTGCCTTCAGTAAAAGTTGCAATCCTAAGCACCTGACAACCAGCCAGCAGACCAAGCAGTCAAAGCACCCTCCATTTCCCAATCAGTGAACTGGCGGGTGAGCGGCAAAGCAGATTCTATTCACATCCTTTCTGCTCCTATTTAATGTTATTTGTGTAACTGTAAGGTACAGATGTGCTTTTCAAAGATTTTCTTAACCAACTGGTGAATTTGTGTTCAGTTGTGACATGATTTCAGTTTAACATGGTGTATATCACTGAACAGGGTATTTTTACTTTTGACAAATGCAAAGAAGAAATCTTACAAAAGTTGTCACTGTAAATTTTGCCGTCAATTCTCTAATGCAACTGTCCCAAATTAAGCCATGATTTCAAATCCTCAAACATAGTGTGTTTCAAAATCATCTTTGCCAGTTTGAACACTGTATTGAAGCTGAAGGAGATAATTTTCATCATCATCCATGCCAGTATTAGGCCATGTGGCCTGTTACGGTCTCAAAGAGGAATTTTCCATCCAGTGCTTTTTTGGATGTCCCAGTGATCTCTTGCCTTGGGGGCAGTAGTGAAGTATGGCTTTTGGAATTCTATGAGACGGCATTCGTTAAAGATGGGCTTTCCAGTTGTTCTGGTAGTTTTGTATATGGTGAAGAATGGGTTCTACATCCAACTCTTCCATAATTTTCTCATTTCTTTTATGGTCTCACTTTGTGTAGCCTGCTGTACGGTGCATAAATCATATCTCATTTGCTGTTATTCGGCTTTCATCTCTTCTTTGTATTGTCCATTCTTCACTACCATATCTTAATAGTGGTCTTGCGAGAACCTTATAAAGCCGTAATCTTGTGTTCTTCTGTACTAAAGATGGTTTCATTATACTGTTAATTATCCCCGTTGATTTGTAAAATTTGTGATTTTCTTTGGTATATCAGCTCCATCTTGAAATGTTAAATTATAACCAAAATAATTAAATTCATTTACTCGTTCTAAAATTTCATCATCCAAAACAATTTTGCTAGTATAGGGTATTTCCCAAAAAAGGCCATCACTTTAGTTTTCTTTGTATTGATTTCCATATTGTACCTTTTTGCAATTATATTAAAATTGTGTATAGAATACTGTAAATCTGTTTCTGTTGGAGCTATTAATACCAAATCATCTGCAAAAAGCAAAGAGTCTATTTTATGGTTTCTATTAACTTGGATACAACCATGTCTCATCTGTCGCCAATCTTGGAGTATTCTATCCATGTATATGATAAACAAAACAAGCCTCAAAGATAATTTTGAAAATCTCTTGTCATAAGATAAGGAATAGACAGCACAAAAATAAATTCTATTCCATTGCAATCTCTAATAATTTTTACAGCTACTTAGATTTCTTTGGTGAGATTACCATACGAGGTCTATGCAACGAATGGTTGCCAGGTGTTAGGGTTGCATCTTAACCCTCTGCAAGCCACGGATAAAATCTCTTGTGTTAGAGATTTAAAATGTATCCACCAATGTGATTGGCTTTGCAAGTAGTTTAAGTATAGTATATGGCAGGTAATGGACAGAAGCATCAGAGCCGATCTAATCAGCTCATGGCACCTAAAGGGTTAAAATGACCCCTGTACCTCACATCCAGTCTTCTAATTATATCAGTTTCAAAACCTATGTAGTTTCATCCTCAGTAATATTTGACTGATTCGTTTTGATTGAATTCGTTCAGGAGACATGACATCAGTCAAAATATTACTGAAGATGAAACCACATAGGTTTTGAAACTGATTTTTGACTGATTCGTTTTGATTGAATTCGTTCAGGAGACATGACATCATCAAAATATTACTGAAGATGAAACCACATAGGTTTTGAAACCGGTATAATTATTAGACTGGATATGTGATGTATAAAGAATTTTAGTTTAAATCTCATACACATTGTCATGTGACATTTTGGTTAGGTTTTAATGTTGCTTAGCCTTAATCTTAACTTTTTATTGGAAAAGAATAATGAATAAAATCACTGTCATCTACATATACAACATATTTCTATTCGGGACATCCAGTTATATCACAAATGTTATTTATTTTATATTTTGTGCTTTTATTTCAAGCCACAGTTAGTCCAAAAGCATTCAAGATTAAAAGTGTATAAAACACTGGTTCTTCCAACTCTCTTGTATGGTAGCGAAGTATGGACGTTGAAACAGAAGGATATACAGAGACTTAGATCTGCTGAAATAAATAAATACCTTCGGAGGACTGCAAGATACACACTACTAGATCACAAAAAAAATGAAGACATCTTAGAAGAATTACACATGGAACCTTTAGAAAACAAAATTTCTGATTATAAGTCAAGATGGATGCAACATGTTCATCGAATGGAAGATCACAGAATACCCAAACAAATGTTAAGATATCAACCTGCAGGAAGAAGAAGACCAGGAAGTCCACTCAAAAGACTTCTGGATGGTGTTTCTCTTGAGGCCGAAACAGGTCAACAAATGGCCTAAATTTGTGAATGTACTATGATGATGATGATGATGCTTTTATTTCTAGATTTTCTTCACTAAAACAGGTAATTTTGTTTTTCAATGTGAAGAAAAATTTATATCTTGTTAAAATCTTGAAATTCACTTTTTAATTTTACAAAAACAGAAGCATAACATATAAAGCTAATCAAAATCTTAGTTTTTCAATGTAGCTGAGTAACTGAGAGCATTAAGGCATGGTCCTATAAATCAGAAGATCCAAGGCTAGATTCTTACCAAAATAAATGAAAGATTAAACAATGTAGTAATATAGTTGTAGTAATTCTATTATGCATTACAGGGACTCTTGTCATCCCAACTTCTTTCAAAAAAACATTAAACTGAAAATATGTTATATGGATGCGAAACATGGAGTCTTACTTTAAGGGAGGAAAGAAGATTACAACCAGCATTCAAGAACCAAGCTCTCTAGGCAATGCCATCTCAGTCTTCCATAAGCTGAGGCTCTTATCTTTTAATTGTTTCTGGAAACTTTTTAAAATAAATATTTGTTAGCACATGATGTTGATTAGAGTGAGCCAGTTAGAGTAGGTTCTGCATGACCCACATAATTAACCATGGAGGGATGCACTGAGAGTCGCTCTTTGTGGAAAACTTGGTTCTTGAATACCGGCATACGAGTATTTGAGAATAAAGATCTTAGGAAAATTTTTGGACCACAGAGAGGTGAATGGAGAAAACAGGAGCTACATGGTCGTTATAGGAAGGCAGATATAACAAGGACAGTTAAGTCTCATAGACTGTGAAGGGCAGGACATGTGGTATGAATAGGAAATGAAAGAGTGGCATGGAAGCTTCTTGTAGGAAAACCAGAGGGAAATGCCCAGTTGGTAGACCAAGAATGAGGTGGGAGAATAACATTAACCAAGATTTGAGGGAAGTAGATTACACAGGGGATGATTAGATAACAGTTCAGGATAGGGATATATGGAGTGCTTATGTCTGCATGGCCATGAACCTATGGGTTTGACAGGGCTAGTGAGTTAGTTAATGTAGTCTGTCCACTGCCATGGTCTCGAGGTAATGATACTGGCTCAAATGCAGCAAGCCTGGGCTCAATCTCTAGTCTGGACGAGTTTCTTGGGTCAGGTTTTTTTTTCTCGATGGATGATATTATATATCAACTGGTTAAGCACCATTTAACAAACAACATTGTTATGCCATCTGTTGCATTAGCTCATGAAGTAACCGTATACACACTTTTAGCGCCAAATCTTTTAATATAGCCTTATTAGTAAAGAAAATTAAACACCATCAGTCCTATCAGAGATTCTATGTTTTGCAACAAACGGCTTGAAACCAGATCTTCATAAATGTTAGTCTAAATTTTGCATCATGCATCTAAGTGCCAAATGTTCTTGCTCTTGGATTATTGATGCATAACTGTCAAACAAGGAAAATAACTTGCAATATCCAGTATTGTTAGTTTGGCACTACAATAAATAGTGAAGATTGACTTAAACTTTAAACATATTTTTCTCTAGAATTACATAATGGCACATAGCTGGTTGATGCATAACACCTTCAATTATAAGGCAAATGTTAGAAAACCAAGGCCCAAGTAATCCCTGAACACCAGCTGGCCATCATAATCATCAATATATTTGTCTTGTATGAGTGAATGATATGTCACGTCTTAAAAAGCTTATCACTCATCTGCAGAGGCTCTCCATGTCCTTGTGTGATCAATAAGTATGTATGTGATTCTGGGTTTAAAATTCTCCCCCAACAAGTCATATCCCCTTAAAGCCTGGGAGGTGTGTGACATGTAAAAATGGCTAAAAAGGAAGAGATTAAACTAAGGAAAAGAAATGAAAATAATATAGATTGAGATGCAGAGAACCAGAATTGAGGTACATGTGGTAGATGGTAATGTAGAAAGGAGGAGAGGTAGATAGAAATATACAGTAGATAATTTATTAATCATTTCAGTAATATTTGAATGTAAAAGTAGCATAACTGGTAAATTCTATATAACTGTGAAAAGATTATTATATTGTACACAATTACTAACTCAACAAACAATATTAATTACTAGAGTCCGGATGTTAGGCACTTTAAAAATTAAAAATAGGCTCTTACATAAAATGGACTACAACGCATTTTTACAGCCTTACGTAAAGAATATGGTTGGTTGGTTGGTTGGTATCTAATGTCGAGCACTTGATAATGAAATCATTCGCTCTCTTGCACTCCAATATTTAGCAGAAAGGCTGGTCTCTTCTACAAAAGCTGGACAACGGAGGAGATGGTTTCTTTCGAATATAAAATATGCTATCAATAGCATACGAAGATATCAGAGATGATTTTGGAACTTGTTTTGCCTTTTTTACAAAGAGCATACTTATGTTTTGCAGTGTAAGTGCTGCAAAACGTGGCACTTCTTTGCGCAATTCACTGAAATTTTATGCATTTATGCACTTTGTTAAACAATATCGAACCCTCACTTGAGAATATTTCTGCACCAAATTCTTTCACGAAATTGGTCAGTTTGTCTTTTACTGTTGTCCGTTCTTTAGGCATCGTAAAACAACTGTTCTAAAGGTTAAAAAAAAAGCCACATACACTCGTCACACTACTTTGTCTTTGAAGCACCATCTGTGAACAAGGGCTACAGACTGAATTCAGTTTACCAACATCAAAAATAATATTGTCAGTCACTTAAATATTTCAGCACTAGGTGTGAGAGAGAGAAAGAAAGCAATCTACCCTCTTTGTCACTCAGCATTGTTTCTATTGAAAAGAGGTAAAGCTGTACTATAGAACTTTTCCCAAACTTAGAGCTGGAGCATAATGCAATGGGACATAGCTTAGGGTTATTTCATTTAATGGGAATGCATGAGGTGAAAAAATACAATAGCCGGTACTTGTTATTTGACCTAACGGGAGTGCATTGAGGGGGAAGTTTGTCCATTTCAATTAATTTCATTGAAATACTAAGTTAATTTCGAGAAAATATGACAAATAGGCATTGTAAGCTGAAATAGGCATTTATAGGCAAAATGAACTTAATGGAAAACAACTCTAGGATCGTCGGTATGAACTTATATGAAGTCACTTTTACAATATCTATAATAAATAACTATAGGCGTTTTCCCTAACATCCGGTCTCTATTAATTACATATGCAACATTTGTGTGTCCCATTTATACCATAAATCTTTTTTAAGTTTGTAAGTTAAAAAAAGAGAGATTATCACTTATATTAAAAATCGTAGAATTATAAAATTATAGATGTAACTTAAAATTTCTCTTGAAACATATTATTAAGAATTATTTATCAGCAGCTGTCTTAAACATTGATAGAATCATTACCAATCAGAAAGTGATTATTTGCTACACTAATAGTGACACAATAACCAAACTTAAGATTTATTTGCAAAACTCACCAAGTTTCAGTATGTTCCTGTGTATAATTTATAATTAAAAAATTAATCTAATCTGCAGAAAAAAAAATTTGAATAATTCAGACAATGCATTTTTTTAAGTTCTACAGAATAGCAGTATGCATGCATGGAATTTTCGCCAGATGGAACCACATATGAAATTGGTATTACTAACTTCACAATAAATTTCCAAAACATGTTTATAAGAAGTGAATGTACACTAACCTGCCCCTGCATAACCTAACAAAATAAATTACTTACATATTATTTAATAAACTATAAATAATTTGGTGTACACTAACTTGACCCATAGGAACCTAATAAAATGAAATGAGTGAGCATCCATTTCTTAAAATATATTCTGGAATTAATTGCAAATGTTGGTCATTCTGATTTCACAGATACATCCCGATATCTGGCGACAATTTTATAAATGTTTGCGTATGCACATTACAATTCTTTAGAACTAAGAAAAAATCATTGAGAGATAAATGCCACAATTTGCATACATAGATAAATACTTAATATTGAGAATGATTGAGCAACGGTTCGTAACATTTGGCGCTCGGGTATTAACAATGTATAAGAGAAAAATCAGCATTTAGATTGGAGGACTGAGATAGCTCAGTTGGTAGATCATTGGCATAGAAAGCAAAGGTCTTGGGTTCAAACCCCAGTCTGAGCGTACATTCTTCTCTTCAAATATAAAAATTGTTTTTTTAAGTATTGTTGCAAAACATTTAAAATAGTACAAGATGGAAAAAGTAGTTAAGAGCATCAATATCATAAGAATGATTATGGAAAATCATAGGACAATTCTAAAGTTCAGCCCTAATCTGCAATTTTCCTTTCTGCTGTACTGTGAAATGCACCTTTTTAACTTGTATTATCATAACAATCAGTAAATGAATCAGATTTTAAACCTCACCTCATAATTTGTTTTCTTTCCAGGTCTAGTTTCAAAGAACATTCTTCTCTCATTTTCAACTGGTATCAGAATTTTGATTTGACACTTGGTAATTTATTGTTTCTCCTTCCCTCTGTTGGTGGACCGAACCTCCAAATCAAATATTTTCCCCCAGAAATTAAAAAAAAATCATAATTTTGTCTTTGTATTTGCCTAGTTTTAATCACTCGACCAAGTTTCTTATATAAAAATTTAATTTAGAGTTGAGGACGACTGCTATATCAGGAACCTATTTTAATTTAAATTTACGCTGGAGGGAAAATTTTCTATAGGATCGTAACAGGCCTTGGCCTAATACTTGGAAGGAAGAAGAAGAAGAAGAATATTGGGAAGTAAACATTATGAGGTTATATCATCAATAGTGAGTGGAGAACATATTTTAATCGACTCACCTCATACATTTTCAAACTTCTTCGAAACCGTCGGTATCAAAGAAGTTGGAAAATGTATGAGGTGAGTCGATTAAAATATGTTCTCCACTCACTATTAACCTATTTTAATATTCAACATTATTTTGTATTTTTTTGTGTAGAATTTCATTTACTGATTATTAAATAATGTATCATAGTGTTACTACTTAAATATATATGAATTATGTTCATATATTGTACATGTCCTCTCTAGCATAACAATTTCATTGTTACAAGAAAATTGGAGAGTTTCTACACAAGAGAATATGAAAAGCATTTTTGTTACTTAAATGAGTGAAAAGATAATCACTTATTTCGTAAATTAATGAGTCATATTTAACATCTTACCTCATATTTTATGTTTCTTTAAACACGGGAACTATTTCCCATATTTAACTATGAATAATCACTTATTATTAATGAAGATTCTGCCATTCATGTTAAGACACCTGTCTCACTAGTCATACATAAAAATAACTCTAAAAGATTATTTATAAAATTCTATGATAATTTTTCATATATGAACATAAAAGTATTAAAACAAGAAGTTCAGTTTGCACTTTCACAGGCATCAATCCAGTCATTATACACGTCCACTGGCTCTGATAAGAAATTTATTGTTGTCTGGAAATCTTCAAGACATACCCGACATGTTATTTTAGCTGTGTTACGTCCTTTATCCCTGAAAAAAATAAAAACCAGGCATAAATGAATCAGTCATTTTGAAAAAAAAATCATCTCCACTTTAACAAATTTTACAGATGCAAAAAATGTCTAACATTATCATTTATGATCCCACAAGAAGCCCAGAAAAATATTTTTCTTACGAGGAATGAGTCATGTTTAAAATGAACCTGGATTTGTTGTGATGGCCAAACCCTGTACTGACAGCAGGAGATGTCAGCCATTTTCCAAATAAATGCTTGAATGAGATCCTGTTTCCAAATGTCCCTGAGTATCCAAGGTGTTGCACCTTTTAGACTGACACCAGGTCATGATTATCTATCGAAACATTTGCACACAATTGCAATTCTCCCTTCTCCACTTTGTCCCTTGTGCAATCTACGAGAAGGGTATCTAGGAAAGGCTATTATTATAGTCAGTTTGCTCAGTTAAGAGAATCTTCCCGCGCAAATATTTGAAGGGATTAGGGGTGGGGGGTGAATTCTCTGTCTACTTGAAGGCCAGCATCAGGTATACGAAGGGTCGTAAATTCTTTCTTTCGAAGGTATTGTACACTTTTGTATTGCATTTAGTGGTGAGTTGACGTATGAATTGTGCTACGTGAGGTTTTTTTTTTTCAACAATGAGTGAAATTATAATAGCAGCATTATTTTCTCTGTGTATTATTGTGGCTGTGTGTTTGATAATAGGAGGTACAGGTAAACCGAATTAATTCGGATAGTAAGGAGCTCGTGTGTCGCGTTCACAATTTTTTTTTTAAAGTGAATTTGAAAATGCAAAAACCGGCAAACATTTATTATCAGTCAGTCAGTTAGGTGTGGGACAGAACGAATAGCGCAACTGGCTTATCAAAGCCTACTATAGGGAGAATTCTGAAAGAATGACAAATGAACTTAAAAGTCCGAGTAAGAAAAACAATGTAGATGGTTTTGATCGCAATGCTACAAGAAGATTAGTCCTAAGCTTATATAATGAGGGCTATATCCCAAGTCTTAATGACATTCTCAGAGCATGCAAGGCAAAATAAAAGTGACTTGACTCGATGGGCAGTATGGAAATATTCTAAAAAAAATAGGATTTCAATTCAAGAAAAAGGACAATAATAATAGATCGTATTTACTTTGACGTTCTGACACAATTTCAAAAGAGAAACCAATATTTATATACAATACATAAAAGACATTTGCCACTTCAGGAAAAAATATTATATATCTTGACGAGACTTGGATTAAATGCTCATATGACACGTGATAAAATGTGGGTAATAGATGATGACACCACTCCAGTAAAAGTTCCTACTTGATCGAGGTTCCCGTCTTATTGTTGTTTCATCTGCGGTTAGTCAATTAGCTTCTTTTGTTCATAATGGGGTTTATTTAGTATTTCAGTCGAAGTCAACTAAAGACTACCACGAGAAAATGGACAGTAACAGATTTTTATCGTGGTTTAAAAGCCCAGCTACTTCCGCAATATTCCACCACAATTCATGCATCGTAATGGACCAATGCCACTTATCATTTACGCGAACTTAACAGGGCCACCACATCAAACTCCAAGAAATGTGAAATGCAGGAATGGTTACGGGTGAAAAAATACCATTTGATGAGTGCATGGTCAAGGCAACCATATATAATATAATATAAATTTGCAAAAACCCCACTTTAAAAACATACGAAATAAATAAACTAGCAGAGACAATGGGTCATGTTGTTTGTTAACTTACCACCGTATCACTGCGAATTTAATCCAATAGAATTGGTTTGGGGCCCAAGTGAAAGTTTATGTTCGAAAATATAATACAAAATTTTGTATGAGTCACGTAAAAACTGTTTTTCAAAAAGCCATTAATTCAGAGAATGTGGAAAAACTGGAGAGAAGCTTGCCATCATGGATATAAAAGGGAAGAATTTTATTGGGAACACAATCAGCTGATGGATAAACTTCTGATACATTTATTATCAACCTGGAGGATGACAGTGATGACAGCAGTGGACTCAGAGTCCGAATTGGAAAGAGAAAGTAATGATGTTGCTGTTGAATTGTGAGTGACCTGTAAGTACACGTAATAATTTATACATTTTTCCTGGAGTTGATATTATAATATAAAGTAATAATAATAATATAATTCAAGTGCACGGACAGGTCGTTTCTCTCATAAATGCTATAAGTGTTAACATATTTTAGAAACTTCGGCTAGTTGCTCCCACTCTCTGACTGGCGTTGCAGCAACCATTTGAAAATATACGCGGGAAGATTCTCTTAACTGAGCAAAAGGACTATAGGGAAATTATGCACTATGCATGTTAGAATGGACCACAGATTCTAACTATACAGCCACAGGTTGTATTGAATGTTACGTTCGAAAAACCAACATGTTTTTTGTTTTACTGCGACATCTAACAAAGTCTTTTGTTACTATGTCCTAGATTGTTATTTTTTTCTTACATTTTAATATATCTGGGTACATTAGGTTAGGATGTGGTTAGATTAACTATAATTAATTTAAGTTATGAAATTTACTTTAAGTTTTTGGATGCTGCAGGATATTGGAGACAGTGATGCTGAATGATGCAACATTACAAGTTCATATTTAAATTAATGTTGGGAAGCAAATGTTATGAGCTTATATCATTCATATTGAATGGAGAACATATTTTTAATAACTCACCTCATACAATTTCAAATTTCTTTGAGACCATTAGTTTCAAACAATTTTTTGTTCATCTTCAGTCATGATTCCAACTGTTGAAATTCTTTGATTGTTGATTTCTCTATGGTCTGTGTAAACTTCTAAGTATCAATAAAAAATCAACATTTCAGACAATAAAAAAATCTGGAATTTATCAAATAAATTGTAATGATTGCAGCAAAGTGTATATAGGGAAAACAAAAAAAGGAATTTGGAAACACATACTAAAGAACATTTTAGAAATATTAAAAATTGTGAAATTGAAAAATCAGCAATTGTTGCACATAGTTTGCTAGAACATCATAAAATTATATAGAGATGCAAAACTTTTGAAACAATTGGATAAACCATTAGAATTAACAATTTGGGAAAAGATATTCATTCAAAAGAATAAATATCGATCGACGAACTTCGATATTACTGTAGACAAAAATTTTATTTTGAAATTTATAAACCTAACCAAAGATCGCACCACTAGAGGTCACCATAGAGAAATCAACAATCAGAGAATTTCAACAGTTGGAGTCATGACTGAAGTGAACAAAAAATCGTTTTGAAACCAGTGGTCTCAAAGAAATTTGAAATTGTATGAGGTGAGTTATTAAAAAATATGTTCTCCACTCAATATTAATCACAAGTCTATTCTGATATGTTGACAATTCTGTTTTCCCATGATTCATTCCTATCTTTCTATGAAGATATTTGTTTGATCCACATTGTTTATGTCATGATTTTTAGTTTATTTGCGGATTCTATGCCAGGAGTCCACCAAATTAGTTACTATTCAAACAGAACAGCCAACTTTTCCTTATGGTGCACCAGATTATACAATAACTTGCCCATTTTGCTCACCTAACAAATAAAATGAGTATAGGTGGACCTCTGGCATAGAATAGCCATTTATTTTTAAGTCAAATTATAATTCATTTTTTTCCTATTTCTCATACTGTACTTTTTTCTCACCAAGAAATATATATATATATATATATATAGGCTTATACATACCTCACTAATTATGCTAATTACATTCTAGGCCTACATCAGTAATTTGTCCATTTTTTTAATATATATATATATATACATATATATATATATATATTACACACACACACACACATATATATATATATATGGCTGCCATAGTTATATTCATATGATATGTATCAAGTTGATTGTAAAGAAATATATTCAAATAATTGTTAGAAAACATGTAAAAAGCTTTTGGCTGAACTACAGATTACCTTTGACCCACGCTATAGCCGAGTGGTTAAGGTAGAAGCCTTGGCGCAGAGCTACGGGACTTGCACTGGTTCGAGTCTCCATGAGGGAAGAAATTTTCTCATGGTATTTCGGCCAGTATCCAGCATCGTGAGGCATTTGGGTAGCTACAATAAGTAGCAGTTCCAGGTTGAGAAAACCAGCTATAATGGCTGGGGGACTCAACATGCTGACCACATGTCACCCCTACACTGGCTAGATGATCATCTACCTCTGTGATTGACACATGTGGATGTGAAGCCAGCAGCTAGCTGGTAGGCTAAGGGCCTTCTAGGCCTGTCGCACCATGGAATTATTATTAAATAGATTAATAGATTACTTTTCCTTTGATTTTCCATATATATTCTTGTAATAATGTTGCTCTATGTACTTCTTATATCTTTAAACATTTCGCAACGATACTTATAATAATTTTTAACAATATTATTAAATATTTATCTATGTATGCAATGATTACTTCAAAGTTATGCAGAATCATTGTGCACTTGCATGAATGTTTAAAGGAATTTCCGCTAAATGATGGAGATATCTGTGAAATCGGAAAGACCAACATTCAAAAATATATTTTAAGAAATGGATGTTCACTCACTTCAATTTGTTAGGATCCGATGGGAAAAGCTAGTGTCTATCAGATTAGTGTACACTTCATTAAATAATATGCATGTAAATTATATTGTTAGGTTAGCAAGGGATAAGTTGACGTCCTCCATTTCTAATAAACATTTGGGAATTTATGCAAAGGTTGGCCAAATTGATTTCACAGTTACATGGTTCCATCTAGCGACAGCTCTATAATCTTTCTGTATGACTTCAAAGATACATGGTTCCACCGACAACTTTAAAAACACATGACATGTGCACTGTTATACTGAAGGACTTAGAAAATGCATTGGGAAAGGTAAACTAGAGTTTTTCTAAGTATTTTAAATGTTAGTAAATAACTTTAAAAACGAAACTGTAAGGATAAAATTTGACAGGAGTTTATTGAGGTATTTAAAAAGTCATGTCACATGTTGGAAAGTTGAGCCAAATATTGTGGTAGTGCATCATTTCCCTAACAATAAAAACCCCCTTGGGAAATACTGGAGAGTAAGAGAGGTCAATATTAGTAAACAAACATATTCCTTGGGTAATTATTCACATACAGCTACGATCATTTTATGTAAACTGTTGTATCACATAATCACTGTCAAATTTTGGTAATCATTAATAAAATGTGATCCTTCATTATAAAACATACCCTAAAGTAGGATAAGGTAGAGAAACAGTTACACATGAATTCTTTTAAGTTCTACAGAATTGCAGTGCACATGCGGGAGTAGCTGTAATGGTTAATGTAGCTTCCGGTAGATGGCTCTGAAGTTGGCATTACCAACTTTGGGAATAAATTCCCAAATGCTAAAAAAATGGACATAAACTAACTTCCCATTTCCTAACCTAACAAAACAATTTGCATGCATATTATTTATTCCCAAATGCAAAAAAAGGACGTAAAGTAACTTCCCATTTCCTAACCTCACAAAACAATTTACATGTGCATTATTTAATAAACTATAAACTAATTTTACGTACACTAACACTAAATATGGTTTGGAATTATTTTCAAATGTTGGTAACTCTGATGTGAGAGCCACCTAGCAGATGTTACATGAAGCATTTCCGCGCCTGTAGAACTCAATGTACAATATTTGCATAATTTAGAAATATTTAAAAATCGTATGAAATGTTTATAAAATGGTTCCAAAATAGTACAAAACATTATAAATGGTTGAAACGTATTTAGTGCATCAGTGGCATAAGAATGTTAGGTAAGAAACGTTGTATGAACGAAATAAGAATCTGTTCATTTGTACTAGTGAACGATGTTTAATATTCATAAAACAAACTATTAATGGTCACATTCATTTCCAACATGGTGGCGAACTAGTTTATTATATTAAGTTATGTATATAGGAAATAACACTATGAGGTTTTTTTAGTATTGTTTATTTTTTATTATTTCACTCACCTCATACTTCATAACTTCTTGCAGACCTAGGTTTCATCACAACATTTGTGACATTCTCAATGCTGTGTCACGTTCACAACTGATGTCCAACGGCCTTCTATCCTGCAGACTGACCTCTGCGCCATCTGATGGCTGACTGACAAATTTCCTAATCAGTCCTCTCTCCTTATAACCGGGTATTTCAAAATTCATAGTTGTATTTTCATTCTTGCATATGTAAATTTTTTCCCAAATTGTGAGTTCCTTCGGTTTTTCCAATTGTTTAAGTAATTTTGTTTTGGTTTCTATTCTATGTTTTTCTGACCAGGCATGTGCAGCTATTGCAGATTTTTCGGTTTCTCCATTTTTAACATTTCTGAGGTGTTCTTTTAATCTTGTTTTAGATTCCTTTTTGTTTTTCCTATGTATATCTTTTCACAATCTTTACAATTAATTTGATAAATTCCAGATTTTTTGCCAAGTTTAAAAAAATCATCAACAAATTCAACATTAAATTAGCACCGAAAAATGATTACAGCTTGGGTAATTTAATAAAAACCAACAAAAATGAAAAGATTGAAGACGGCAAAAAATCGGGAATTTATCAAATTAATTGTAAAGATTGTGAAAAGATATACATAGGAAAAACAAAAAGGAATCTAAATACAAGATTAAAAGAACACCTCAGAAATGTTAAAAATGGAGAAACCGAAAAATCTGCAATAGCTGCACATGCCTGGTCAGAAAAACATAGAATAGAAACCAAAACAAAATTACTTAAACAATTGGAAAAACCGAAGAAACTCACAATTTGGGAAAAAATTTACATATGCAAGAATGAAAATACAACTATGAATTTTGAAATACCCGGTTATAAGGAGAGAGGACTGATTAGGAAATTTATCAGTCAGCCATCAGATGGCGCGGAGGTCAGTCTGCAGGCCGTTGGATGTCAGTTGTGAACGTGACACAGCATTGAGAATGTCACAAATGTTGTGATGAAACCTAGGTCTGCAAGAAGTTATGAAGTATGAGGTGAGTGAAATAATAAAAAAATAAACAATAGTTTATTATATTTTGCTTAACATTTAGACCCATTTTTATGGTTTGTTAAGCAGTTTGGAGGGTTGAGGGGGGCAAAGCCCCCTTTCATGCAGGTTTTCAGAATGCGAACATATTCTAATTTTGGACTATATATTAGATAATAGTAAATACACATCATTCCATTTCCGATATCCAAAGAATAATAATTGAGTTATATAACAGTTAAACATGTCTGTCTTCAATTTAAGAGCTAACAAATGTAATTTCACACTAATCAAAAATAAATTCACACTAACCTTAGTTGTTTTTTGTTAGGTGTTAGTTATTAAATCACATTTTTGTTAGGTTTTAATATGGCACATATAGGCTATTTCAAATATTTCAGTTTTTCTTCACATGAATATTACATTAATCCATTCTGTGGAATCTAGATAATAACAAATAAAGTTTATAAAAACATTACAAGGTTGTTAAGGCATGGTGCTATAGATCCGAAGGTCCAAGGTTCGAGTCTCGCCGAAATCCATAGTAAGTAATATTGTAATTTATAATATATAATGAAATAGTTTTAATTGCAAAGAATTGTAGAATTAGAATTGAGATAGATATGGAATAGAAAATAGGATAAAGGACAAAGAGAGGAAAGGAAGACAGGAGATAAAGAGAGAGAGCGACATCTAGTATCAAAGAATATAGTTTCCTTCCACCAATGAACTAGTTAAAATGATCGAGAATGATGAACTAATCCAGTTATTGTTCATTTATTATTTAATCATTCATACAACATTTCTTGGGGATAATCTTTCCATTAAGTGCAGCGAGAATTTTTTCTAAGTCCCAGGCAGACACCATGCGCATGTGCTAACAAATGCAAAGCGGTTTACTCTATAGAATATCACAATGCAGCCAACATTATACATGCTATTTAACGAACCTAAAAGCTAACCTAACACAATTTAAGCACACTAACCTGTGAAAGAATGCAACACCCAAAAATAAATAGTAAGTTCTCAAATTCTGAAGTACGTACCCTATATTGGATGCACTGTTATTGCATAGAATATTCTTAAAAATCAATATGGCTGCCACGTCTTCATGTTACGTATATAGTTAAATATCATAGAAAAATAATCGTTAGAAAAAATTTAAAATTTGTTGTAAATGGTGGGAAATAATTTTAAAATAAACCCTGTTGGTGCATGCATGTGGTGTCTGTCCGGACTTAGAAAAAATTCACACTGCGCTTAATGGAAACATAAGCCTTTCTTGGTAAGAACTGAATGCCGCATTTTGACTATTATGACGTTCTACTAACTGACATAAGTGACGGATTGTCGGACAAACTGCATGTCCATAATATGTGTATCAGATTCATATTTAATGTTCGAAAATACGATCACATTTCTCCATTATTCCACGAATTGTCATAGCTACATCTGAAAGAGAGAAGAAAATCACACCCGTCTAATTCTCTTATTTAAGATCCTACATACCTCGATTCCCAATTATTTATCATCTCGTTTCCAGTATCTATCCTCAAACCATAACTTAAACACAAGATCACAACATAGTCTCTTGCTTAATATGTATACCGCAACATAGGACATCACATCACTCTCCATCTCATATACTATCTTCACTTCTTCACTTCTCGCAACTTGAATTCCCTACCACACGAAATAAGGGGCTGCCGGACATTGGCATCTTTTAAAAGAAATCTAAATTTATATTTGCTCTAACCTAGACATTATTACCCAGTGTAAGGTATATATATTAATTGGTGTTTCTCATATAATTTATCATATTTATATTATTATATTATAATTACTATTATTATAATTATCGTAAGTATTATTATTGTTATTATCATATAAAATGTTGTTTGTACATGCAATTTACATTGCTACATTTAATGTAACTTTAAATGTTTATAATTAGCATAGTGTATATCTATATTTGTCAAATATTTATTTGTATTTGTGCTGATTGAGTGGAAGAGAAGGCCTTATGGCCTTAACTCCCAGAATAAATAAAACATTATTATTATTATAATGTTAGATGGAAAATTGTGTGTATCTTAAAGTCAACCTCAGCCCCTAAAGCATTTTGTTTAATGCATTTGAATGAATGGTCGGGTTCTTAAGTAATTACCAGAAATTTTGTATTTTACTTACATTTTTACTTCACACGACTTTTCATGATTACAAAAAGGGCAATTGAATTGTAGATCTAGTGGTTCTACTATCGCCTTTCGTTTGGGTGGTGGCTTCCTTTTACTTTTCCTTCGTCCCATTATGAAACTTCCTACAAACTAAAATTATTAAATAAATAAGTCTTACATAAACATTGTACATAACCTATACTACTATGATTTCTCTTTATTTATGCTTATATGAGATTCGTAATATTTACTTCAAAATTATAATAATTTATTTTAATTTAATGTTAATGTTAATAGAAACTTACCTTCTGCGATACAAGTGCAGATAAAATGAAATGCGTTTAAAACAATTATAAAATTAAGTACTTCAATGTACAGATAATATATGTTTATTTCATCTTCAGTGACATACTTGCCAACTGGAATACCCCAGTATCATTTGTCAAGTTTTAATTTTAAGAAAATAAAAGTACTTTAAGATAAATTAGAATGAAATAAAAATATTTTCGGTGAAAAGTATTTTAAAATTTGTACCTCTCCTTCAATATGCTAAATCACTTAATAAGTAAACTCTAGTACAAATATTTTATACCAATACCTTGCCTTTAAAGAAAGGACATTTTTCAAGTTGGCTATCTTGCTCATTACAGTGCCATAGAGTATCTTCCATTCATGACACTGCTATATTCTCCACCGCCGAAACACCACTATAAAACATGGGGTATCGCTGCTATAGAACAGTAGAAACCATAGATAAAAAAATTAAAAATTGCATTAAGCCCGCCAAACCCAATCGATGTGATATATTAATTTATCAAGTGTCTATCCTAGTGGGTCATAAGCATCGCCAGTAAATTCTAGACCTCTATTATGAACTAGCCGTTCACTTCTCGAATTTCAGCTGAGTACCTGAGTTTGTTTTTCGACGCCTAGACGCTTGTAGAAGCTTCGCCTGACCTTGACTCTTCATTAGCCGCACATACTTCTGTAATGAATGTCTTTTTTACAGCCTTATTTTGGCCAACGCCCACTTACTGTGATTGGCAAAAAGGTTCGCCATGCCTACGTCTCGTATTTTTCCAGTACGTTCGATAGGCTGGAATAATTATTCAATTGACATATTCTTTACTCGAAGGTTCTCGACTCATACTTTAACGCTGAACTACGCGCATTCGTGCGCGTAAGCGTAAAAATTTTATATAAGAAAATTATTTGTTAAGTACCTGCGCAAGTTGTATCATTGAAATATTATTTTTTCCCGGAAAGTTTAGAATTCATCACATCCGAAAAAAATATTCCCACCATTTACCCACCTAATGATATTGACAACTGGTTCGGGAGAACAGAGCTAATTAGTAAGGAAGATAAAGTGAAAATTCTGACAAACTGCTGGAATCTACCCGAAAGCTACAATTTCAGCAAAGATGCTGAACATTTAAAACAGAAATTAAAGCATTGTTGGATCCAACAGTATTCATCTTGGCTGAAGTATTCCGCAAGAGTCAAAAGTGCACTCTGTATATATTGTGTTCTATTCTCCTCACATGTTGTGAGGGGCGTTAATGGATCATTCATAGGGATGCCCTTCCAGAAATCTTTCAAAATGCGTGAATTCGACAAAAACTTTGTGAGTGCCGCTGGCATGTGGAAGCTGCGTAGTCAGCACGCTTGTGTTTAAGAGAGGTCCTTATTCGCCTTAAGCTCCTACGTGTCTATAAGAAGATTGTGGCGTGTAACTTGAAATATTTGTCTACGATCTTGGATACATTTATCTTCTGTGGCTTGCATGACTTGCATTTAAGGGATAAAACACTGGACGAAGGCGTCTTCAGAGACTTGACTCAGAGGAGAATTGATGCCAGTGATATAAGCTTAAAACCTAATTTAAATGCCAAGAATGCTACCTACCTTTCTCCACAAATTAAAAATCAATGATTGAATTATGTGACTTGAGGTAAAGAAAATGATTGCAGATGATGTAAAAAATGTCAGCGTTTACAGTGTTTTAGCTGATAAAAGCTGTGACATTTCTGGAAAGTAGCAACTGCCCATTGGTGTGCGGTTTTTTGATGAACTGAATACAGTTCGAGAAGACTTTTTGGGTTTTGTTGAAATGAAAGGATGCCCAGTAATTGCTGCACATATTGAGTTTTTTTCAAAGAGATAGACATTGACCCACACAAATGTGTCGGCTAGGGCTATGACGGCTGCTCAATAATGGCAGGAAAAGGCAAAGAGGTTCAGAAACATCTGCGTGAGTTTTTTTCCCAAATGTATTTACTTCCACTGCGCGAGCCACAAAATCATTCTTGTGGTAAATGATTTGAATAGTGTGCTCGAGGTGAGAAACACGATAACTACAATTAAGGATATCATAAACTTTTTTCTAGAGTCGCTGTTGAGAAGACAGCATGTCACAAACATCCCGATGCTCTGTGAAACACGTTGGTCGCAACAATATAAAGAGTATTGGGATATTTAAGAAACACTTCTTGGAATTGATGAACAGCCTGGAATTGATTGCCGTAGAAAGAAACGCACCAAGCCGAAAACAAGCTGATCAGTTGCATGCTGCTGCAAATAGAAGTACTTTCATCTTTTGTTTGTGCCTGATGGCAAAATATTCTAGTTATTTGGAACCTGTCATTAATTTGCTGCAAGTCGTGGCTATAGATTTAATTAAATGTACAGTCCATGTTGAAAGCATTAAAAGCATGGTAATAGATCATTGCAAAAAAAGGTTATGAGATCACTGAAGGCATCATGAAAGATAAGGAGACTATTGCTTCTTAGCTAGGTGTGGAAATCACACTACCTAGAATATCCAATAAGCAGACACATCGAGCTAATCCACAGTGTAATCCTGAAGATTACTTTAAGGTGGCCATCTTAATCCGTACTTGGATTCCTTTCACACAGCTTTGGAGAACAACAGGGTTCTGTTGAACTTAAAAATCTCTGAAAGATGCCCAAGCAACGACGAGCAAAATTTCAGAGTCTTATAAAATCTAGGGTTTGTCCACCAAAATTAAACTATGGCACCGAATACGGATGAAACGGTGACAAGGAAGATAAAGAAGGTGGTTTCGTTAACATCGAGGAAATTGAGTGCGATTTTTTCCCCATTTATCAAAAAAGCAATTGTAATATGTCTCGGTCTTTATCATGAACTTCGACGTTGACTGAACACACTTTTAGCACCAGAAGAAGGGTGAAGGGACACGGTGCAGTTCTACAATGACAGAAAAATCACCTTAATGGCCTGTGTATGCTCAGTCTGACACAAAAAACTTAATTAAAATGACATTTGAAAATTCATACCAAAAAGTACTTAAAAAATGTTCTCAAACGGGAAACGAAAAGGCGAGTCAAACTGTTCGTATAGTTGTACTTTATTAGTAGCTAAAATATAGCTAATAGTTTCAATACAATTAAAATCTAAAAATTAAGAAGTAATCTTGACAAAAATAAATAAATTCGCTGAAAGCCTAAAAATTCTGCAATTATTTCACTATTATTCTTCATAATCCCTCTTCAATAGCATTGTGGGTTTCTTCCGAAATATATAGAAGGTAGTGTAAAAAATAAAGGTAGTAGTTTGTAGTTTTGATATGTTCATTGGTACCGCGGAAGGTATACAGTCAAAAAAAAAAGTTGCACCCCCCCTCTTAATCCAATGCTGGCTACACCCATGTAACCCACTAAAGGTCTTAATAACTTCATTTCTGTGGCTACTATCCTATTTAATTTGCCTGTAATAAGAGTCCAGGTTTCAGAGCCATAAAGTAGGCCATTGTTTTATAAAATTTTAGAAATGTATCAGAGTATTCTTTTCAGAGAAGAGTGTTTTTTATTGTTCCTATAAGATTGGTCAATTTTATGTCTATGTCTTTACATGTGTCATAGGAAAGGTTGCATCCAAGATAAGTAAAGTTATTAACTTGTTCTATTATATTGTTGTTAGTCCACCGCTGTGGTCTCGAGATAGCGTGCTGCCTTGTCACTCAGCAGGCCCGAGTTTGATCCCCAGTCAGGGCAGTTTTACTGGGTGAGTTTTTTATTGGGGTTTTCCCGCACTTGTAAGACAAATGTCAGGAAAACTTTAAGGCCTAAACGGTCCCTGAAATCATATGGCCATCATCATCATCCTTCAACGGTGTGGAAAGCAACGGGAAGCTACCACACTTACAATTCCCTAGTAAAGCTGCAAGCATAGCATGAAAACTGCTATGATTGCAGTGAAGGACCTGCCTTCGGCAGAATTACTATGGGTGGATATTTTAGTTTCTGCAAATGCATGCAATTATACATTACAGAGACTCTTGACATCCCAACTCCTTCCAAAAAACGTTAAACTGAAAATATATAAAAGTATTATTCTACCAGTTATATTATATGGATGCGAAACATGGACTCTTACTTTAAGGAAGGAAAGGAGATTATGAGTATTTGAGAATAAAGTTCTTAGGAAAATTGTTGTACCAAAGAGAGATGAACAGACAGGTGAATGGAGAAGACTTACATAGGAAGCCAGATATAATGAGAACAGTTCTGTGATGGGCAGGACATGTGGCATGAATGGGGAATGAAAGATGTGCATGAAGGCTTCTTGTAGGGAAACCAGAGGGAAAACGTTCAGTTTGTAGACCAAGAATGAGGTGGGAGAATAACATTAACTGTGGTTTGAGGGAATAGATTAAAACATTAGCTCAGGATAGGGATGTATGGTGAGCTTATGTCCACATGGCCATGAACCTATGGGTTTCATAGTGCCAGTGAGGTAGTTAACAATTTTAGTTCATATCAGTATTTTCCATTCAGAGGCCTCAAGGTGGCAACCTCACCACTGAACTTTCTCAGCGATGGGTCATTATGCCGTTCTGAGGAGATTTATACGTACTCAGAATCTACAGGAAAGAAATAATGCTGGTATTAATAATAATACGTAGGCTGATGTGATTGCTTTAATTTAGTATTACTCTAACTATAAACTGATCAATAATTGAGTCCAATTTGTAAGTCCAAATTTATAATTTTTTTGTATAACAGTGTTTGTCACATCTTTCTTCAACTATGTGCAACATTAATTTCTTTCTGAACTTGTTAATTCCTTGTGTAACCTCAATGTGAATATTGCATCCTACTCCAAAACTACTTTAGTCCATGTTGTCTACAGTTCCAGAAACCTTTTAAGTTCAGGCTTGGATAAAATTCAATGTTTTTATTATTCATTTCATACATCTCGATGATGAATAAATTATATTTGAAGAGAAAAATTATACGCACAGATTGGGATTTGAACCCAGAACCTTTTACCCAAAACTTTTGAAGTCCACTATTTCCATCATGATCATCCATGACTTTTTGCCACAAAACTACTCAAATCCATGAGTGTATTAATTTCCATATTTTTCTATACTTTCAATAGGGAAGTTCAATATTTAATTTATTGGAATTTTTAAAATTTACAAAATAGTGAAGCGCCATACAGTATTAAACGTGTTGTGCTCTATTTCCTTATTCTTTTTTTTTTTTAATATCCTAAATGTATAAACCCTATTTCACCTAAGGTACATTAGGGTTATATTTTGTCAAATTTGTGTAGTTATATATTTTTTATCTAAAATTAAAGTCTTTTATGAATTTTATTTATAAAACATTAAAAAGCCTGTAGTTCTTTTCTGTAATGGGTGGTTTACTTAAACAGGCGAAGTTACTTAGAAGATATGTAATTTCAAATCTTTCGTTCCAGAACAATGGACAATCAAATATAATATGTTCTACACTTTAATTGCTAATTTCAAAATTACAGTTTGCATTTTCTATGATGTTGAATCTCTGTAGGTATTGGCCAAATTTTCGGTGCCCAGTGAGGAATTGTGTTAATATAAAATTTGGAACAATGTGTTTGCATTTTATTCTATCATAAATACTTGGAAAGAACAGTTGTTGTGTTAATGTACCTGTGATATTATTGAGCCATACATTGTTCCATCTTGCTATTATAATATGTTCCTTTATTTGTGACTTCAAGAAAGAAATATGACAGAGATCATATGCATACTGTAAACTGGAATCTGCTGCAGACTTGGCTAATACATCTGCACGTTCATTTTCTAATATCCCGCAATGCCCGTGTACCCAAGATAAACAAATATGTTTTGAACTTTGCTTCATTTGTTCCCTAATCTCGAAAGCTATTGTATTATTGTTATATCTATCATTAATTGCTTTCAGAGCTGTTTGTGAATCACTGTGTATACAAGAGCTTATTTCATTTGTTGCACACCATTTAACAGCTTTTATGGCTAATAATTCTGCCTGAAAAATGGAACATTGTGGAGAAAGTTTGAACAAAGCTGAGGAAATTTCTGACGAGTTCTCATAAACTACAAAAGCACATCCAACTTTAATTTCTTCTCTTTTGTTGCTTATTATTCTTGAACCATCTGTGAAAATGGAATGTTGGTGGAATTTCTTTGCAGGAGTCCATAATATAGTGTTTATGTTCAGGTGGATGTTCCCTATTCTTGACAACTCCTTCATTCCTCCCGATCGAGATTTTGGAAATATAAAACACCAGATTCACAAACAAGAAGCACTTATATTGCCAAATTATTATCTCAGTTTTTAGAAATTTGGAAGCATTTCTATTTCCGTGACTGGAAAATGACTGCGGATAACACAGTCAAGAACCACAACAGTGGCATTTTATGTTTGCAATTACAAAGAGATTTATTATTAGCCAATCAAAAAATGGACATGGACTTGTTCAAGGTAAATCAATGTATTTCACAGATCTAGGAGCCCCATAGCCTATAATAATAAAAAAAGGAATAAGATCGAATATCATGAATCCAGCAGTTGAAGAATTGGATGTGTCTATGACTCCAAAGGAGGTGACTGATGTGAAATAGCTCTTGTCAAAGCACTTTGGCCCCCAAATGATGCAACAGAGAGGATCAAAGCATTTACAGCAAAATTGCTACCATGTACCTGCACAAGTTGGAAAAGATTCTAATGAAAACGATGACCCTATGGAATATGATGTTGTTATGCACTCTTATGGAGTGTACATCACCTAATTTGACTGTGGACAGACACATTCTGAGTGGGATGTTAAGTTCAAAGAGTTCTCATATTATAATACTTTGTTTTGAAACTTTGAAATAGAACAACAATACATTTAATTTTCACATAGAACTTACTATATTTACATAATGTTCCAGAATACTCTCCAGAACTCTCCAAGTCCAATATATTTTACATTTTTACATAAATACTGCATTTGCAATATTTATAAAATGTTTATACAATGAAAAGTAATCATATTTTGCAATGTGTAGACCAATGACTCTGCACTCATAACTTACCACAGCTTTTTGCTCTTTCCCAAAAATTTCATAAAATTGACTTAGGTCGTTATGGAATTGGACGATTCAATTATCATTGATATTAGTTTTGTAAATTTAAGAAATAAGGACCTTTTAGAAATGAAAGTGAAACACAACATTTTTGTGAATGATATCAGTGTTACCTAGGATAGGATGGTTAATGAAGCATAAAAGAATTAAAAATAGGAACACGGAAAAAGTTTTCATTGCATCACTCGAGATTTTTTTTTAAGTTCTGTATACCAATTCTCTATGCTACACGCAGTCCAATAGTGTGCATGTGCAAGACTCATGAAATTTCTGGTGGATGGAAGTATACTGTGATGTAAAGAAAACTGGCATGTCCAACCTTTGTAGAAAAAATATCAAACAATTTTGAAGAAATGGATTAAAAATGCACAAGTATTCACCATGTTTTTTATTGACGTACTGTTAGCATGAATTTTGTGCTCGTGAGCTCTACATACTCCAAATTAAGTAACATGTCAGCATTCCTGTTGTTAGAAAAAATGCCATCTGTATCTCATTCCTATTGACATTTATCATAAGTAATGCCACGAGTGATTTCCAAATTATCGATAAATTCACGACTCACGAAGTGAGTCGTGAATTTATCTAGAGAATTTGGAAATCAAGAGTGGCATTTGTTAGGACTATTTAACGAATAAAATTAAGCTGTTTACTCACAAATCATTATTTAACTATAGTTATTTTAAAATATTTATATATTTAATGTAAACGGCGATGTTTGAAAACAAATGAGAAACGATAGGTACGCTTCTACTGCTTCATTTGTTTATCACTGCAACCAGATCATACTATTTATTGCCAAAGGAACGCAATATTGTAAGGAGGAGCTTTCTTTAATATGGTAATTATAACACTGATAAATATTTGGTGAAACACGACTCTGATTGGTTGTAAAACAGAAATAATTGAAATGTGATTGGTCATTGACTCCCATTTGGGGCATGAGTTAAATAGTCATCTTAATATTATTTTCAAAGTCCTACTACAATTGCAAACCTACAATTTTATATTTACTAGGCTTTCTCAATGATATTTTTAAAATCCTACAATTTCAGTACAATTTTGTATTTTCTATATTTTTCAGTATTAATTCAAAGTCCTCCTACCATTTCATTTATCGTTATCTGACACCTGTACCTCATTTGCATTGACATGTATCATCTCAATATTTTTCAGATTTTTGAACATTATTTTTTAAATTCTCTTAAAATTTCATCACAATTTTGTTTTTTCTAAATTTCTAGCAATGAGATAGTGGTATGGCATCATTCACATTCATTCTTATTACGCGGCGCGTCTGTTAAGCCCCAGCGTAACGATAGCGTTAAGTTCACTATTGTTTAAGTGGTCTTTGGCCCGAGCGGTTGGCCTTGGTTTTGGACTAGGAGTTCTACAATTAACATATTAAACCACAGTAAACGAAAAATAACATTATTTATTAAAATAAGTACCAAACATAAATAAAATCAAGTCAAAAAAACTGTTATAAAAATCAGCTGAAATCGCCACATTGTCCCAGTCAAAATATTCTGTTACTAAAATGCTAATAGTTAGAGAGATATCCAGTATTTTAAAATATTCAATTTTGTTTCATAGTCTAAGTTACTTGGACCATTTGGTCCCGTATTTGATTCTAAGTATTAAATGACCTAAGACATGATGGAAGAAAATACGTTACCCATGTAGCGCCACCGGCCCGCAGGGCCCTCCTGAGGGGACCACACTCAGTCCCGCTGCTGTCCCTTTCCCATTCCAAAACTCTTCTTTTATACATATCGAAAAATCAGATAATCTCTCATCCCAGTCCCAGCTATCATGATGTCATCTTTAGTAACAATTCCACATCTAAGGACAGGATGATGCAACTTCCTACTTTGACCCATGATAACCACTGTTTGTTCATCATGCAATGTCAATTGATTACAAATTTCTAAACTACAAGTCTCTCTTACCAAGAATTATTAACTATATTAATAGAATTATTAACTATATTAATATGGGTATTTTACCAAATGTCTTTATTTTTTATGATATCTGTAATTAGGTCCTTTGTATTTGTAATATTCCCCCCCCCTAAATAAGACTGTAGGGTTGAAAAACCGACAGTCTTTTTCCTTACAGGATATCTCTCACCTCTCGGGGTTGGTCCTGACATTTATCTTTCACTTAGCTTTACGTGGGAGTGGAACTGACGTCGTCAATTGGCGATTCCATCTGTCCTGGAAGTATTTTGTTCTCATCCTAAGAAGTTAGATCGTCTTGTAATTTGCCCCGAATACCTTTAATTGCTCGAAATATCGCAAGATCCGTTTACTTAGTGAGAACACCATACTTAAAAAAAACAAAAATCACAATATAGCAAGCCTTTGCGGCTTTAATACAATATGCCTGAGCATTGTTTCAGAAGGAAAGAGAAAAAAATAATGTTTATTTGCTGAAAAAAATAAAACACAAAAATATTGACCAAAAAAAAATTTTGTCTTCATTCTTCTTCCTTATTTAAACCTTCGGTGGTTTCTTTTGGAACCGACGCACTTACACTGTTATCCAATATCCGACGCACTTTATCACATTTCATTACTTTTGTTATGTACGCCGACGTTTTCCCCCTTTTTGTTATTCACTCTGACAGTTCTATTCCGTGAAGCGGATCATTGATAAAAATTATAAACCTGTGGTGTCTGCTGTGGCCAGCTTGGAGGTCAGGTTTCGTGTCTGCTTACCGCGATGGAGGAGGCAATGTCCTAATGCTCGAGGTCGTTGTTCGGTTTCAGCTGCCGTTGGTCCAGGTAGGCCTTTTTGTCATGCCTAGTTTCTTTAACCAGAACCCAGTTAGCTCCAAGGAGAACTTGTGAAAGGGTTGATAGGAATCTAATCTTGTCGTGGAGTTTGTTTCCTAACTCTTCTATAGGACAAAATTGGGCTGGAGGAAGTTAGGCCAAGGTTGGCGTTGGAGAAGGTCGTTATTATTTTATAATGCCTGGGTTGGTTTTTACTACTAATGAGGTGTTTTTGTCTCAGCTGGTTGCGAGTCTGGATATTCATCCATCTCACGCTCCGCCTCGAGATGTGTGTTGATCCTGGCAGCTACCCGCGTCCTTAGATGTACAGGGTGTGGTTGGTCCGTGCAGCGTTATGCTGCCCTCGTCCTCAGATGTATAGGGTGCTCCGTGAGTCTGGCCATCTTAATCTGCCTCCCATCATGTGGTGTGTCGTGGCGGTGGCCGCAGTCCAAGCGTGAAGCTGCAATCTCATGCATAGGCATTAAAACTTGGGAGGATAACATTAACATTGATTATGGGTTTGGTGCTATCTCGTACCACATGGGTCCGTATCCCTCCCATCACTCCTGGTCATTTTAATTTACTTCATTGCTTAGAGGCTTCATTTTCAGCCATCATATCTTGATACTATATTGTATTAGACGTTCTGGCTTTAGATTTATTTGTTATCAACATGTATCGTGTAGTTTGGTGCACCCATGTTCCTATTTATCCCTATTAGCTAGCCTCAAGTTGCAAAGGAAATGCTCTTATGTTTTTGGTCTTATGATTTCTCATGAATCATTTACGCCCTTATTGCAATTCAGGTTTTACTAGGTTCAAAAATTGTCAGTATCTCCCTGTATTTTACCACTGGTTTTCACTTTCATTGCTTGGATAAAATTTCAATTTTGCCTTTCCTACTCTAGAGCCCTGGGTTCGACCGAGTGTGGCTCGCCTACACATAATTCGCTAGGGCTTTAAGGTGTAATTACTACTTTGTACGATTATGTAACCTGAATTCCGAATCATCATTCCCTCGTGAGGTCCTGATTGTGAGAGCATTTCCTTTCTTTAATCCGGGATGCGTCTTGCAGCTTAACTTCTCGCTTCTAATACCTCTGTCGATATCCCATGTTACCAACCCACATAGTTAACTTACATAAAACAAAATGCGTCTGAATGGTGTTGTTTCCTTAAGTCCTTCCGAATTCGTTCGGCAAATTTTTCTTAAGCCCTTCCTGATTCGTTCGGCAATATTTCCTTAATACCCCGCCTGATTTCGTTTCGGCAATATACTCAATTGTTTTTCTTGAATTTCTGTATTTACTTTTCTTTTCATAACTCCCGAATTAATGCGTGGACCTTATTCCGTGTCCTGGGTCCCCATGTTCCATATGGATTTAACCTCTCCCTTTTTAGTTCTTATCACTTTGGTTTCCTGTTAATTTCCATTGTTACGTTTTTGAGTTAGTTCCTGACTCTCATACGTGGTAGACTTATTCCCTATCTTACATATGGTTTTAACCACTAAGTTCATGTCCCACCCTATGTTTTTAAACTTCTAATTTCATGCACTTTCTTAAGTGTTTATCTTTTTAATTTCTTGTATTACCCTGTTGAGTTTAATCCCTAATTCCTGTATTCCCTGATGAGTTTAAACCCTATTTCGTGTACTATCCTTATGTGTTTAACCTCTAATTTCTGTGATCTCCCTCTATGTACTACCTTAGGTGTTTAACCTATAATTTCCTGAGATCTCCTTTTATGTATTACCGCATGTGTTTAACTTCTAATTCCGTGTATTATCCTTACGTGTTTATCTCTAAGTTCCTTAATTTCCTGTAATAATCCCACTTCTTGTATTACTTATGCATTTAACCTCTCTTTGTATGTAGTGCCTAATGTGTTGAACTTCTCCTTTTGTATGTAATATCCCTACTTAGGTCAATCTGTCTCTCTTGGCTCTACTCTTTGAATCGCACAATCGTAAATCTACTGTGTTTCCCTTTAGTATTTTCATCTAGGTGTTCTCAACGTTTCTGACGTCCCTGACTATTATTCGATTTTTCTTCGTTAGGACCATGTTCCATGTGTTGGCGTACGGCTTTCCGTATCGCGGTTTCCTTTTCTGCTTTTCTCTAACCACGCGGTGCCCTCTTTTTTGTTTCCCTGGCATCATTATTGACTCTGGATAGACCCCCTGCTATCTCTTTTTCGTGCTTAGTTTACTTCTGACCTTTTAAGTCCTTGGCAAAGTCGGCGGACTCGTCGAGCAAATCGCCTCAATGGAGGTGGCGGTTGTTCACTTCCCTTCGGGGCCCAAAAAACTCGAGCAAATCCCTCAAAGGAGATCGCCTCAAGGGAGGGGCACCGCCTGCCATTCGGGGCCCAAGTCGTCCCTACCGCACATCACCGCTTTTTCCGTTTTGTATTCTGGCGGACTCGCTCGAGCAAATCGCCTCAATGGGAGTAGTGGCGGTTGTTCCTTCCCTTCGGGGCCCCCACAAAAACTCGAGCAAATCCCTCAAAGGAAGATCGCCTCAAGGGAGGGCACCGCCCTGCCATTCGGGGCCCAAGTCGTCCCTACCGCACTCCCGCTTTTTCCGTTTTGTATTCTGGCGGGACTCGTCGAAGCAACATCGCCTCAATGGAGGTGGCGTTGTTCCTTCCCTTCGGGGCCCAAAAAACTCGAGCAAATCCCTCAAAGGAGATCGCCTCAAGGGAGGGCACCGCCTGCCATTCGGGGCCCAAGTCGTCCCCATCCTACTCATCCTGCTGCCTCAGGATCTCTATTACCTTAGGGAGAGCCTTTTTGAACTCATGGACGCCGCCTCATCGGAAAAGTGGATTTTATCCTAATCTTTTTGATGGGGTTCCCCTATCGCCCTCATCTCTTCCTAAACCCGGGTACCATGACAGTTTTCCGTGGGTCTCTTTGCCCGTAATTGTATTGTGCTTTCATTTGTTCCTATGTTTCCTTTATTATTACTGCTCCGATGCCTATCATTTCCTAAACAACGATGTTCCTTATGGTCCCTAACGTTAGTGCCAAGCCGGCAAGGTTTTATGGCCAGTGCCCCAAGATCATTTTGGAGTTCTCTGTCTCTAGATCATGTCATAACGGGGGTGCCCTACCTTCCGACTTGCACCTGCCTAGCTTGTCGGCGAAGTGTTCAGGCAACTCGCCAAATTTTCGAGGCCATAACCTCTCCAAAAGGGTCCTTAGTCCTTCCCAACTTGTATCCCCTGTGTGCGACTATGTATAAGTTTCATCTCTGTGTGTATATTTCTCATGTTACCTAGCCTAGATTGACCTAAGTTGTAGCCTATCCTCTTATTATCCCTCGTAGGCCTAAATATGAAGTCTTAAGCGATCTAGTTTTCATCTATTATCGTAATATGTCATATCCCATGTGTATGTGTGTCTACTACTCGACTAGTCACTAGTCCCAACTGACATGGAACAAAGCTCGCAGTACAGGAGAGTCTAGGGCCCTTAGGCCCTCCAACTTTACGAAGCCAGTCCATCTCAGCAGGAACCATTGCCTGCAGAGTGTATTATTTGTTGTGTCATACTCAGTAATAGTATTTTGTGTAACCCCTGGGTTTCCATTTTGAAATTCCACTATTCTACTAGATCGAATAAAACACCTCACTGATTGCCAAGTATCCTAATTTTTACCTTCTATACTCTAAGTGTATTATTCAATGCGTTGTAATTCCTACTAAGTTCCCATGCCCCTCTGCCGTTCTCTTTCATTTTATGCATAAACATAAGTATGTTTTTGGTATGTCGCTCTTATTTCGTTTTTATTATTATTATTATTATGGTTAATTAATTTACCGTGAATTTATTATTAGTATTATCATTATTATTATGATTATTATTATTACCATTGTTAGTTATAAATTTATTGAGTTTTATTATTATCATGTTTTTTACTAATTTTCAGGATCTCCATTAATATTAATAGTTTTATTTCTCTGTTTACATCCTATTAATCTCACGTGGATATCATAACTGGTCTCTAGCATCCTATCCTTGAGGGTTATTCGTCGATGTTTGTTTGTCAAGTATCCTAATTTTCACCCCAAAAAAAAAATGATACAGCCGAAAAGAAAATATTTCTGGGAATAAGTCTACCCTTCCTTTATTACTTCTGTAAGCATCAGTCTATCCTTCTGTTATCATTTCTGTAAGCATCTTGTTTCTACCTCCCCTCCGAAATCCTCACTAGCGGAGCTCTATGATTTTGCCCAATCTCCGTTCTCCTCTTCAACTCGAGCTCTCTTATTTATACAGAGTTTCCATTCTTTTGTTTCCGAACCCTAATTCTGAATTACGGGTCAAGCGAGTCCTCCCTTAATTGCGCTAGCCTCCTTGACTTTACTTTTGTTCTACTTGACTCATGATTTAGAAACGTCTCACATTGTAGTCGAAATTTTCACAGAATGCGCCCGCCGGCATTGTTGTAAAATCTCTCAACACCGCATGAGAGGTTGATAAAAAAAATTATTTTAAGTTATTATTTAACCTGAAGTTCGGTCGTCTCCTTTCTTGATTCATGGAGTCTAATGTTATTTCCCCTTTTGGGGAGGCGGGTGGTCCCTACTTGGTATTATATTGCGCTAAATATCTATTTCCCGCTTTGTTCGATTTCTCTATAATTCATCCGAAATTTCCATGCCCCTTTTCCATACTCTCTGTTTCAGAACCTAGAATCTACCTTCCTCATTAGTTGAGTTCATCTTTTTGATTGTGCTAATTCTCCATTCCCCTCTAATGCTCGAGTTCTTTTTTATTTCTCCTAAGTCTTCATGCCCTTTGTTCATTCTCTCGGGTTTCAAATCTAAAATCCCTTTGGTTGCCCATATATGCCACGTTATTTTCTTTATTTAAAGTACGTTTTCTGATGTCTAGAAAAAAAATTTACTTCCTTGTAATTGCACCTAATATAAATTTTGTTCATATTCCTGAGGCCATCGGTTTTGGAGTCCTTATCTGTGTGGTTAATCTAACTATCACCAAAATAAACAAATTCCAGAGCTTTGTTGAACTTTACAGCTATGTGACCTCCTAGGACACTTAGTGCACGTAGGAATGACGTGTCTCAAAATAAAATATCTATCAAGATGGCGATTTTCCAATTTTCCGCGCTGGTAAGTTCATTTTTATATTATTCCGAAACTCCTATATTCTTGAACTTCCTTAACATTATTATTATTATTATTGTGTCATCCTTTTTCTTCCATTACCTTTTATTATGAACGTATGATTTGTACCCGACTTCGTGTGTTGTTTATTATTTTAGTGTGTTTTTTATTATTATTAATTTTAAATCACTCAGTTACTGGTTCTTCCTGTCTTCATCTGCCTCATGCCCTGTCTGGTTAATGTCGCATGGTAGGCGGTAGTAATTTTAATCAGTTTTATAATTTTTCGGTACTTTGGTACGAATATTTATTTCTACTAGCATAGTGGTTAAAGCACCGCGCTACAAGCCGAAAGTTGGGGGTTCAAGCCCCGGTGTGTTTTTAAGATTCTTTTCCTAACCTAAACCTTCTGGCGGCACTATGGCCCTGGGATTAATTCAGCCTCTAACTGAAATAAGTACCAGACTCTTGTTCTGGGTAAAGGGCGGACGTCACGCAGGGCTGATAACCCGGCTGACATTAAGTGCTGATTGTCTAGAAATATTAGGAGCCCTAACATTTCCGTCACCTCAAAATCTCCGGTAGGGGTGATATGTTACTTGAAATGTTACTTTATTTTTTTACTGTTATTACTCTATTTAAAAATCCTCTGATTTACGTTTTCTAACTCCCTAACTATTTTCCCTGCTAGGTTTTCGGTTATTCTCTCTTTTTTTTGTAATTAAAAAAAAATTTTTATAGTCTTAGTATTAGAATAATTGTTAATTTATTTTCCCAATATAAATCATTTATTGCAAGTCATTAACGCGGTTCCTCGAGCCTCACGTGGGCCAAGATTAATTACCTAACTAGCATTGGTGCAAAGGTCCCAGCGTGGATGCGCGAGTTGTTACATGGAGACTTAAATATTAATCGAGTTATCTTCCTTGTATTTATGTCCATAATATGTTTGATTATTAGCCTGAATATAAGTAGAATTTTATTTGATTGAAGTGGATGGAGTTAGTTTTCTACGGGGGGCTGTAATGTTTAATATAGACTCCGTTAGAAGGCTCTGTAGTCATCGTGGCCATTTTGAAAAACAAAACACAAATATAATAGACGTTAGCCAACTTCCTAGTTCTTTATCCAAAAAAACTACCTAGTTAATAAACCATAAATTAATTTTGTATCCCATCTCTATCCAGATATCCAAGATCGCGTTTTACGTGAATATATATATATATATATATATATATATATATATATATATATATATATATAAAAGAATGTTTACATAGTTCAAACGTGGTATGAGTGCATTAGTGGCGTAAATTCAAGATGTGTCCGCCATCTTGTCTGCTTAAATCTATTACCCTTTTCCAAATATAAAAGTTCAATATAACAAAAATTTCCCATCTAGTGGCGTGTAAAGCAACCTATGATCCCATTGTGATGCTTTCAGAAATGATTTATGTGTATATATGATAGTGCCACGTCTTACCGATAGACGGAATAATAAAATATTGTCCGGGTGGGAGTACACAAGCTTTTTTTCTCTACCTACTGTAAGAGTATCTAATTACAATAAATATTAATAAAACACTATATTAAATGTAATTATCACTTCATTATTTTACTTGCACTTACTTACTCACTTACTCATTGGCACTATCGAACCCGTAGGTTCATGGCCGCACGGACTATGTAAATAAAGTGGAACTATTTCCTGTCTTGTCCACATAAGTTATAAGAGTCCTTACTTCTAACCAGCGAGAAACTAACGATTTTCAAACTTTTAACCAGCGATATTCCACCAATGAGCACAATGTGTATATTTAATCATGGGATTCATTTCTATGTACCATATCTATGGGTTTCAACGGACTTATCCTTTACTTGTAAAATAATAAAAAGGACGTTCCCTGGATTTCACCTACGTTAGAGTAATTTATTTGTTACAGTAATTGATTTAGGTTTGGTTAGCTTTTAGGTTCCTCGCGTTTTTAAATATGGTTTGATACGTAAAATAAATTACTTCTTCCTATTTTGTTACTCTATGAAAAATTCAAAATGTCGGACGATTACCATGTTAAGTCATATTTCCACTACTACATTTCGTGTCAATTCAAGTCGCGTAAGTAAAAAGCTTGTCTTGTACCACCCCACCAAAATATGTCATTATACACAATTATTAGCATTGGATGAGATATTGCCACACAACAAAAACTAAAATTATAACACTCTACAAAAGAAATATCATAACCTAGGTTAACAACAACAACAAAAAAAAAATATCCTGAAACAACACCATTTTAATTCATAAACCTTAGGTGTATCAAAAAAAAAATCAAGTTATAAAATGAACCTACCATATAACATAGAAAAAAAATTAATGTACATATTAATATCTCCAAAAAAAAAATAACACCTAAAAAATTATCAACAACACCAAAATTGTCGTACTCATTGAAAAAAACTTTAATTATGCCTAGAAAAATAAACCATTTGTTGAGGAAAAAAAACATCAATACCTAAAATATAACCTAAAACACGATATATCCAAAATTTTCCTATTATCTATAAAACCCAAATATTAGATCCAAAAAAAAAAAAATATAACATAACCTAAAGCCAAATAATAATGTCCCAAAGTTGAATATTTTCTGGATTCTCTCTGTTTTTAAAAGACGTAGTTTATTCAATGTGACTCTTCTCTTCCAAATTGAAAAAAAATCATATAAATTTTTTACTGTATGTGAATTGAAGTTTAATTTGTGGTCTAAGGTTCGTTTCTTCATTCGTGAATATAATGATAAACATTATTTTCACGAATATCCCATCGTCAGCCACCAGAATATTACGCGGCGCGTCTGTTAAGCCCCAGCGTAACGATAGTGTTAAGTTCACTATTGTTTAAGTGGTCTTTGGCCCGAGCGGTTGGCCTTGGTTTTGGACTAGGAGTTCTACAATTAACATATTAAACCACAGTAAACGAAAAATAACATTATTTATTAAAATAAGTACCAAACATAAATAAAATCAAGTCAAAAAAACTGTTAATAAAAATCAGCTGAAATCGCCACATTGTCCCAGTCAAAATATTCTGTTACTAAAATGCTAATAGTTAGAGAGATATCCAGTATTTAAAATATTCAATTTTGTTTCATAGTCTAAGTTACTTGGACCATTTGGTCCCGTATTTGATTCTAAGTATTAAAATGACCTAAGACATGATGGAAGAAAATACGTTACCCATGTAGACGCCACCGGCCCGCAGGGCCCTCCTGAGGGGACCACACTCAGTCCCGCTGCTGTCCCTTTCCCATTCCAAAACTCTTCTTTTATACATATCGAAAAATCAGATAATCTCTCATCCCAGTCCCAGCTATCATGATGTCATCTTTAGTAACAATTCCACATCTAAGGACAGGATGATGCAACTTCCTACTTTGACCCATGATAACACTGTTTGTTCATCATGCAATGTCAATTGATTACAAATTTCTAAACTACAAGTCTCTCTTACCAAGAATTATTAACTATATTAATAGAATTATTAACTATATTAATATGGGTATTTTACCAAATGTCTTTATTTTTTATGATATCTGTAATTAGGTCCTTTGTATTTGTAATAATTCTAAAGGATTTAATAAGTTCTTAAAAGAGTAATGCAATTTCATTTTTGTGTTGTGACTATATTGGAAGAATCAGGAACAATAAGTAGTGCAACAATGGCATGTGAATGTTGTAGCATAGTGACCCAATGAATTTGAGCCTAAGAACACAATACTTCATTTTACATTTTTAAATATAAATATTCATAGTAAGAATAAATAATAGTTTAAAAAAACTAAAACAATACGCTTTATTAGAAAACCAAACTAAAAAATGAAAAAAAATTTAATTTCCAACATGCTTGGGTTAAAATTAAAGTAGTCAACAAAAAAATCATCTCCAACACATCTAGAATAAAACTAGCGAGTTATCTACAAAAAAATAATAACTTTACCATCAAAAGCGTGGGTGCTTTTTATGGTTTTTACATTTTCTTCTTAGAGACTTTACTCTTACCAATATCTGTTTATTATCAAATATATTAATTGATATAGAGCACCCTACATTTTTGATGATAAAATTATTTTTTTTGTAGATAACTCTAGTTTTATTCTATTCTGCAGCCACTGATTCTCCGGCCTTGACGTTTTCACGACAGTGTTGCTGATATGGATATTCAGTGGGAGTGGCTGCTTTATGTATGCGGTTAGCAGACATACAGCTGACAACATCTCAGCAATTTCAAACCTTACTAGCACGCTATAGCTGCATCAAGAGCAGTGATTGGTTGTGGCAGATATCTATTCTCACTACAACCATATCCTTATTGGCAGTAGAGGGCGAATTCTCCCTTTATCCCTCGTATAACCTAAACTTCAGAGTCAGAGATATGACGGCTCGAGTATAGATATGTTGGAGATGATTTTTTTGTTGACCACTTTAATTTTATCCCAAGCATGTTGGAAATTAAAATTATTTTTCATTTTTTAGTTCGGTTTTCTAATAAAATGTGTTGTTTTAATTTTTTTAAAACTATTATTTATTTGTAGATTACTCTAGTTTTATTCTAGTTGTGTTGGAGATGATTTTTTTGTTGGCCACTTTAATTTTATCCCAAGCGTGTTGGAAATTAAAATTATTATTAATATTTAATTTTAGGAAGTTATATTTTGAGGTTATTTTAATTATATTATTTTTGGTCTGGACATCTTACCTCAATATTAATGTTGATTTGTTCTTGGACATGTTTCAAAACAATTCTGTTTTATCGTCACAGTTTGGGAAAGCTGATGATAAAACAGAATTGTTTTGAAACATGTCCAAGAACAAATCAACATTAATATTGAGGTAAGATGTCCAGACCAAAAATAATATAATTAAAATTATTTTTGATTTTTTAGTTCAGTTTTCTAATAAAGCGTGTTGTTTTAGTTTTTTAAACTATTATTTATTGTTTTATTTTTTAGTTTGGCTTTCTAATAAAGTGTGTTGTTTTAGTTTTTTGGAACTATTATTTATTTTTTTAATTTTTAGTTTAATTGATTGTCATAAACTGGAATCCCATGAAAATGTAATTGCTTACGATATTTTTAGTGTCTAGGCATGAATGTAATTATATATTTTTTTAAATTATTATTATCTAACATTATTATAATATTTTTGAATATTTTAATATAGATAAATAGTTACAGTTAATCGTATCCTTCTCATATTTTTTGGATAAATTAATATATAACTGTTATTAGTGACAGAAGGATTAGGTAAATGTTATGCACAATCTTATATCACAATGAAATGGAGCTAATTATAATTGTACTTACTTCTGCAGTTTGACTTTCTAGTATCTTCTCCATGGTGCGACAGGCCTACCAGCCAGCTACTGGCCTCACATCTACATGTGTTAATCACAGAGGTAGACGATCATCCTACCAGTATAGGGTATCACTTTTCCTAAATATGTCTCATATTCATTGTCTATAAACTTAAGATTAAATTAAAATGTTTCATACCTCACCTCATTTCCAGTCTTCTAACTAGACCAGTTTGATGACCAATGACATGAGCTTAGCTTTTTTATCATTCATTTTATAAATGTCAGGATTTGAAGTTCTCTTTTTAGCTTTTACTGGTTCCTCTTCCATCTTCACCCAAATTGGATGGTTTTCTACTTCAGTACTTGAAGAAATTACCATATTTTACAGACTATAAGACGCACCTTAATTTTTAAGCAATTTTTAAAAAATAACATTTTTACCATTTTTATTATTATATTGCAAAGCCAGACTAAAAAAAAGTCTTAGTTTATAAAACCATTCTGATCTTTAAAATCCCTGAAAATCATCATATGAACTTTCTTCTTCTTTATCATCATCGTTTTCCTCTTCATATATAAATGGTCTTTACTGGCATCGAGATATTATTTACGCCGCATTTCTTGAAATAGTTAACTATAATGTCTTCTCTCACTCTAGACCACGACTGTTTTATCAAGTGACACACTTGTTTGATTGTATGTCGTTTTAAAGCTCCCTTCGGCATGAATTCATGTTGGGTTTCATACATCATCTATTTGTTCGAGTTTACTGGCATTGTAGACTGCAATGATGCATCATAGATTAGATAGTGTTCTGGGTTTGTGATGGCGGGGCGGGAGGGAGGGAGGCAGTATTAGCAAGCTTGTGAATCCCCACAATTCATGTTCGTCGCATCGGTGCACTGCTGCTACCAGTTGAATCCAATGTTGCCAGATAGAGATAATTCTAGCGGCATCGAATATATGGCCATTTTTAAGACTGGCGGGAATTTTAAATCAAGCACTGGATATTTTTATATTCATTTCGAATAAAAGAGACACATGAATTTTGGAGGCAAATTTTCGAAGAAAAAATGCATCTTAGAGTCCATAAAATACAGTAATAAAATACTATCAATGTTATCCACACAATACAGACTAATCAGTTGTTGATAAAATCCAGTTATATATGTCAATAGCTGGAAGCATAGCATGACAACATTAATTCCATTTCTGATCTTAGATATTAAATTTAATACTTTTCACCGAATGTCAAATTTTATTTGAAGAGAAAAATATACACCTGAATCAGGTTCAAATCTTGATTCAGATGTGTATTTTTCTCTTCAAATAAAATATTAATTTAATTGCTAAAAAGGCACTTCCTCCTGGAGATGGGACACTTCAGAAATGCTTCATAATATAGCTACTTACTATAGCTATGGAAGCAGATTGGAGGAATGTCTTTTTAGCAGAAAGTATGTGTTTTGATTTATGGATACAGAATCCACAATGAACTAATTTTTGCAAAAATGTGGACAAAGGGCCTTTTAGAAATGACTGTTTAAATTACACTATGATATTATGATTTAGAGCATAATGTTATTAACACTAAATTTGTTGCTGCTCTTCCAAGTAAGTAGTCTAATTAACATCATTATAAGAAGCATTGAGCTGATGGGCCACAGAACTGATTTAATACCTGAACTTAGCAAAATATTGGAAATGGAGAGTGGTAGCATATTTCCAAATCAGGGTTCCTTCCAGAAAATTAAGCATTCTTTTTTGTCAATAGTGATGTGTAACATCCAGGCTGCATTGTATGCAAATTCTCTCAAAGTAATGGTGCGAGTGTTCTCCAATAAAAACTTCTGTTTTAGGACGTATCGTAAATGGTGATTCACTTGCAGAACATACATTGCTTAGCTTCAACTACAGTGAATGGACATAGTTTCATTATCGAGAAATTGATGTGGTCATTTCAGTTACTGGATACTTCGACATGGATAATTCTGTTCAATAAGAATAAGAATGTAATATAGGAATGGCCTCTTTATTGGAATGTTACCTTTGCAGAGTCAAATTGGTGGCACATGTGTACTAAATAATGTAGGAATCTGAAAATGTGTAGTTTTATTTTGCTCTGTACATGAGTAACAACATATTTCAAGGTGCCTCACTTCGGGAACAAGAATGACAGAGCAGAAGTGATAGAACATGAACACATCATCATCTACAGCCTTTTTTTTACTACTGTTTTGTCATAAGTGAAAAACACAACTACATTTATGTGGACCCACTGCATGATGAGGCAGCATGGCTACCTCAAGACCAGAACGGTGAACAAAGTCTAAATCTAAACTTTGGGGAATTCATTGTGTTTATAGAAAATAGCAGGGGTGATGCTTACTTTACTGGAGACCTTATCAGTCCACACACACAGAAATGTAGCTTTTGTTAGCGATGTGAATATTAAAGAGAGCATAGTATTGAATCTGTCTTGAATAATATGGTTAATTTAAGGATAATTGTGGCAAAGGTTCTGTGAGACACTAACAAGGAGGATGTGACTCTCTTCATGAAAACTTTGTTAGTATAAAAATGCTTATAGCAAGTGAAGCTGTATTTATTTTTGCCCCTCGTTGTGGAGACATTTAAAGTTGGGTTTCTCGGTGAGATATCCGAAGTTGAAGATTTGTGATATAATTTAAACCACTTTAAATCTGCCACGGCACTAATAACTCTCTTCAGGGGAATGAGGAAATGTTTCTTACACAAATAACAACACTTTATTAACAGTTGAACGATAAGTTAGTTTATTTAAAACTCTCACTTTGGTCAAGATGAATCTTGTAATTTAAAAGTTCCAAAAGATTCCGGCTTCGGTTGATATTTTTTACTTCTAGAAGATTACCATTTTATGTATTTAATGGATGACGAATGCTAACGGTCAATCCAGTCATTATTATTCATTATTTTCACTTAGAAACTGTTTTTCACCAAGATGGATGACTATTATATCACTATATAATCTTTCATACTTTTAACACTATTTCTTTCAACCAACATCTTTAAAATAAAACAATTATTTCCTTATTCTTTAAGTAGCAGTCGCTGAACATGACCGACCATCTTCAAGTATTGTAGCAGTCTTGTTTTATTCTTTAATAACCTCTAGGTTCTGATTGGTCCAACAGAAAAGGAAGGATTATTTTCAAGCTAACTTCTATCCTCTTCGTCCAATCCCATTTATTTCTTTATAAAATTTATCAATTTGAATATTTGAAGTATTTTACATACTGCATCAGTTATAAAAACCTCCAACTGTATTAACAGTTTATATTGACTGTTTATTTTTTTTATATACTTATAAAAAATTTGAATTCTATAAATCAATCTGATGTCCATTCTTCATATAAATAAATATAATTATAAAAAAAACAAAAACCCTTATTATTATTCTATGGGGATAAATATCCGGTTTTAAATTGCCCCTGATTTATTTTAATCTTAGCTACAACTAAGTGTGAGGCTAAATTAAAATAAATCACTTTCCCCAAATATCAAGTTTCTTTCTATACACGTGTTCATCTGTATTAGAATCAATACAATGTAATACATCACAATTATAATAAAAATTACATGTTACATCATGAAATAGAATTATTATTTTTACAAATTTTACATACAATATTTTCAATACACTTTGAACTTTTTGAAGTCACCAGCTACAACTAATTAATAGGAGTCTGAACTGGTGTTCAACAGTTCTTTGGATATTTTCCAATTTCTTTTCTAGTGTCTATTTCTCTTAGCTCCTATGTATTATCATTAAAATTTTTAAATATTTCATAGGGACCTTTATACAATAGGTTCATCCTATGATAGTTTTTTCTTTAAAGCATTGGATAATGAAATATCCCTTATGGGAACTTTGTCTCCAACTTTGGGATTCCACTTCTTTTTATGTCTTTTAACCTTATTGTTGCGCTTTTCTGCGCGACATTCTAACCTTTCAATAACTCTTTTACATATTTCCTCGGATGTTTCCGGGATTTGACTTTTATTAATGATAGGTAATGGTAAATTAGCAATTCACCTGTCAGGTTGTTTACCTGTCATTCGGACTATGGGTGCTTCCTCAGTATTGACATTAATTGACTGCTTCATAACATTCTCTATGACGCTGATATGTTTTAACCAGTCACAATGTTTATGATGGGTCAAAATTCTTAAACTTGTAGTAATTTCCCTATTACACTCTCTCACAGGGATTACTTTTTGGGTGATATTTACTACAATGGTACAATTTAATTCCTATCGCATTAGTTATTATCTTTAAACTTATGACTTGAGAACCATGAAGCGTTATCACTAAGTAGTGCATCAATAGGTCCATAATTAGGTCAATAATCTCTCACAATTTTACCTAGGCAAGCTCTGCTATTTACACTTCTTAATGGATATATTTTTACCAATTTTGAGAATACATCAGATATATACCAGAATATGCTTGTAACCAAATTGCATAGTAGGCATTTCTCCATGAGTATCCATTACTACTAAGCTTATTTACTTTGTTCCTTAATATGTTTTGTGGGAACTATATCATATTTTACGTTCATACCTTTGGCTTTTTGACCAAGTTATGCATGAAGAAGTAACCTTTCTCAACTTTTTATCTAAATGTTTAACATAAAAAATTCACTTATGTTGATAGCTAATTTTTCACAACCTGCATTATTTAATCCGACATGAAAAGTTCTACATAGTGGAACTTCCATATTATTAGGAATTATAACTTTCCATTTTTTTCACATTTCGCCACGGTACGCAGTTGTAAAGAATGTCATCCTTTATACCGATTTTCTTTATTTACAATCAATTCCATTTTTGTCATCATTATTTATATTCTCGCAATTCACACTATACTTCAAGCGTTGTTGGAACTCTATATCAGATTTTTGATGCTCAACAATTTGTTTCATCAACAATGAAAAATCCTTGTCTCTATACAGTTTTACAGTAAACATTACTACTTTGTGTTTAGGAGTATGTACAGTTTCAGGTATTTTCCCAAAACACTTTTCAATCTAGACAGGAGGGTCAGCAAACACATTCTGTTCTCATTCTATGTGTTTTATTTCAATATCATAGGAAATTATTTCCATGATAAATCCTACTCAGTTTATTTATTGGATAATCTACCATTTACTTATAAAACTTAAGTGAATGTGGAGTCACTATGAACAATAAATTTGTTTTTTATAAACATAAATTCTAAATTTATTTAGAGCATAATATATTGATGTAAGCTCCAACTCTGAAACAGTGGAATTTCCTTCAATGATGGTAGTCGAAGCGCGAAGCTGTCGGACAACCAACATACTGTTGCCCATCATCGTCAAATTGAGTTCAAACAGCACCGAGGCCAGTTTTACTCGCGTCTGTGTATAAATGGAATTCTCTGTCCATTTTTGGTTCTCTGTAGTGAAATACTATTTGCAAAATAACTTATTAACATATTCAAAAGTAGATTGATGGTCCTCTGTCACATCTCTCATTTACTATCTTTCTTCAGAAGCCCTATTCAGCTTACTAACCGCTCGGAGCATAGTTGATGACAAACTTCGAATAGTAATTTAAGATTCTTAAAAATCTACGAAGTTTGTTTTATGTTCTTTGGTGAAGGAATTTCTAAGATTCCTTGAACCTTGTTCTGGGTCAGGAGTAATGACCTTTCTTAGAGCATCCTATATCCTAGGAATTGAACATCCGACCTAACAAACACAGACTTTTCTAGGCTGGACTGTCATTCCACTATTCCTTGCATGAGACAACATTAAATCAATATGAGATATATGATTCTCAAAAACATTATCAATAATAATGGCATCGTCAAACTATATAGTACAAGGTCTTTTAACATCATAGCGATAGTACAATATCTAGGGCTCTAAAGAAGCGCACTTACGCGATTTCTTAGACCGAATGGCACACCTGGTAAGTTCAGATTACTTTTCCATTATGTATTAAAAGCTGTTATAGGGCGAAACTTTGGGGTCTAGTTCTATCTGCCAAAATGACAGACAGTTAGTTTAATCAATAGAACTAATAAATCTACCTGTTTTCATATTTGCCTATAGATGCCTTCAATTGTCTCGGGCCTATAATTCATCCCGGACAGTTGAAAGAATTAGGCCTACGACTGTCGAAAACCCACAGGCGAAATTTTGCCATTAGTTTTTTAGCACCCAGCAAATATGGTTGGCCGTAGGAAGAAATAAGATTTCTGTATTATTCCTTGCATTAACATGTCATCTATCATTTGATCTGCCTGCTCTCTGATAGCAATCGGGATGGGTCTACTTTTAATATTTATAGGTGGATGTTCCATAACTTTAAAGGAATATTTAAAACAGTTGAACAATCCGGTTCGAAGAAAAAGAAAGAAAAAGAACTCGTATTTTTCATTAAGATGTCATTACAACATGCCTTTCTGTTCATTGTTTATGCCATGAGTGTTCTTTGAACTTTTTCCTTTATCATTTCACAGATTGTCTTTATCAAGTTCGTCACTCACAAGATATAATAGAGGAATTTCATTCATACTCCGTATTGCAAGAGAAACATTCTTAAATCACAACACATTTTACATGCGACAATAATCGTCAGCACAACCCATGTTAATTAGTAAGGCTTTCTTCGCCCCTCGACACTTTTGTCGGAAGTACAATTAACTGCAATATTATCTTGCATTGGGCAGCCAAGGCCATTCACCAATTCCCTCCTCTAGTGAACAACAATATTCTCTATAAAAATGTGTTCTTCAGCAATGTCACTCTCCTTGTTACTTAGATTCGTATTCTCCTCATATTCATTATCCAAATGGGATGACCGACTCTCCACATTATCTTCATTATACAAGGAAATATTCTTACACTCAAAATTTATTATGGCATTATATTGCTCCAACAGGTCGCAGCCTATTCTTACATATCCCAAGAACAGTATATGGAGAAACTAAACATATTGCACTGAAGTAATATCCTCTCCGATATGTAAATCTAGAAGGCACTGAAGCTTAATTGGCAGTTTCTTCTTGCCTATCGCACGAGTACAATACACTCCACATATTTCTACAGTCATTATCTTATTCCCATTTTTGACTCAGAAATTATAAAATTTCTGATCTATTGTTGTGTTTGAGCAGCCACTATCCGCTATGCAAGTAAACATCATTATTAAAAATATTTACTTTAATTTTGGGTGGTCGTTTTCCTCTGAACATTTAATTCTTTATTAGTAACAGGCATATAGTATCCTGATTCTTTAGAAAACATTCAAATGATTATTCAATATTATGCTATCTCCGCTGTCTTGAGGTACATAAACTTACTATCTCCTCTCATATTTGATGGTACAATTTCTAAATTTTGAAAACCTATCCAAAGCATCTATTTTGGACCCCTAAGTTTTCATAACGATTGAGGTACAATTGCGGAGTCTTTAATGTACCTTCTATGCGTTTTAAAGCATGAGGTATCCTGTGGATTTACTTCGTGGTCATTTTCATTTACTAGGTATATCTGGGACTTTGGTTGTTGAATAGTTTAAGAGTCTATTCTATTTTGCTCTGTCCTAGCACTAGTTGCATTAATTTGCCAATTTTGTTGTCGGTGGAAATACCCTTGATTTGCATTACCATAAAGGCATTCCTTCTTTTCTTTTACATCTACAGGGAGAAGTCCAATAACCTATTTCTATTTTCTCATACTCTGTTAACATCCATATTAATAAGTTGTCTGTCATTCCTATTTTCATTACGTTGAAACCATCCATTCTGGTTATTGTTACTATAATTATTAGTCATCCTATTTTTATTTGGGCTGTTTCTATTTTGAACAAACCTATTATTATTGTTGCCCTGTTTGAAACTTCTTTCTATATTCTCATTATGATATTCATCATTTCTTTTAGTTACAAAATTACCTTTCTTATTCTAGGGCTCTGCCCCGTCCCAAATAATAAATTTCTTTTACTACATTTAGTTATACTTCTCTTTTATTCTCTAGTAGAGCTAACAAACTTCTAACATTTCAGAAACATTTTGTGGTCTTGGCTTACGATCAACATGATAATGATTATCTAATCTCATCTGGGAAGTGATGCGATTTAACATAGAAATTAAAGTTCTCTCATCTATTGGAGGCGGTAACAATGATGCCATTTTTGCCTTATCCAAAGAAAAAATTAAGATAACCGTGTTTACAATTGTTGGAGAAATTTTTACACACTAGTTAGGTCCTAACCTACAAACAAGTTTTGTTTTGTCTTTCTTTTCTGGTTCCCCAGTAGTACCCCTAAGAAAGCATTTTTAAAATGGTTTTGATAAGAGAGTCATTTTGAATCAATGGCAAGCTATCTTAACACTCAAAGACTCTGCATTGTCTTATTTAAAAATTTAAAACTTTTTTTTTATGAATGAACATTCTGCACATTGTCCTTCTATTCCTTTGAATTCGAAAGTATTCTTCAATTTCCCTAATGAAATCAGTAGGGCTTTGGCTTACAGTATCACCAACCCAAAATTAGGTAAGTTAATTTCCACTAAAAGAGTAGGCAGGAATTTTACATACATTTTTACTACTACTACTAGAAGGAGGATCATTATTAACAGTACTAGAATGTCCTGACATAACCTCAATCTCCTTTCCACTAGTTTTTGACACATATTTGTTTTCAAGTTCAACAATCTTAGTTATCCATCCTTTCAACTTGTTCTGTTATAATAATTACTTCATTTTTGTTATCTTTGAGTGAAGTTCTTCATTACCGAAGATAACACTTTCTTCGGAAATTTTTAGTCTATCTTCGACTTTAGTTTCCTAATTCTTCGATTTTATCTTGGCAACTTTGCCTGACCTCAATCAAAGATGTTTCTATTTTGATTATGAGTGTCATCAATTCTTTCATTAAATTTTTCTATCTCATTTTTTTACAATCTTTGGCCTATCTGTACGATTCTCTTTTCCAGTTTAGAATTGTTTTGTTTGCATTCTAACCTAATGCTTTCTAATTTTTCATCTAGTTTTAAGTTATTTTCTTTAATTTCTTTACAAGATTGGAAAGATTTGTATCAATTTTATTGCTGAGATGCGAATTGTAATTCCTAATTTATTTTAATTAATCACTATTCTTTTCTAATTTATTACTGAGATTTGAATTGTCATTCCTCTAATTCTTTTAATTCATCACTATTCTTTCTTTCTAATTTATTACTGAGCTTTGAATTGTCTTTCCTAAGTTCTTTTAATTCTGCACTATTCTTCTCTAATTTACTTATTAATAATGCAACCCAAGGAGTGTGTATCATTAGTTTCATTATTTTCATTGTTACACAAAATTAAATTTTCTTGGCCTTCATTAATTTGTTCGTTTTTCAATATTAACAGTTTTACAAGTTGTATTTTCGTTATTGGCCATTGTTGGGTATTTTAATATTTTCTTATTTCTTAAAAAGCATTAATTGTTATTCTCACTAATTCACTTTTCACATATAAATTTTAAACTGTACTCACTTTTGAAGATTTTTATTACTTTCCTCATTCTCGTGGTCCTTGGTTCGATTCAGGTTTACAGGTCCCTGGTTCGATTCCCATTCGGACGCCTCGTTGATGCGCCATTTGAAGCTGTATTTTAATTTGTGCCCCTCGTTGTGGAGACATTTAAAGTTGGGTTTCTCGGTTTGAGATATCCGAAGTTGAAGATTTGTGATATAAACTTAAATCACTTTAAATCTGCCACCGGCACTAATAACTCTCTTCAGGGGAATGAGGAAAAGTTTCTTTCACAAATAACAACACTTTATTAACAGTTGAACGATAAGTTAGTTTATTTAAAACTCTCACTTTGGTCAAGATGAATCTTGTAATTTAAAAGTTCCAAAAGATTCCGGCTTAGGTTGATATTTTTCACTTCTAGAAGATTACCATTTTATGTATTTAACGGATGACGAATGCTAACGGTCATTCCAGTCATTATTATTCATTATTTTCACTTAGAAACAGTTTTTTCACCAAGATGGAATGACTATTATATCACTATATAATATTTCATACTTTTAACACTATTTCTTTCAACCAACATCAATAAAATAAACAATATTTTCCTTATTCTGTAAGGAGCAGTCGCTGAACATGACCGACCCATCTTCAAGTATTGTAGCCATCTTTTTATTTCAGTTATAATCTCTATGGTCTGATTGTTCCAACAGAAAAGGAAGGAGTATTCTCAAGCTAACTTCTATCCAATTCCACCAATCCCATTTATATTTCTTTTATAAAAATTATCAATTTGAATATTTGAAGTATTTTACATACTGCATCAGTTATAAAAACATCCACATGTATTAACAGTTTATATTGACCAGTTATTTTTTTTATATACTTATAAAAAATTATGAATTCTATAAATCAATCTGATGTCCATTCTTCATATAAATAAATATAATTATAAACAAAACAAAAACCCTTATTATTATTATATGGGGATAAATATCCGGTTTTACAAGTAAACAAAATAAATGTAATATTGGATGATGATTGTAACTCAGAAAAAATTAAGCATACAGACACGATACTTGTGATCTATCAATCATTATGTGAAATGTTTTATTTTTGCCTTTATTGTATTTTGCTATTTATTTTGTACTATTGTGCCCTTTTTTGTAATTTTCTTAATTTTTACAATTTATCTATTATTGCAATTTAATCCCTGTTTGACAGTGTTTGTCTCAATGGAAGTGTTGTATTGTGGTGAATTTCACTTTAAAAAGGAAATGTGCCAAGAAAGTGTTCAAGGTAACCGATTGTTGTAAATTTTTACTGAAATGTCAATTAAAATATTATTGTGGAATTTCTGGCAGTATCCTTTGTTACTTTTGACAAGGAATAGGCTCACATTTCACAATATGCTCATTTTTAATTACTCAATCTCCAAATATTTTCAAACCCTATTTCGCCACGAAGGCATATTAGGGTTGTAGCTTACTATAACAATATTATACTATACATTGTAAAACATAAATATTATCTTATGGTTTTGAATGAGTGTTATGAATTACATAAATCGTCTATAAGTGCCTTAGAAAATACTACATATTGTTATGAATGTGTGTTAGGAATTTCACAAATTGTTTCTAATAATTTTGGTTCTTAAAAACCACTTTACACATTGAGGCAGAAGCCTCATCATCATTTAAAAGTAAGTTTAACCAGAATCGTTGTCTTTCGAATATAGGACAATCAAATAAAACGTGTCTTACAAATTGTATTGATTCTTGATATTTACAATTATGATCACTGTCTAGGTTAGTATTAAATCTTCTGAAATAACTTCCAAATTTTCCATGTCCAGTCATAAATTGTGTTAAAATGAAATTGGGAATAAAATATTTTATATTTAGTTTATGGTGTGTGTACTGTAGGAAAGAAGATATCTTTATTCAAAGAACCATTTGCACTCCTTATCCAATGTTCATTCCAATCAGTGATGATATAGTCCAAAAGTTTCTTTTTAACATAGGGTATTGGACACGTTGAAAATTAATAGTGAAGCTCAGAAGATGCTGCAGATTTAGCTAGTTGATCAGCACGTTCATTTCCCACAGTTCCCTGGTGCCCTCGTATCCAATACAGACATAGGTGTTTTGTGTAATTTTTTATGTTATTTCTAATTTCTACTGAGTTCGGATTTAAATTAAATTTGTCTGCGATCGATTAAAGAGCAGCCTGCGAGTCACTAAAAATACGTGCACTACATTTGTGTTGAAGACACCACTGTACTGCTTCTTTTATAGCATATAGTTCAGCTTGGAAAACAGAACAGGTAGGGGAGAGTTTGAATAGTTTGAAGAAAACGTCATTGTGTTCACAATAAACTACATAAGCACATCCAACTTGTACTTGCTCTTCTCCTGTAGTAAATTTTGATCTGTCCGTATAAATGGTATACGTAGGCCTATGGGTGTTTCCACAGGTTTGCACATATAGATTGTCATATTCTGTGGCAGGATATCCAGCAGCCATGAAAGACATAGCATAATCAATATCAAAAGTAAACTGTTGGAATATCTTTGTACGATTTCTTTTAATATTGTTTAAGCCAGCTGAATAAAGTGCACTTAGATGTAGAGGAGGAATACCAGCAATGACAAGTGCTGCATCCGTGGAAATTGTACGATAAGATTTATATATACATAATGCAAATCCTCGTTGAATTTGGTATAATTCCTTCTGAACACACTTTTTGCTTAAGGCAATGCTTCGGTGAAATTTGGTGAAATATGATGAAAAATTGTTTTTTTCTATTTTAAGTTTTTTTATTATGTTTGAACCCTGTACTTTTATTTTGCACTTTTGTTTTTTAAAATTTCGGCCATATTTAAAGCCCCACACAGCCATTTAACTCTCCCCGTGCGACCACACACTGGCTCTTTAAAGTCCACGCCCACCACTATAACTTTTGTAAACCACCGAAGCATGTGTAAAATAATGCCTGTGTATCAATGATTAGCTTCTGGTGAGATTCTGAACCGCTGTACTGTGGGGAAGGCTCAGAATCCAAATGAATCTTTGCACAGCGTTATTTGGGGTAAATGCCCGAAAGAGGTGTTCGTCTCAAAAAGAAATTGGGAATTGCTGTCACATCAGGGATTGCAGAATTCAACATTGGATGTGAAACAACACAAAAACTGAAAGCTGCAGTCAATGGTGTGCAATTAAGTGCCTCAGGACAAAAATTTAGTGCAATGAGGGATAAACGTTGACTCACAAACAGTGAAGTTTCAGCAAAGCGAGTCTTCAAAACAGCCCAGAGAAGACTCAAATTGACAAAAAATGCTGTTGAGGCCAAAAAGAAAGCAGCAGAGGGTCACACATATGGTGTTGGGGAGTTTTAAGTCTACCTGAATGAGGTATTGTGCTCATATCCATTGTTAAATTTTAAATTTCATTTTTCTCAACTATATTTTTTCAGCATTTTTGAGTTTTCAAAATGCTCTGCGTACCACAATATTTTACTAATCTGATTGAAATTTTCAGGAGAGCTTTAGATAATTCATAGTAAAAAACTGATGTGCAATCTTTTATATATATTTAATGGTTCATTTGTAATTAAATATAATTTGTATTTCACCCTCATAAAATTGAGAAATTATGTAACAAACACAGAATTTTTTTTCTACTAAACTAGTTAAAATTAAAAGAAACCTGCACATCAGTTTATTTATATTACTCTATTAAGTTTATAAAAAAATAAGTCAGATATAGTAAACTGTTTGGTACAAGGAACATATTATTGACATATAAAAACAGTAACATTTTAAATAAACACAATTAATTTCTCAAAATGTTTTTGAGATAGCATAACACAATTTGGTATATAGTATCACTATGATACTGTGGTGGTATGGTTAAAATTAGAAGTTGATCTGATGAAATTTATAGATTTTTACAAATTTCACAAACATCTTGATGTGCAGCAGCACAGTATAATAACAATGGTTTAACAGCACTATTATATATAATTTTCAGTATCTCTGAATTTAATCCCCAATTTGGCCTGCTTGCCGTTGATAGACCTCTAAGGAATTTGCTACTTTTGGCTCATTGTTAATACAGTACAAAATAGTGAAGAAAAGTGAGTTGTTTGATAAATGTCTTACATACTTCAGTTCACAATTTGACACTATATTGAAGAAAAGTGAATTACCACAGTTCATGCTGAATGTTCTTTTTTGTTCTGAAAAATGATTATTTGATAAATGATGTTTTGATAATCTAAATAATCACCTCATAGTTATCTGCAACAAATAATGAACAATATTAAAAGGGCAAGTCTAGTAATTTTGTGATTTTTGTTTGTAAATAATGTTTCTTTGTAAAAATATAAATGCCTTTTTGTTTACTGCATATATTGTATATTTTAAGTGCCTATTTGCCTCTTTATTTAATCTTTCTTCTTCTTCTTCTTCACTTCCTGGTTTAGGCAAGAGTTGCCTGTTCCGTCTTCACTAATAGATCTAAGACCATCTCTTCCGAGGACGTCCGACATCTCTTCTTCCTCTTGGAAAATAATGGAAGATTTTATTTGGTAATCTTCTTTCTTCCATTCTTTCTACATGTTCTTTCCACTGTATCTTGTTGTTAAATATCTTTTCTTTTATGGAGTAGATCTGCAGTTCTTCACGGATATCCTCGTTTCTTATCTGGTCCATTGTAGTGCAGCCTTTTACTCTTCTTAAAATTTCATCTCGGCTGCTTGGATTTTACTTTCTTGTTTGGTAGTGGTAATCCAAGATTCACTCCCATACAAAAGGATGCCTAAATATATGGTCTCTATTCATTAAGTATGGTGAGTAAGTCTGTCATTATGGCAAAATTCCATGTATTTAGTTGGAAATCCCATAAATAATTTTTGTTTTTATGCTAGCCATGAAAATCATAATAGTTACAGGTAAACATAACTTAATAAATACTTATAAAAACCAACCAAATCCTCCAATAGGAGCAAAGGATGGAATTTGTCCAATCATAATTTTCACGAAGTGGGTTTACACGAATGTTCAAAGAATACAAGTAATTATTTTCTCAGCCACTGAACAAGCTCACTGAACTTGATGATAGATCTTCGTAAATTGAACATTACTTGTATGGTAGTCGGTTTCTCTTACTGTTCTACAAGTAAAATTTCGTAAACCATTCAAGCACTTTAAGATGCCAGATAAGAGATTGGGCCCAAATTTCACAGGCATACACCATGGCAGAGCAGATTAGTGACTTGTATGTAAATACACCTGATTTATTTTGAGGTAAACGTGTTTTGAAGACCGAGTAAAGTAGCATGAATTGTTGGAAGACTATATCTCTTATAATAAAGATTTGTGTGTTATAAAGGTCAGTCTTATCTAACAGGATGGCAAGATACATACATTATGAAACCTCGTTGAGGTCACTGTGTTAAATTTTTAGAGTATGAATATGAAAGCAGAAGATTGTACTTCAGTTATCGAAAGGCCTCCTATAAAACAACACTGCAAATTATTGAGGACGACTGAGATATCAGGTACTGTTTTACAATTATTAAAACTTTTCTTACACTTGTTAAAAGGTAATTTTTTAGAAATGTTCCTCGTTTTTCATCTTTCAAACATGGTCTGACATAATAACCTATGCTTAAAAATGAAGTGCAAATATAAAGTAAAAATAAACAATTGTTGGTTATATATCAAAGTGGAAAATCAATTCAGTGGTTACAATGTAGTCTGTCGTTCCGAGGTTTAAGAGTTCAAACCAGGCCAAGGTAGATGGAATTTTAAGAGCCATAGAAATCGGGGATTCTAGCCCACCACTGCACCAGCATAAATTTAAATAATAATATTAAAAAAACACACGTTCAATTGCTGCTTCATTTGAATAATTATCTGAGATATATAAGGGCCTCCGGGCCTGTTGTGGGATTACTTTACTTACTTTATATATATATATATATTGAATAATTATCTGAGATATATAAGGGCCTCCGGGCCTGTTGTGGGATTACTTTACTTACTTTATATATATATAGATATTATAAATATATTTTTGACATTTGGCAATGAAGGCAAATATGATATGAAAAGAAAAATGAATGCTTGAGTCGGGATTCGAACTCGAGTCTCTAAAGTCTGTACCTTTAGCGCTCTAACCAACTGAGCTACTCAAGAATTCCAATACAAGCATACAATTTTCTTATACATGTAGTATTCTCAATTCACACAAGAGGTAGCTGAAATTGTTCCAACTGCCATCTCGCGGCTAACGTAACAGTTAAGCAAATTTTTAAAGAGAATATTTACTTTATAGCAGTAACGCTTTTATATATAGATATTATAAATATATTTTTGACATTTGGCAATGAAGGCAAATATGATATGAAAAGAAAAATGAATGCTTGAGTCGGGATTCGAACTCGAGTCTCTAAAGTCTGTACCTTTAGCGCTCTAACCAACTGAGCTACTCAAGAATTCCAATACAAGCATACAATTTTCTTATACATGTAGTATTCTCAATTCACACAAGAGGTAGCTGAAATGTTCCAACTGCCATCTCGCGGCTAACGTAACAGTTAAGCAAATTTTTAAAGAGAATATTTACTTTATAGCAGTAACGCTTTTATATATAGATATTATAAATATATTTTTGACATTTGGCAATGAAGGCAATATGATATGAAAAGAAAAATGAATGCTTGAGTCGGGATTCGAACTCGAGTCTCTAAAGTCTGTACCTTTAGCGCTCTAACCAACTGAGCTACTCAAGAATTCCAATACAAGCATACAATTTTCTTATACATTAGTATTCTCAATTCACACAAGAGGTAGCTGAAATTGTTCCAACTGCCATCTCGCGGCTAACGTAACAGTTAAGCAAATTTTTAAAGAGAATATTTACTTTTATAGCAGTAACGCTTTTATATATAGATATTATAAATATATTTTTGACATTTGGCAATGAAGGCAAATATGATATGAAAAGAAAAATGAATGCTTGAGTCGGGATTCGAACTCGAGTCTCTAAAGTCTGTACCTTTAGCGCTCTAACCAACTGAGCTACTCAAGAATTCCAATACAAGCATACAATTTTCTTATACATGTAGTATTCTCAATTCACACAAGAGGTAGCTGAAATTGTTCCAACTGCCATCTCGCGGCTAAGTAACAGTTAAGCAAATTTTTTAAAGAGAATATTTACTTTATAGCAGTAAACGCTTTTATATATAGATATTATAAATATATTTTTGACATTTGGCAATGAAGGCAAATATGATATGAAAAGAAAAATGAATGCTTGAGTCGGGATTCGAACTCGAGTCTCTAAAGTCTGTACCTTTAGCGCTCTAACCAACTGAGCTACTCAAGAATTCCAATACAAGCATACAATTTTCTTATACATGTAGTATTCTCAATTCACACAAGAGTAGCTGAAATTGTTCCAACTGCCATCTCGCGGCTAACGTAACAGTTAAGCAAATTTTTAAAGAGAATATTTACTTTATAGCAGTAACGCTTTTATATATAGATATTATAAATATATTTTTGACATTTGGCAATGAAGGCAAATATGATATGAAAAGAAAAATGAATGCTTGAGTCGGGATTCGAACTCGAGTCTCTAAAGTCTGTACCTTTAGCGCTCTAACACAACTGAGCTACTCAAGAATTCCAATACAAGCATACAATTTTAATAAAAATTTTTAATAAAGGTACAGACTTTAGAGACTCGAGTTCGAATCCCGACTCAAGCATTCATTTTCTTTTCATATCATATTTGCCTTCATTGCCAAATGTCAAAAATATATTTATAATATCTATATATAAAAGCGTTACTGCTATAAAGTAAATATTCTCTTTAAAAATTTGCTTAACTGTTACGTTAGCCGCGAGATGGCAGTTGGAACAATTTCAGCTACCTCTTGTGTGAATTGAGAATACTACATGTATAAGAAAATTGTATGCTTGTATTGGAATTCTTGAGTAGCTCAGTTGGTTAGAGCGCTAAAGGTACAGACTTTAGAGACTCGAGTTCGAATCCCGACTCAAGCATTCATTTTTCTTTTCATATCATATTTGCCTTCATTGCCAAATGTCAAAAATATATTTATAATATCTATATATAAAAGCGTTACTGCTATAAAGTAAATATTCTCTTTAAAAATTTGCTTAACTGTTACGTTAGCCGCGAGATGGCAGTTGGAACAATTTCAGCTACCTCTTGTGTGAATTGAGAATACTACATGTATAAGAAAATTGTATGCTTGTATTGGAATTCTTGAGTAGCTCAGTTGGTTAGAGCGCTAAAGGTACAGACTTTAGAGACTCGAGTTCGAATCCCGACTCAAGCATTCATTTTTCTTTTCATATCATATTTGCCTTCATTGCCAAATGTCAAAAATATATTTATAATATCTATATATAAAAGCGTTACTGCTATAAAGTAAATATTCTCTTTAAAAATTTGCTTAACTGTTACGTTAGCCGCGAGATGGCAGTTGGAACAATTTCAGCTACCTCTTGTGTGAATTGAGAATACTACATGTATAAGAAAATTGTATGCTTGTATTGGAATTCTTGAGTAGCTCAGTTGGTTAGAGCGCTAAAGGTACAGACTTTAGAGACTCGAGTTCGAATCCCGACTCAAGCATTCATTTTTCTTTTCATATCAATATATATATATATATATATATAATATATATATATGCTGATTTTTTCACCAAAAATCTTAGAAATGCCTTAAAATAAAGTGAGAAGTTGAGCTCAAGCTCACCTATAATTTGTAGCGAATAAGATAGGGCTCTAATCTAGTACAGTGATTAATAAATACGTTTTAATCAATAAACAAAGAATGAACTGAATATATAATACATAGTAAATTAAATAAATATCTTGTTGATAAAATTTCCCACAAGTAACGGTGGGAAACCTTAATGCAAATAGGTCATAAATATGTAGCCCCCAAAGTAGACTGGAAAATCTTAAGCTGGGTCTAGCTTGAAAAATCACGTTTGAGAGAAAACTTCAAAATTTACAGCCGCGGAAAAGCCAACAAACTGTAGAAACGACTCCCTAACACACGAGAAGAAATGAAGAAGAAAGGTGTGGGAAGTTTAATAAAAATACAATTACGCCCCTAGGAGACATGTGATTGAAAATTCTAACCTATCAAAATCAGAGTTAGGGTGTACAACCATATATGGAAATAAAGGGTCCTGACTTTGATGCGGAACTCACGAGGATACTTAACAGTTCGTGGAGAGAAGACTTACATCAAATATTTCATAGGGATCGGCTCGATACTCGAGAAAGGATCTCAAATCATGGACTAAATCAATTACTGCAAGAATGATAATCTTTTAACTACAAGTTATAGTCCTCATGCATTAGGCATCGAAAGTCAACACCAATTCAACGGTGCACAATGTATCGAGTGTATTTTAAGAGCTAATTTAATTAATTAAATTAAATTGAGTATTTCTTTATTCATGATTGTCTGTTCCCACGCAACTCTCCTTCCGACCCCTATATAAATGGGAATCTCAGTGCTTACCCTGAAACAAATAGGAACGGACTAGCTACCAAGCTAGGGCAATCAACAATTCACAACATTAAAACAGCGAACCTCAGTGACAATTAACCACTTCAAAATACCGCCCCAAATTACCGTATTTACAATGTAAAATTTGTATTATTTATTGCTAAAACAAAGTAGCCAACTTATCACAAAAACACGCTAACAAACAAGAAAACGTGATCGTAAAAATTAATTATGAATCAAACAAAAAAAGAAAAAATCTCACTTAAACGAATAGCGATAAAAATGATTTGCGCCGTTCACATTGACTCAGTCGCAACAAACAGTTGTAGAATTTAATATCTGAATGCTAACCTAACATAATTAAATTACTCTAACCTGTAAAATTATAATTAGAGATGGTGAAATAGTGACAACATAGTTTAAATACGGACATAAATACCTGTTATTGACATAGTTGTATTGTTGAAACCTGTTGTTATCGACAGAATCAAAGGAATTAAGAGGCCATGAGAATAATTGTTTATTTTTTCATATTTACGAGTAAAATTATTTAAAAAAATTAAATTCCGTATAATTTAATATCTAGAAACCAACCTAACTTAATTACATTACTCTACTGGTACTCCACGGCTCGACAGGCCTAGAAGACCCTTGGTCTACCAGCCAGCTGCTTGCCTCACATCCACATGTGTTGTTCACAGAAGTAGACAATCATATAGCCAGTGTAGGTGTGATATGTGGTCAGCAAGTCGGATCCCGTATCGTTACAGCTGGTTTTCTCATATGGAGTCGCTACTTATTGTAGCTACCCAAATTCCTAACGATTCTGGATGGGCACCGATCCCATACTGGCTGAAATTCCATGAGAAAATTTCTTCCCTCGTGGAGACCCGATCCAACGCAAGTCCCCTATAGCTCTGTGCAAGGCTTCTTCCCTTAACCTCTCGGCTACGAAGCGGGACTAATTATATTACTCTAACTTGTAAAATTAATAAATAGAGATGGTAAAATAGTGACATAAATGCGGTTAAATATGGACATGAATCTTTGTTATCGACAGAGCAAAATTAATTAAAAATATTAAATCCCGTAGCTAAATACATTTAATATATCGTTTCATGAATACATGTTGCATTAAACGAGCAGTTGAAACTGTAAACATATTGGCAATTGACTGTAGGGACATTATCTGTTAATGTTGGCAATGATAAAGCAGCGATGACGCCAGCAGCGTCACTTGTTCTCCGATCGAATACTCAAAGTAGCCATGATGGTGAGGTAGTGGACTAGAATAACCTAGAAATCCTTCGGAGGGGAAGTATAGCTGTGGTTACCATAAATTTTAAATTGGTAGATAAATTAATATTGAAGTAGTAAAAATAACTTAAGATAGTTCCGGTTTATTATACGAATCATCCTTACCTCAGTATTTGTTAATGCTGTGAGGATATGATCAATTTTTCATTGGAAAGATTCTTACCTATTCCTATTAACCATCTAGGATGGGTCTATAGCGTAAATAGGAAACGTAAATGAATTCTAAGCCTAAATAGAGGCTCCTGAACAAAATTTTGTCAACTCTTTGACACCCAGATTTGAAATGTAGCATTAAGTTGACTATTTAATCATGCCCCAAATGGGAGTCAATGACCAATCACATTTCAATGAATTTTGTTTTACAATCAATGACAGTCGGGTTTCACCTCACTCTTTATGGAATTCTCTTTATCAGCTCCTGCTTTTGTGATAAAGAAAGCTCCCCTTTTTTACTCATATATTCTGAACAGTCACAGCATCATTTTGCAGTGACTGACTCTCCAACAAATACTTTGAATGTAGCAAATAATGAATAAATTCCTTCGAACTACACATTTGATAATTGTGTGTTCAATAATTCTGTTTTTAAATAATGATTTTACTGAGTTGTTTACTAAAAAATATAAATTAATAACCAATAATGTTTGTTTATAATATACGGTTTGGTGTGTTTCAATTTTTTTCTCCACAAGGGTGCATTCTTACAATATTGCAATCCTATTTGGCAATAAACATATGATGAAGTTGCAGTGAATAAACAAATGCAACATAACACATTTCTGATTGTTTTCAAACATCGCCTTTATATTAAATACATAAATATTTTAAAATAACTATGTTTAAATAATGATTTTTGAGTAAACAGCTTAATTTTATTCGTTAAATAGTCCTAACAAATGCAACTCTTGATTTCCAAATCCTCCAGATAAATTTATCGATGATTTGGAAATCACTCGTTGCATTACTTATGATAAAGAGCGTTGTTTGCTATTGTAGGCCAGCTGTATACTAGGTGGAACGGTGTGTAGTACATATCCGACACAGATTGCAATACATGATTGAAAAATATGTTTCATGTTTAGATAAGTGATGAGAAAGCAGAAATTTGTAAATTTTATCTGAAATTAAAATACATGGAGCTAATCATCTTTAAATTGTTACACTCATAAAAAAATAACGAAAATACCTGTAAAACAATCATTCAGTGGCGTATAGCGACCTAAATAATTTTTAGTGAAGCTCTTATACTAATTTATACATTTTTACCTTTAAAAAAGTCATAAAATAAGTAAAAGTGAACTAGGCGGCTTCTCCATATAACTTCTATTGCAAACATTCATTTGTTTGTCATTATGAGGCTTTTTCTACATTTAGAACTATATTAATTAACAGACTTTATAAATTTATTAAACAGCAAACTCTCAATCTGATACTATAGCCACTCCGCTCAGTTATTTCACATATCATACTAAGTGAATTGTGAAAAAATAATTTTGTAAGATCCGAGAAATGTTACAAAGTTGTGGCCTGTATTTAACAGAAATTAAGAAAAAAAAAGATTTAATCAGCTCATGAGGCTAAAAATAGGATAGAAACCATGATCGATGCTATAGAACGCCATGCTTTTGAGAACTTCTTATTGGTCTCACATAAGGACCTAAATTAATCCTGGTTTCCTCTTCGTTGTCATGACAACCGATAGTGTAAATGATAACTTCATCTTTAACACTCCACATGCCTCATACTCCCACTCCACTCGAGTTCAGCAATGACAGATAGCGCGGGAGAATACGAATGCTCAAAAAGATGAACAAAATACGAAATAAGACAAATCATTGATTAAAGTACTATTTTAAAAATAGTAGGCTATAAAACACTTCCCCTGAATAGCCTCCATTACAATCATTATCTAAAATGAAATAAAAGGTCAAGTACTGAAAAGGGACGATTCAGCCAGGTTATTTTTTTTAATATTATCCTATTTTATTTAAACTCTTGTAAGGGCTATTGTAATTTACGGAATCGAAACATGGACAATCATAACAGTCAATGAACTTCAGGTCTCTGGAAGTAAAATAATGGTAGATTATTTTGGTTGAGTATTTAGTGAAGGAAAATGGAGAAAGCGATTGAATAAAGAAACCGATGAATTAACTGGGATGTGATAACATTAAAGCCTTAATATTTTTTGAAAGAATGAGTAATAAAAGAACGTCTAAAATTATTTTGAATTCCAAGGTGGAAGAAAAAGAAGAGGATGGCCTGGAAACGTTAACTTGATGATATTGAGAGTGTTCTGAGAATGATACTACTACTAATTGTATTGTATTGTATTGTAAGCCCATGTTTTCCCTTTACAGAGATTTAGGCGCTCTCCCCCTACAGGGAAGAATTTGAACCATAGGCCTATTAATTTAGTTACACTTGTTTTCGTACAGATATTGTATTGAGTGGTTCGTGGTCAGCGTTCCGCCTCATACTGACATCTAGGAAACCAAGGTAGTACTAGGACGGGAAAATCCGGTACATTTTGCTTAGAGGCCTTTTCATTCAGGCTTAAGGATTTTTTACGAGCCTGAAAATCTTCAGACTCGGGACCCACGACCCACGGCTTAAAGTCTTGCTCCTTGGATTTTTCCATCCTAAAAAATCCATCGACCCCGGCCGGGTTTGAACCCGCGACCCTCGGGACCCCAGAGGCAAGGAGCATAACCACTAGTCCACCGCGGCCGACTACTACTACTACTACTACTACTACTACTACTACTACTACTACTACTACTACTACTACTACTAATAATAATAATAATAGGCTTAACAATAAATAATAATTGATTACCGCCAGGACACGAAAGGCCTTCCTCGATCAGGCCCATGACCTACAGTTAGTGCAGAAAGTATTGATACACTTAAAATAACACAGACAGAAATATATAATTTAATTATTTCTTCACTACATAAAAAAACAAAAATATACACCTTTAAATGAACTCTATGAAGTTAAATACATGCATTTTCCTCTGTTTTAACATGACAATTAACGAGTAAAAAATAATTTGTACATGAACAACAAAAATTAACCAACGAAAGGTATTGATGCAGTACTAAGTGTTTTGGTCAACAGAATGTTCACATGAAGTCGAATGGGGGTTCTAGTAGTGTTGTTATCACTCTAGCCTTGAGTACTTTACCGTGTAGTTGTGTGTGTTCTGGCTGCAGACTAAGCTGGAATGGGGCGCAAAGGTAGAAATACTACAGTAGTAGAAGAAAGGGAATTAATTATTGGTTTGCATAATCAGTGTAAATCGCTAAATGGAATTAGGAAAATAATTGGAAGGCCGCCAAGACCAAACATTCAGCATATAATTGCTAGAGTTTGGCGAACGGAAATCTTTCGAAATAGCCACAGATCAGGATGTCCTAGAAAACTGTATGTTAATGTTGAGAAAAGTAAAGCAAAAACTTAAAAGTAATGCACCTGAATTAGCAGCTAGTATCAAGAACGACTTTAGTATTTCTGCTAGTAATGTTCATAACAGTCTATGGGCTAACGAACTGCATGGGAAAACAGCTCGTAGAAAATGCCTAGTAAGTAAAGAAAGCTGAAAGAAAAATTTGAACTTCGCTAAAACCCACATAAACAGCCCCAAAGAATTTTGAAAAAGTAATTTATACTGACGAGCCTAAAATCAACATTTCCCGTTCAGATGGAAGAAGAAGTCTGAACGAATTAAAATACAGCGCTACAAAAGCAAAATCTCCAACCCACTGTGAAACATAGTGATGGTTCTTTATTAGTATGGTGATACTTGGGTAGGTCTGGAGTCGGGACCTTGCATTTTATCAATGGTGTGATGGATCACAAACAGTAGGCCTATATGAACATACTGAAGACAAATCTTCATACCTCTGCAGAGGAAATGGGGATTAAACAAGGGTTTGTATTTACTTACTTACTAACTCACTGACACTATAGAACCCGTAGGTTCGTGGCCACACGGACATAAGCTCTCCATACAATCCCTATCCAGAGCTAATGTTTTCCAATCATTCCCTGTTTAATCTACTTCCTCAAATCATGATTAATGTTATTTTCCCACCTCATTCTTGGTCTACCAACTGGGGGTTTTCCCTCTGGTTTTCCTACAAGAGGCTTCCTTGGAACGTGTTGCACTCCCCATTCGTACCACATGACTTGTCCATCGCTGTCTATGAGACTTAACTGTTCTTATTATATCTGGCTTCTCATAAAGACCATGCAGTTCACAGTTATGTAGTCTTCTCCATTTACCTGTCTGTTCATCTCTCTTTGGTCCAAACATTTTCCTAAGAACTTTATTCTCAAATACTCGTAATCTCCCTTCCCCCCCTTAAAATAAGATTCCATGTTTCACATCCATATAATATAACTGGTAAAATAATAGTTTTATATAGGCCTATTTTCAGTTTAACGTTTTTTGAAAGGAGTTGGGACATCAAGAGTCTCTGCAATGCATAATAGCATGCATTTCCAGAATTGAGCCTATGTTTAATTTCTTTGTGCATCTCATTCCTATTTGTGATTATTGTTCCTAGGTATTTGAATTCAGCCAATTCCTCAAAATTTCCCTCATTTGTCATTAGCTGTCCATTTCCATTATATAATGTATTTTCTACGTGTGACCATATATTTAGTTTTACTGATATTTACTTCCAGTCCTAATTTCTTAGTGTTACTCAATAGTGTGTGCGTGTTGGCCTTTAGTATCTCCTCGCTATCGGCCAGTAGTACTACATCATCAGCATAAACTAACAGCTTATTAATACCATTGAGTTGTAAGCCATCCTCATTCTCTAAAGATTTAATGGCATGCTCTAGTACAAAATTAAATAGTAGAGGAGATAGTGCATCTCCTTGCTTCAACCCATTCTGGATTTCAAAAGTGTCTGAAAACTGTTTGCCTACACGCACCCTACTCGTTGAGCCATTTAGACACATTCGTATAAGTCTAACTAACTTTTTAGGAATTCCAAACTCCAGCAGGATACTATATAACTTCTCCCTCTTAATTGAATCATATGCTTTTTTGAAGTCTACATATAGTTGATGTACAGTACCATTATATTCCCATTTCTTTTCTAAAATCTGTCTTATACTAAAAATCTGATCTGTTGTAGACCTGTTTCTTCTAAATGCACATTGATGATCTCCTAGAATGTCATCAAGGGTTTGTATTTATGCAAGATAATGATTCCAAACACATTGGTTTCAATACGCGTTTATGGATTTTGTATAACACACTAAAGTACATGGGAACGTCTCCCTAGTCTCCGGACATAAACCCCATTAAGAATTTATGGCAACATCTGAAAAGGAAAATTCGTTCAAGGCAGGTATCCAACAAGCAAGACCTGAGAAACGCTTTGGAAGAAGAATGGAGAAATATACCTTCTTCAGTAACTTCAAATTTAGCCCGGTCGCTGCTGCGTCGTCCTCAAGCCATCTTTGAATCAAAGGAGCTCCCAACCAAGCATTGAACTCAAAAAGTAAAGACTCAAAATGGTCATAATATGAGACTGTATCAATACGTACTTTTTGTTTGTTAATTTTTGTTGTTCGTATATAAATTATTTTTTACTCGTTAATTGTTATGTTGAAACAGGAAACTGCGTTTATTTAACTTTATAGAGTGCAATGTTGTTGTTGTTGCCAATGCTTAAGGAGCTTGGACTTTCTCCATTCACCTACGGGCGCGGGCGTCCCAATAATAACATGTGACCTGAGATGGTAGGTAGCATCAATCTTCTTAATTGCTGCACATTTCAACAAATGTTCTTCATTCATGATGGAAGCATCATCTTTACAAACGGTACAGTGTGGTGAGGGATATATATTGATTCTATGAAGATGAGAGGCCAGACAATCATGGCCCGTTAATAATCTGGAAAGCGCCACTGACTTCCTCCTAGGTAAATCAGGAATGAAAGATTTGTCCTCCAGTAGTATTTTCCAGGCTTTATTTGTGTTTTTCTTCTATATGTCTTTCTTTACAGGCTTATAGAGTGCAATATAAATGTGTATAATTTTGTTTTTGTATATAGTGAAGAAATAATTAAATTATTTATTTCTCTATGTGATATTTTAAGTGTATCAATACTTTCTGCACTAACTGTATCAGTCACCTCAGAAACAACAAAAATACATGACAAGACATATACCATTTACACACACATTTATAGTAAACAAGGCGAATATGATATGATGATGATTACGATGACCAAATGGTGTACGGGTCTATTTGGAACTTAAAATTTTCCAAAATCTGTGTTAGAGGCGTGGAAAAACTCAATATAAATCTCACTCTGAAAATTTGACCCGATCGAGAATCGAATCCGGAACTGCTGCTTACGAGGCAAAGATTACCCCGAGACTACAGCGGTGGACGTTAATTAAATAAACAAATAGACAATAAATAATAATAATAATAATAGTTAATAATATAATAATATTATAATATATATATATATATATATATATATATATATATTGTGTGAGAAGCCAAGGTTATTTTTTTTCTGTAGAGCTGATTGTGATCCTATTTTGTTTGGGAATAATCTATTTAGAAATGAAATAATTTAGTGGGATATAAATACGATTTTAAATATTGCTTTATCTTGCGTAAAAGTAAATCACGAGGGAATGGAATAGAGTTTCCTTTTGAGATACTACAGGTTCCTGTGAGCGTTTGCGCAGGATTGAATTATGCGGTTAAACGGATTGGTCAAATTGCTATAGTGAACTAGTGTTCCGAGTTGATACCAATTCAAGATTTCAGTTACTATAGAACCTCTCATCTGGAATAGGAAATCCAATTAAATTCCAACCTCCATTGCCTTTAAAATCTATCCAGAAAGCAAACTATAATACTAACAATAAGCTTTACTAGTCCTACTGAGTTTCTTGGAAGATTTACGTTAGAAGATCGTATTATTTTTAAAAGAATCCATTTGAGTGTTCAATAGCCTGCATATACAAACAGAATAATTCACTTTTATATGTGAACAAGTTTCAAGCCAAATACAAGTTCTCTTATTGCGTAAACCCTAGGCTTTGGAGTTGAAGAGGATTGTAAGTATTAGGGCTTATTTTTTTAATTGAAAAACTGGGATTGTATAACACGTAACTTCAAATAAAAAAGCGAAAGTGTTGTTGCAGTATGTGAATATTTACCTCAGAAATTTATATATATTTTTATTTTCCAAAAAATCCAGAAATCGCCTAAAAATTGAATAAACGTTATGTAAATATAACCTAAAATACTCTGTTTATCATAAGTAACGTAACTCTTGATTTCCAATTTATCTAGAGGATTTGGAAATCAAGAATGACATTTGTTAGGACTATTTAACGAATAAAATCAAGCTGTTTACTCAAAAGTCATTATTTAAAAATAGTTACCAGTAGGCCTATTTTAAAATATTTATATATTTAATGTAAACGGCGATGTTTGAAAACAAATCAGAAATTTGAGGTTATGTATATTCACTGCAACTTGATCATATTATGTATTGCCAAATATGATCGCAATATTGTAGGAATGTACCCTAGTAGAGAAATAATGAAACACATCAAACTGTTTATTATAATCAACATTATAGATTATTATTTTTTTGGTAAACAACTCAGTAAAATCAAGGAAACTGTTCATTATTGCTATATTTAATGCATTTGTTGGAGAAATATAATGCTCTGAGCTGTTCAGAATATTAAAAAGGAGGAGCTTTCTTTATTACAAAAGCAGGAGCTGATAAAGATAAATAGATAAAGAGTGAGATGAAACACGACTGTCATTGGTTGTAAAACAAAATTAATTGAAACCTGATTGGTCATTGACTACCATTTGGAGCATGAGTTAAATAGTCATACGTAATGTCACGAGTGATTTCCAAATCATCGATAAATTCACGAGTCACGAAGTGGACTCGTGAATTTATATATGGAATTTGGAAATCAAGAGTGGCATTTGCTAGGACTTATTAACGAATAAAATTAAACTGTTTACTCAAAAATCATTATATAAATATAGTTAATTAAAAAAAATATAATGTAAACTGCTATGTTTGAAAAAATCTGAAATGTGTGGTTATGTTTAATTTGTTTATTCACTGCTACTTGATCATATTACTTATTGTCAAATAGGATCGCAATATTGTAGTGGAAAAAAAAAGAAACAAAAAAAAATGAAACACATCAAACTGTTTATTATAACCAACATTATAGATTATTTATTTATATTTAGTAACCAAATCAGTAAAATCATTATTTAAAAACACAATTATTGAACACCCAATTATCGAATGAGTAGTTCGAAAGAATCTGTTCATTATTTGCTATATTCAACGTATTTGTTTGGAGAGTAAGTCAATGCAAAATAATGCTCTGACCTATTCAAAATATTAATAAAAAAGGAGGAGCTTTTTTTATCACAAAAGCAGGAACTGGTAAAGAGAATTCGATAAAGAGCGAGGTGAAACACGACTGTCATTGGTCGTAAAACAAAATTCATTGAAATATGATTGGTCATTGACTCCCATTTTGGGCATGAGTAAACAGTCATTGGAACATGTCTATTATTATCGCTAAAACAGAATAGCTCACTATTGAAAAACATGCTAACAAATATGAAGTTCGCCGAGTGGCTACCTAATCTAATTTGATCTATGTAATCTACATAAGTAATTCAATCTAATCTACTTAAAAAAACCCTCTATGGTGCGATTGGCCTTGAAGGCCCTTGATCTAGCAACGGCTGCTGACCTCATCTGGATGTGAATCCACATGTGTTAATCATAGAGGTAGACAATCATCCGCCAGCATAGTGATGACATGTGGTCAGCATGTCGGATCTATTAGCTGTTATAGCTTGTTTTCTCAACTTGGAGCCGCTACTTATTGCAGCTACCCAAATAATTCTTCAGATGCTGGGTAAATACCGGACCTATAATGGCGAAATTACATGAGAAAATTGTTCTCTATGGGGACTCGAACCAACGCATGTTCCTTAGCTCTGCAACAAAGGCAAAATATCTTAAACCTCTCGGTTACGGCGCGGGACAATCTAATCTACCAAATCTAATCTAAATTACCTAATAAAGCTAACCATTCTAACCTGAATAAACACGTTAGCAATTGGTTATTGCTGAAACGTCAGTGGACATGATTGCAGTTACGTCGCTAGCACTTATCCGAAAAGTATTCGATAAAAAATTATCAATAGTAATCTAACTAGAGGTTGCGTTTTTCTGAAAAAAAAATCACGAGTGACAAAGTCGCGAGTGATTTTGTCCAATGAAAAAATCAACCTCGCGTTGGTTTTGGAGTAACTATTTAACGAATAATACACCACAAGCTAAAAATAATATTATAATATTTACCAAATGAGAGGTTATGTGTTCCGATCTTACTTCCGGGCGATTTCTAAGCCGGCCGTATAGTTATAAATAGCATATCATTACTGTTAAATCTCTTTGGGCTTGGGAAAAATCAATAACAGATGATTGTATGAGAAATAACTATTAACAATAATGCAGATTCATTATACAACATTTAATACATATTTTAGAGCACCAGAACTAACCTTTTTTTTTGGTAATTTTTGAAGTTATTTTCTTTTGGCATTTCTTGCTGTACCATATCGATCATACATTGTGGAATCGATATCCTTGTCAAATAAGTTAATATGTGGAGATATCACTCATTACGAACAGAAAGAGGCAATTTTATCAACAGGAAGAGGCAAAATTATCAGTCTATGAGATAAATAGTCATAAGTAATGCCACGAGTGATTTCCAAATTATCGATAAATTCACGACTCACGAAGTGAGGAGTGAATTTATCTAGAGAATTTGGAAATCAAGAGTGGCATTTGTTAGGACTATTTAACGAATAAAATTAAGCTGTTTACTCAAAAATCATTATTTAAATATAGTTATTTTAAAATATTTATATATTTAATGAAAACAAATGAGAAACGTTTGTTATGCTTCATTTGTTCAAAATTAATATAAAATTATGGAATATTCACCTGAAAGGTCCGTCTCCTCAACTTAATTAATCATTTAACTGTAGCGCTTTCGGGACTTGTCCCATCATCGGCAGGATTCAAAACTGGTGTTTCACTGAAGATCTGGTAGAGGGGGTTGCATGTATTGGGTTCGTTTTCGTTTATCAGGCTGTCGTTGTGAGCTGCTTTGTGACCTTTCAGGTGAATATTCCATAATTTTATATTAATTTTGAATAAACGTCAACGGAACACATCATGAATCTTATAAAAGTTGTTCATTTGTTCATCACAGCAACCAGATCATATTATTTATTGCCAAAGGATCGCAATATTGTAAGAATGCACCCTTGTGGAGGAAAAAGAAATAAACACATATCAAACTGTTTATAATTAATTTCTGATGGCTTATGATGTAAATATGTCAATTATATATTTTTTCCGGAACGTAAATTCCTGGGAAATAATTCGTTTAAGAAAATGCAAATAGTGGATTATTTTTTTTGAGGTATAATCAATTGCTACAAATGTTCTATATTATATCGCGCAAGCACTATCTGGTTACATTCGTGCGTGCACTATATAATACAATCTGGTAGCCACATGCATTCTAGAATTCTTATATATTAACATATAAATTGTTATATTCAACATATTTCTTAGAGAGTCGGTCACTGCAAAATAATGCTCTGATCTATTCAGAATGTTAAAAAGGAGGAGCTTGATTTTTTAAAATGAAAAGTGATTTTAAAATGATAAAGTTATTGATAAATCGAGGTGAAAAACGACTGTGATTGGTTGTAAATCAAATTCAATTTAAAATGTGATGGTTCATTGACTTCCCATTTAGGGCATCTATATAGTTAATATAATTAGTATCTCGTGGTCGTTTGAAAGATTAACAGACTAGTACCTGGCATAAGAGTAGGCGAATGATTTTTTAGAGAATTGAAGATTTCATACGGAAGTTGATTTTTATAATAGTGTAAGTATGAGAAGAGGAAAATTGAAAATATTTATTGAAGTTAAGGTGACCTAAAGAGTTGTATTAATAAATCTTTGAGGATCAGTTATTTATAGTTTAATAAATTATGAGTTTATGACAAAAGAGCGGAGAATATTGTTATGATGTATAGGTACATCACAGATACATATATCCGACTTAACAAAAATTGCCTACTTGAAATTTTGAAAATCCATATTTTAGAAGTTTTCTGGAGAAGTATACGACGCAACATAGGCCTATTCCACATGAGTCCACAATTTAGTTCCAGCATTTATAGATTGAGTTGTGAAATTGAATGAGGTTCTTATTATTAGACTGTACTGTCTTGCTGCTGTTTACGCGAACCTATATAAACAGTATAAGCCATTGATACTCGATTTAAGGAATAATGCACATTTTCAGCCCATTGTTTATGACATAAAACAGTATGATATCCAATGGTCTTTCATGTACGTACATTCTAACAGAAAAAATACGAAAAAAACTGAAACAAGGTAAATATAAAACAAAATATGTTTAATTAATGCCACCAGGTTGTCATTACAACATTTCTGGTATTTTCTCATGGCCTACTTGTAACCACTTCTGAGGTCGAGGCGCCTGGAAGGCGGGGTTACGCTGCCACGATGATGTGAAAAGTGATGATGATGATAATGATGCGCCAGGAGAGGCCTTAAACCAAACTTATTCTAATGAGACGAATATAATAATGATTGTCAGATGTGTTTGGGGACCGTTTGGGCCTTAAAGTTTCCTGACATTTGTCTTACAGGTGACGAAAAACTCCGAGAAAATCTTACCCAGGGAACTAGTCCCGACCGGGAATCGAATCCGGGTCCGCTGGGTGACAAGCTAATACGCTACCTCGAGACCACAGTGGTGCATTATCAAACAAATATAACGACTGAAAACTTTGACATGAAACCGAAGCCAAAAAGTCGATCACGCAGGTACTACGTAAACTAGCGATTTCCTTAGCAAATCAAATTTATAGTCCGATTTTGCTCGTTTACGGAATATATCATTCTTTTGTTAATCAAATCGTTTGCATCCAGTTACGTTACGAGAAAAACATTGTGGCTATTACAACTATTTTTAAATTGAGCATTTCAGGTAAACCCCACTCCTAATTGTCGGATATGTTGATGTTTAGAATACTATCCTCATTTTATTTCAATGTTATATAATGAGTTTCATTACGAAAAATTGGAAATTACGGCCTCTAGAGCGATTTTTAAATTTTCTCTTCAGGTGAATGGTTCGGTTTTGCTGGAAACGAATTTGGCCTTACGTTTCTTAATAGATTGCAATATACTGAATTCGATTAAAAAAATGACACACACACACACACGCACACGCACACGCACACGCGCATACGCGCACACGCGCACACGCGCGCACACGCGCACACGCACACATCTGTCTGATGACTTTATAATGTTGACATTTAAGCTACCATGGTCATAGTGTTTCAAATTTATGTTAACTTATGTAGGCTATATTTACATACTGTAAAGATAATTCCCTTTTTTCTATACCAATTTAATTACTTAATTAAACGCATTGGATTGTAATTTAAAATATTTTAAGTTACATATTTTTAAGCTGAATTTTTTTCATAAAAGGAATGGGTTATATTTTCCAGCTTCACAATGTTCACTAGGCGAACAGTATTTCTATCATCAAAATTTAATTTATTAGAAATTTTTAGGGTATGAAGTTAAAAACAGTTTATTCAAAGTGGTCATTAGATATTTGTCATTACGTAAGGAATGAAGAAGAGTAAAATTATTAATCATAGGTAAAAAAGAATAATTGTGATTTCTTCTTCCCCCTCTTCGATATGTTAGCGAATACAGAAGAAATGAAGCTATTAAAATTGTTCTCATGAATATATATATATATTTTTTTTCATATCCTCATCGATCCTACATAGTAAGACAGCTGTTACGACCATGACAAAAATTTAACTAGGACTATATAAAATAAAATTTGCTCCCGCTACAGCATTAACAACAGTACAGACGCACACACACGTGTGTATGTGTAAGGGTGACGGCTAAAATGATCAGTCACATTCAGCTAATTTTTCAGTACTTAATTTTTAAGTAGTAAGTCTACAACCTAATCCTATGAGAATGGTAAAATTTAATGACTAAAAATATTGACATGTAAATGAAAGCAACTGATTTTTTATAAATATATGGAAGTAAAACTACAATGATTCTAATAAATAAAAATCTATATTCAAATTATGCTGAGTTTGATGATTTATCAAAGAAATATGCCACATATTTATTTGCGTCAAATAATAAGATTAATAAGAAATAACAATCTTTATTTAATTCGTTGTAAAGATTTATTTAATTCGTTGTAAAGATATACCAGGTGATGTGTCACATTGGTGACCGACAGCTGTGCGTTCCACCCACCACTGCTAGACCGGACATTTCTGTTAGTAGCGTGGACTTTTAAATTTTAAACCGCGCTAGCACAGTGTGATTTTTACATCAAGTTATTTACAGTCAATAACAATAATGCATTAGTAAATCTTTATTAGTGTTCTCACCAGACCTTCTAGCAGAAATTGAGGGTATGATAGCGTTAGAAACTTTCGCTTTATGTAAAGGCACAGGGCAAAAGAGCATATATAGCGAGTTTCTTTTCTTGTGTTCACTACAAACGTGGCAAGGTTTGGCAGGTTTTCTTTCAGACACAGTTGGTGTTAATTTATGTTTCTTCATGTCTCAACCTTCTTGGTGAGTCTTGACATGGTGTCCTTTTCACTCTATCTTTCCTCCTTTTCCCTGTCATCTGTTCCTAATTTCACGACTGCCAAACAAGAGGCTGTTTCAAGCAAAAACTTCTGTTTGACATATTGTTGTTAAGATTTTGAAATTTATAGACCCAAAAAGCATTAAAGAGTGCACAATTCACAAGCCACAATACAACTTTCTTGCTTCATTTCACTGTTTTTCTAAGGATGGAGTAATATGATAGGTATTGGTCAGCCCTGTATACACCCTTCACATAATTGTTATTTTGAAGAATTCAATAGGGCATTTTTACAAACTTTACCCCTCCCACACTCTCGTGTTGCCTGATGCAATGTGCTACCATTCTTACGTCTCTTTTATCTTTCGATGTTTTGTAGCAAAAGGTCCCCCTTACTACAAAATACACATTCTCCTGGTTTGAGTTAATTTCCTGCTTCCACAAATGATTTTGGAAGCCCTCTGTTAATCCTAATTGTTCCACAAACTATCGTCTTTCTTGCGAGCAAATTTTCAGCTATAGCCACACTGTTATAATAATTATCCTGGTAGACATGATGCCACAGATATAAATTCGGCCCCAGAACGCAAAATAGTGTTTCTTCTAATTTTTCCCCTCTGCAACATATATTTACAGGTTACATACGTACCCGTAATCGCCTATCGGCACTAAAATTCCATATTTCACCATCGATCTGTCTTAAAATTGTAAACAACTCTTCTGTAAAGTTGGCAATTTCATAAAGGAGAAGAGAGGGGTACAAAAACAACTAAAGTTTATTTCACAATGAGAAAAAAAAGTGCATGCTCCTTCAAAAGCGAAGAGTCTGAAAAACCATAGAAAACGTAAACACGGAAATCTCCGTGACCCGTCGTCTAGCGCTGGCCATTTAAACACGGAGATCTCCGTGGCCCGTCACCAATGTGTTAATATACTAATACAAACATGATCAACATTCGTAACAAAAATACGGTATGGTCCAAATTCTCGCTAGTAATAATGGCCTCACACGGTAATTATTTACTGCAAGTTGATCACATAGGTAAAGATGACATTTGTTAACTTGTGATTTCTGGTATAATAGCGTTGGATGTATATAAGGATTTATTGGTATAATTATGTTCCATGTTCTAAGTATTGGGCTAATGATTAAATCGAAATGAATATAAAATAGCTGTGATGAAATTTCTTCAAATTCACAAATACTCGTGAAGTTAATCCTATTTTTACCTTAAAAGTAAAACAAAATCAATCTTGTAAATCACATTCTCTTGTTATATGTTTGTTTACCTTTGATAACACACAACAACAAATTTGAACTTTCTGTCGCTCGCAGAAATGAAAATAGGCGATTTTAGTTAATTGGCATGCGCTGATTTCGAATTTGAAGTCCGTTTTTCTCTATCACCTAACAGTTTTTTGCGAGGACGTGTTGAACGTTTTTTGTTATATTTAGCACATTATTGCTTATCTGCACATAGTTTCAACTTTTTTTGCAATAATATTGCTAGAAGCAATTGATCTATGTAAAACCAAATCATATAAGATCCAAAAGTTAAACTTTTTTTTTCTAAGAAGATAAATAAGTAGTTACGTTACAACACATGCTTAAATTGGTAGCAAAAATCTCACCTTTAAAAACTTCTTCCTGGATGACTTACGCCGATAAGATGGCTCCGAAATGTCTGTGGTAAGTTTCCAGCAGTAATCAGCAAGCATGTTGGTCAGTGATTTCCCTTTATGACGCCTTTCATTTCTAAAATGTCTTCGTGGAACCTTTCGCCATGTTCATCACTGACGTCACCCAAAATCACTATGTTTAACATGTCGGATGGCTGACTGCAAATTTGGATACTGAAGAGAATGGTTATTTTTTTAAAGTGAAACTAGATATATTGACCATACAGAAATAAGTCAGTGATGTTTTCCGTATTTGACAGTGGTAATCAGGAAACATTTTATATCTGTGTATTCCTGAGGGTTTAACAATCCCTAAGAGTAATAAAACCGCGCAAAAGAAAAGGAAGGGTGACCAGTTTGAGAGACAATAGTGCCTGCGACTCTCACGGAAACAATCACTTCTGCTAAATGTTGTCGTCGAAATATCTGACTCCGGTTAGGTGATTGGAAAAAACTAATATCATTTTCGTCTTCTGCGAGTCCGAAAACATAGTAATTGATACATTTGGAGCCTGCGAGTAATTCTTTGTTGTTGTGTGTAATTATTAATTAAGTACGGTACATCCCCAAAGAGTTAGGTATACCGTACCTTCTTTTTAGAACTACTATTTTTAATTTATTTTATAGAGAATTATATAAGTCAAAGAAGTCTGAAGGTAAGATTAAATATATTTATAGCGAATTTTTAAAACAGAAAAACAAATCTTCTCTATATCTGTAATATAAGAGTAACATGAAGTTTTGAAATGATGCAGATACCAGATCATTAACATAATTATGTTGATTCACATAAGAAAGTAAAGCACTAAAAAATAAATAAAATTAAAGAATTATTATTTATTCCCTTAAGTAGTACTATTATTTAATTGTTCATAACAATTTTATACCTATTATCAATTAATATCATGTATGTAAATACTTCACACAAACTCTCATGGAAACATGGGTGCTTCCCTAGCTGGAGCTTTTTGATGTAGCTAATTTAATTAGTCCTGTTTCCCCACAGACATCTACTATACAACTAAGGTATTACTTGGATGGGGAACGTCGGTTAAATTTTGCTCAGAGACACGAATTTAGTCTTGAGGTTCTTTTACGAGATCGAAAAGCTACGGTATAAACTCGGGACCCACAACCCCTCCCGCAGTACTTCCATCCTAAAAATCCATCAGTTCCGATGGGTTTGAACTCGCGACCCACGGGACTAAAAACATGGGACATAACCACTAGACCATTGAGACCGACAATAATAACTATTATTATCAACGTCGGGGTTTAATACAAAAACGAATTGCAACGCCCAAAAGAAAACCAACTGTAGGAATACAGTATAAAGTGGCAATTGTTTACTTCGAATTCAACATAGACGGGGCCTCAAATTAAAGTAAATTATTAATAGTGGCCGAATATAAATAGTATCACTCCATGAAATATGTATATAAACATATAACAAAAACACAAATATGTAATAAATATGTGATCAAAATTACAAAGAGACTTTAAAAAATAGTTTAATTAGTTTATTTTAATGGCGGGAACATGCATTTAATCGTTTTCTCAATCCATTACCATTCCATTCCATTAATTTAATTTGCCTCTCACCTCATAGGTATTTTTTATATTACACTCGCCACCCAGGCCTTACAGTGACACGACCTGTCGGGAGAGGGATTTTAAACTATGGATCGCACGTATACTTTTATGACCATACAAGGACATTAAGAATGAGTGATCAGCGCAACATCAGGGCCTCTTTTGAGACAACACAACATTAAGACGAAACACACCATTCACACACGCATTCATACTAAACGTGATGGATATGATAATGATAATTATGATGGTTAGATAATGTTGGGGGACCGTCCCAAGGAATTACAATTTTTTAAGACTATTTAACTGATGCCCCAAAGGGAGTCAATGACCAATCACATTTCAATTATTTTTTATTTACAACCAATCACAGTCGTGTTTCGCCTCGAATTTATCAACCGAAGTTTATCATATTAAAGAGAACTCCTCCTTTTTAACATTCTGAATAGGTGATAGCATTATTTTGCAGTGACTGACTCTCTAAGAAATACCGCTACCAGATTGTATATATAGTGCATGAATGTCAGCAGATAGTGCATGCGGAGATAATATAAAAATTGTAGCATTGATTATACCACCAAAAAAATAAACCACTCCTTGCACTTTCTTAAACGAATTATTTTCCAGGAATGACCTTACAGAAAATATAATTGACATATTTACATCATAGGATACCGTTCTCTATGATCAGAAATTCATTAATACATATAATGTTGGTTATAAATTTCTCCACTAGGATGCATTCTTACAATTTTGCGATCCTTTGGCAACAAATAATATGATCTGGTTGCAGTGATGAACAAAAGAAGCAAATGAAGCGTACCAATCGTTTCTCATTTGTTTTCAAACATCGCCGTTTACATTAAATATATAAATATTTTAAAATAACTATAGTTAAATAATGATTTGTGAGCAAACAGCTTAATTTTATTCGTTAAATAGTCCTTAACAAATGCCACTCTTGTTTCCAAATTCTCTAGATAATTCACTCCTCACTTCGTGAGTCGTGAATTTATCGATAATTTGGAAATCACTCGTGGCATTACTTATGAAAATTTTATGTAACACTAAGAAGGAGAATAATGGTTTTACACAAATGTCATACATAATAATAATCTAGCATGCTATAATCCTCATCGGCTACATTCAAGAAAGCTAAAAATAAGTAACATATTTCGGATGTAATTCAGTGTAAGTCAACAAATACTTAAATCTTATCGGTATACAAAATATTACCAAATCTCATCTTTTAAGAAATTTTATAATCGTTCAAAAATAACAAAACACTAGCTTTTTGGAAAAAAAAAAAAAAGAGAGATAGAGAGAGAGAGATGAAAGATAGGGAGGGGAGAG